>OX101785.1:34311051-34698513 GCA_944452715.1 Ophion slaviceki | reverse complement strand
TTTTATTTATTTTAATGTTTGGTTAAACAAAATTGACTCCATCCTTTGGAAACAAGATGAAACAAAGATGTAAACAGACGTATTTTTTTACGTTGAAGTAACTTACCGCTGTCCAATTTAAACGTGGATATTCTTGGCTGTCAAATTTATCGGCTACTCATTTGCGCAGGTATCGTGGAACACAAAGTCACAAAACTGAACACACCAACGACTTCAACATTTCAGCAGCCACACTTTCCGAGAGGTTTCGAGGCTGTGCTCGCAGATCGAAATTCCATGTGAAATAATCCATACCCTACTTTGATGCATATCACAAATAACGCGTTTGGTGGAATTATTCGCACGTTCCTCCACGTGGGCTCTGGCAGTGAGATATGCTAAAAATAAATTTTAAAATCCAACGAGAAGAGCCTTAAATCCTCGTTGCCAACGAGCCTTAAATCCTCGTTGAAGAGCCGCAAAGTGGCGGCAAAATAATGGCGGCATTGCATATGGAAACGATGTAAATGCACAATGAAGCGACTCATCAGGCGGTAACATCTCGCGAATCATCCGAGTCGACTTTTTGCATTTATGTCTATATATATATACAGGGTGTCCCTCTTATCTCTGCCACCCGCAATAACTCGATAATTATCGACGTCACAAAAAAATGTTCCCGATAAAAGTTGTACGGTGTGAAGGGGGCCATCAAATGCGATCAATTTTTTTTTCTTCCGTGGAGGCGCTGATTCACAGTGAAGGTCACCTCCACTTTTTTAAATGGAATGGTACATTTTTTTTCAACCATGTTGTGGAGCACCTCAAGCCGCATAAAAAAAATGGGGTTCAAAGTCGTTCAAGGTCAGTATTGATGATCCAAATCTAAATATCACGGATGACTACCAAATATTTGGTAGCAATCCGAGATATTTAGATTTGTACTTAATTTTAATAGGTGACCTTGAATGACCTTGAACGACTTTGGTCCCCGAAGGTTTTTTATGCGGCTTGAGATCCACAAGATAGTAAAAAGAATGTACCATTCCATTTAAAAAAGTGGAGGTGACCTTCACTGTACGTCAGCACCTCCACCGAAATAAAAAAAATGGTCGCATTTGATCGCCCCCTTCACACCGTACAACTTTAGTCTGAAACATTTTTTTGTGACGTCGATAATTACCGAGTTATTTCGGGTGGCAGAGAAAAGAGGGACACTCTGTATATATTCAAGAAGTGCACAATGCACAAACACACATATAAATGTTTGTGCACAGTATATATGGCAATGAAAGGCTTTTTGCCGGCACTGCTTCCCTTCCTCTGACTCGCTCCCTTTTACATAAAATCTCCTACTACTTTGCCACTGTCCGCAATACCTTTATGGCCACTGAATATGCGAGCAAACATCCTTTTCAACGTTCCACATACAGACGTGCCATTCGCTAAAATGGAAATTCCACGACTATAGAAAATTACCTGACGTATATGGCTAATGCAGATTTATTGTGACTATTGATTTATTGTATCTATTGCGAGATACATATAATCGGAAGTAAAACAAATAAACAGAAAAATCTAGTACTCACAACCCCCCCCCCCCCCCCCCAGATATTGTCCTCATTTCATGAGACAGCGTATCACTATTATAGTTTTCTATTCGACATTCGATTATACGTCCTGAGTCTTTAGTTTCGAAAGAACAATCCACAACAAGCCTTATCTACCAGTGATCGAACGTGGATGTGTAGCTTATTTTTGTATGTAGTATTTTTCAGGGTCCCTATGTTGAGTCCTTGCGGGCTTTGACAAGTATATCTCTTTCAGTATTTTCGATTTCTGAGAGACCCCGGAGAGCCTGGCTCACAGTTGTAATATTTTCTCATCACATCATACTTGTACGACGGCGCAGGGCAACCGCGAAAAACAATGTTTATTAAGACGGCTATACGTTACTGCGTTTCAGTTCTATCACCATCGCAAATTCAGTAAAACTATCTCCCACTCGGTAGTTAAAGCTCCAGTCAATGTGCGGTGTAGCCATCACCTATCCCGAGTCAATGCAAGCCAACATGTGGATAACCCCAGTAAATGACGTCATTGTTTTTCTTTCAAGTCAAACCTATGTAAAACTTTAATTCTCGCCATATCTCGTACGTATCCCTTTGCGAAAAGACGAAACCCTATAGCAAGTAGAGATTTTGGAGATGGAAATGAAACAAGATCGTTACAACGTATATATAGCCTGGCGCACCGTTACTCCATTATGACGATATTATTAACGCTGTCTGCAGTTACTAACAGACCGAGAGCTTTTTCTCATAACCTTGCCCTCGGGAGAACGAGTACGACAATAATTACGATATTTGCGAATTAATTAATCCTGGGTAAACCCTGCACCGACCAAACTGAGTTTCCCTTCTACACAAGGATGCTCATATACAGCTTGTCCAAGATGTAGCTGTTTCTTCAGCCATCGCAAAACCATTCGCTGTTGCCGATTTTACAGAAGTAATCTGTTCGGCTTTAATACGATAGCCGAGCTAATATACCGCGCCCTGCACATGTATATGTCTACGCGTCTTGGGATTTTTTCGAGGGAAAATTCCGCTGGGACGATTGTATTCACGAGCATCTCCAAGCGGCACCCCTCGTAAGCATGGTATGCAAATAATAGAAAATGAAAACAACAAGAAAAGAATACAGTGCGAAACAGAGAGACAGCTGCAATAAAGGCCATTGCGGCAAAGAGGAAAGCAGCCGAATGAGATAGAATTCCATGTGCACGAGAGAACGGAAAAGAGATGGGTAATTGAATGGAAAAGTTACGATGACCGGTCCTTCTAAGCTTGGGACTCGTGAAATCTTTGGTGTAATTACCACAATGATATAGAAACACCTCACAATTGCCACGAGCATTATTCCGTGCAACGGTGCTGGGACGCTTATGCTTTCATCCTCTCTCGTTTTTGCAGTCTCCCTCGCTCTCGCCCTCTCTTTATCTGACTTTCTCTTGATTTATCTTTCTCTCGTTCTCGTTGTGCACTCCCATCCCCCGTTTACACGTTTGCCTACGCATTTGCCCAAGCAGATAGCATGCCGAGATATGCCATATTTATGCCATCTAGACCTCAGCAATACGAAGGTATCGACTGTACATATATTTGTGCAGGCGGGTTACTATAATTATACACCGATTCGGAATATACGTAAGAGTGAATTCCGGCGTGAAAATATCACGCGACCACCTAGCTGGATAAATATATTGCCACAAAGTGTGTACTATTAGGTTCCATAGTTCACGAGGCTCGTCCCGAATGGCCATTGCGTTCGTTCGTCGCTTTTTATTGCACTCGGTTCGGCGCTTTTATTTTCAATGACCGGAAATGTTTAATTCACTATGAAGAGGAAGTAAATGGACCGCAACAGGATTGAATATCATCAGCGAAATGTTTGCTGAATATGTACCAAAATTTCACAGTTTTCTGTTTTATTATTATTTTCATTTACGACCTTCGCGTGCATGACATTAGACAGGACTGTCATTTGTGTGAGTCGAATACTTTAAATAAAATACATTCGATTACATCCTCCAGACAGAAACAATCGTAATATTTCAACATTAAAAAAAATTGTTGTAAACTGTCTTTACAATTTCTCCCATCACAAATGTCGCCCACGAAGTATTGATGCCGCAACGTAACGTTATAGGTATATACCTAGAAAATATTGTACCACTGTTCCTTTGTGAAATTAATTCGAGAGGAGCTCTTTATCGCCTGGATAGATGGATTTGCATTATCCATGACGGGCTCGCAGTAGCAGCGTTATAGGTTCAGGACTCCTGATTAAGGGGTTGGCAGTGTAAGGGACGAAGAGTAACGCAATTATAATGCGATCCTTCAAATCCTTCGCGGGATGATGCAGAGCGAGCATATGATTTTCTGCACAGGATTGTCGGGTATATATACATATATTCCAATTGGTTATCCATTCAGCCACCAGTGTCCGCAAATCACAAAACGAAACGAATTCGCGTGCACCCATCCATCACACGATACGAATGCACTCCCGCGCGTTCACCTCCATGGGGTGCAAATGTCCATTTTTTCGCAATTGCAAGATAAAGCTCACCAGTCTTGTCTATTCTATTAGTAGATGTACTGGGCCGGTTCAAACTCTAGGATCTCGGGGGCAGTGCAGCCAGATCGCGCGTAAAAGTTACCCCCTCTCTAGTCTCTTACGCGCCCATCACACAATCATAGTAGCGCGTGTCCGTGAGCGAGCGACGCTCGGACATCTTCGGCAAGAGCCGAGCGGGCTCGAAGTTTCCCAACCGCGCCTTCGGCAGCTACACCAACACATGGACGCTGAGCACGTTCATGTGCAGCCAAGCCGAAACGAAGGCTTCGAGGGAAAAAGCAATCTGAGCACGACTCGCGCGTGACGTCACCCGACGACACGCGCGAGGGTTTTAGTTGATTTCAATGCTCATTTAGCTCTTGATTCTCTGCGTTATTAATGTATACAAAAAAATGTATCGCGCACTCTGATCGCTTATTTTTTAGTTTATACGTTAATTCAAATAAATAATAAATCTAAATTATAACTTATTTATCTTCTAAAAAATTGTTTACGCTTTACTCACACCCATCCTTATGCCAAATAAATTATAATTCATAAAAGTAAGCCAAAATATATTTATATTCGTATTATTATATTAATTCTCATACTTTCACCAAGCGATAAAGCATTATCCCCAAAAACAAGCCAATGATCCATCCGGCCGCGAATCGTAAGTACCAGAAAGTGCACAAATTCTACAAGCGATAAGATGGTCCCGTCGGTAGCGTTCCTGGCTTCGGTCCGCAGGGGCCCCTAGGGCAAATTTTTCTCCAAATTTTTCATAATTTCTCATATTTTAGTCATATCTGAGATTTTCGGAGAAAAAATGATTTAAAACACATTCAAGTACTGGTCTATTTCCCAAAAACATTTTTTTTACTGAAAATTCATGATTTCTCATTTATTTCTCCGGAAATTTCTCTTTTTCCTATTACCTGAGACTGCGGTGATATTCGGAGAAAAGTCAAAGATGAAAAGAAATGAGATTTTCGTAAAAAAACGTATTATTATTATTTTTTTTCGGAAATTTCCCTTTTCCCTATTACCTGAGTGAACGGCTGCGGAGATATTCGGAGAAAAGTTATAGATGAAAAAAATGAGATTTTCGTAAAAAAAATTTATTACATTTTTTGATCCCTCATAATTCTGAGAAATAATGAATTTCCGAAACTTTTGCAAACATTATTTTCCTTAAGGGGTAACACCACTGTAACGGCCTGCCATGAAGCGTTTTAGACAAATAATACTTGGAGTAATTATTAAGCATATATTGAAGAATATTGCAAAAAATGTTATGGGAAAATATTACAAAATGACGACACTGCAGCAAATTCTTCTGAGGCATGTTGAACGTAAGGTGCTCTTCGGCAGGCAGTATAACTTGTGCCAATTTTAATCTGGACGAAATAATTTTTTTTAATTAAATCTAGATGAGTGTAGCTACTGAACCACGTAGGGGATTTTAGAAATATTGATTTTTGAGTAATTGCCGAGTATGTGATTGAAAATGTTCAATTTTTTTTTCAGACAGTTATTTGTTAATAAATATTGTTTAAATTAACTTATCGAAAATTCCCTACGTGGTTCAGTAGCTACACTCATGTAGACTTAATAAAACGAAATTCTTTTTTTTAGATTAAGGGCGGGGTAAAGTATTTAATTTTTTATTCATTTTTTTTTAAATTTTTTAAATGAATGCATAATATATCAAGAATATTGTGTTAAAATTTCAAGTCGATCGGAGTAAAATTGACGAAGTTATGAGTATTTGAGCGTCTATTGCTCCATGCCGGGTTTTATACCTGGGCGGCAGCTGCGCGGCGCGCTATTGTATTTTTCGACCCCGAATAAATTTCTTGATAAACGGGCCTGTTCCGGTGTACATTAGTATACACATTAGTCTGTACATCAGTTGACCGCTGTATGCCGTGCTGAGCAGTAGCAAGTCACACTAACTTTGAGTCCGTTTTCGTTCGTGTACGTACCTCAAAAAATTCCTCGAAAAATAAGCAGACAAGATCGTGAGAACGGTATTGGGCAATTGTGCCGACCGAAAAAAAAGTGCCTCCTCAAAAGCGTAAAAACGACGAACCGTTAGCTAATAGCGCGTCAGCGAAAAAAATTAAAAATAATCCCGCTGGGGTGGTAGAAGACATCCAAAAACATTATCGAATGATAGATTTCGTTCTTGTTTTTTCGACTATTGCTACTGTAGTCAAATGTGTGAAGTGTGATGGAAAAGTTACATTCCAAACATGCAAAAAAGAAGGTCTTGGTTTCAAGATCAAGGTTACATGTGAAAAGTGTAAACAGCCTCACTAGATTCCATCAAGTGAAAGAATAGACAGTGGTGTATACGATGTCAATTATCGATTTGCTTTCGTAATGCGAGTGTTAGGCTTAGGTTTAGCCGGATGCAATAAGTTCTGCGGACTAATGGATTTGGCGAGTGCTTTCTTATCGAAACCAGCCTATAATTTATATATGAAAAAACATTGTGAAGCGATACAAAATGTGGCCAAGAAGTTCTTCGCATCGGCTGCACAAGAAGAGAAAAAAGCCATGTCTGAAGCAAATAATGTAGAAGAAACGTCAGAATTGATTGTATCAGGCGACGGCACTTGGAAAAAAGAGGATTCTCTTCGTTATTTGGCGTTGCTTCTCTAATTGGATATTGTACTGGAAAGGTACTTGACATTTTTGTAAAAAGCAGTTACTGCCACGGTTGTAAGACTTGGAAAAACAAATTGGATTCTGTCGAATACGAAGCGTGGTACGAAGAGCATGTGGATAGCGGTGATTGCAAAGCCAACCATGAGGGACCCTCTGGAAACATGGAGATATCAGCAATTATAGAAATGTTCGAACGATCGGTGGAAAATCTTAGGGTGAAATATCGTAACTACATCGGAGACGGTGACTCAAAGACGTACAGCGGCGTTGTCAATGCAAAACCTTATGGTGAAGATTTTGTGATAAACAAAAAAGAATGCATAGGGCATGTCCAAAAGAGAATGGGAACACGTCTGCGTGGACTAGTAAAAACAAGCATAGTTGACACAAAAACCAAGGCCGGAAAGATCGTAAAAAGAAAAAGCCTTTCTGGCAAAGGAAAGCTCAGTGCTAAAATGATTGATAAATTGACTGTTTACTATGGACTAGCTATTCGACGTAATTATGATTCAGTTGAGAAGATGAAAAATGCCACCCATGCAGAAATTTTTTGGGGACTCCCCAGATCCTACCAGATCCCTATGGGGATTTGATAGGCACGCCCCAAGTAAGGAGTCCACACTGGAATCCAAATAGATTTGTTGGGGATTCCCCAGATTCTACCAGATCTTTATGGGGATTTGATAGGGACGGCCCAGGTAGGGAGTCCACATTGGAATCCAAACGTATTTGTTGGGGACTCCCCACGTTCTACCAGATCCTTATGGGGATTTGATATGGATACTCCAGGTAAGGAGACCACATTGGAATCCAAATGGATCCTGGGCTGTTTCCAGATTAACGTGGTTTGAGAATTTTTTACTTGAAATTATATAAAATGGGATTTCGCGACGCTCTGTAAAAAATTATTCTTTGATGGTCCCGTGCACAGATTTGCTTGGGAGTTTCAAGATGCACCAACGTGTTTCTAGGAATTTGTTAGGGACACCGCACGTTAGGATTTCTCACCGGGATCTGATGTGGGAATGCTAAGGAATTCCAAAAAAAAAATTTTAAAAGGGCACAATGTAGGGAGGAATTTTGTTGCAATCTTATGGTTGTCAGATGAAGAGCGTAGCCCTGTGGACTTAAGATTTAGTTCATGAAGATTATACTACAATATATAATTATATTCTTTAGTAACTTCTTTACTTTAGTGCTTACCCATATTGTATATTTATAGTTTGTTATGGGCTAGTATTTTTTATACGAATAAAAAAAACTTGTTATAAATTTTAATATGCACACTTTTTGAATTTTTAATACTTGTGCGCATAAAAATTTGTTTTGGACGTGACGGCAATCGGGTTACGATTGCGTCTGCGGTTTATCGCTGTGGGTGTGGAGTTTTGTTAGAGCGGCTTAAATGAGGTTTTAAAAGAAAATTAAATGTAAGTATGAAATCATATTTTTATAAACATGATATACCTATTACACATTCGCTTAAATTTGTAGCCCGTAACAGCAATTTCCACCCGACCCGGTGGATTTTTCATCGGGATCCAATAGGGATTCCCCATCGGGATCTAACAGGGATTCCTTGTCGGGAGCCAATAGGAATTCCCTATCGGGATCCAATAAGGATTCAGAAAATCGCTTCCGACAAAAGAAAGACGTCGGGCGATAGAACATAAGCGGCGCAGGGTACATATATATTCGTGTCGTCGTTGAAAAGCGCGCGACGATCGAGTTACTGCGCAATCGCGATCGTAAAATTTATTTACTCCAAATACGCGTCGTATAAAAATAAGTCGAATTTGATTTAAAAAACCGTGCGCGACCTGCTCAACCTCAAGCGCAACCATAACCTGATTGCCCCGTTACGTCGGAAAGAAAATTCCATGCGCACAAGTATTTTTATTTAATAATAATATAAAATGTGTATCAAAAAACGTTGCAGTAAAAAAAGTATTCGTTTTTAAGTATTTACAATTTAAACGTATTCATATTTCATTAAATACAAAAAGTATATGGCATTGAAGTTTACATCGTTGGAACGCAACGAAAGTTCCTTTTTACCTTTTTTTCCATATTTTTATTGTCATAGAAGATCTTTGTTATACATTTATATCGTAAATCGCTAAATATTTTTTTAAAAATGGTTAAAGGATTTTTGTAACCAAAATCTGCCAAAAAAAAATTAAAATAATTCAAAAGCATTAATGTTTGTTGCATTCCAATGATGCAAGCATCAACCTTATTAAAGTGTTTAAATTTTATATAGTATGAAAAGTATTCAAAGAATATCCCGCCCATAACTGCACAAGTATTTTTGCTTAATAATAGTATAAAAAGTGTATAAAAACTACGTTACAGCATAAAAAGTATTTAAAGTATTTTTAAAAAGTACTCGAAGATATAGATATAAGATATAAGTATTCGAAGAATACTATACAAAGCACTATAAATATTCAGTATGGGTAAACAATAAAAAAAAAACAAAATAAGTATATTGTGGTATTCGATATGTACTCCTTTGTAAATAATAAATTGATCTCTTTAGTGTATCGATGCTTTTATTTTTTGTAACATTTTGGGCTTACAGAATGCGATATGATCGATCAAGCATCGTATCGGATTCCGTTCAATACTGTGGGGAAGCTTTAAGATTCTTACATTGGATTCCGATGGGAAATCCCTATTGGATCCTAATAGGGAATCCCTATGGAAACCCTATGGAATCCCGATAGGAATCCCTACTGGATCCCGATCGGAATCCCTTTTGGATCCCGATGGGAATCCCTTTTGGATCCCGATGGGGAGTCCCTCTTGGAATCCAATGTACGAGCGTGACGTTTCCTGATAGGGATCCAATGGGGTGTCCCGTTGGATCCCTATCAGGGAGTAGGGAGAAGTAGGGGAATCCTATAGGATTCCAAACACAATTTCTACCTGGGCATATGGGCAACTTCCCAGGTAGAAATTGTGTTTGGAATCCTATAGGATTCCCCTACTTCTCCCTACTCCCTGATAGGGATCCAACGGGACACCCCATTGGATCCCTATCAGGAAACGTCACGCTCGTAGATTGGATTCCAAGAGGGACTCCCCATCGGGATCCAAAAGGGATTCCCATCGGGATCCAAAAGGGATTCCCATCGGGATCCAGTAGGGATTCCTATCGGGATTCCATAGGGATTCCATAGGGATTCCCTATTAGGATCCAATAGGGATTTCCCATCGGAATCCAATGTAAGAATCTTAAAGCTTCCCCACAGTATTGAACGGAATCCGATACGATGCTTGATCGATCATATCGCATTCTGTAAGCCCAAAATGCTACAAAAAATAAAAGCATCGATACACTAAAGAGATCAATTTATTGTTTATAAAGGAGTACATATCGAATACCACACTATACTTATTTTGTTTTTTTTTAATTGTTTACCCATACTGAATATTTATAGTGCTTTGTATAGTATTCTTCGAATACTTATATCTTATAACTATATCTTCGAGTACTTTTTAAAAATACTTTAAATACTTTTTATGCTGTAACGTAGTTTTTATACACTTTTTATACTATTATTAAGCAAAAATACTTGTGCAGTTATGGGCGGGATATTCTTTGAATACTTTTCATACTATATAAAATTTAAACACTTTAATAAGGTTGATGCTTGCATCATTGGAATGCAACAAACATTAATGCTTTTGAATTATTTTAATTTTTTTTGGCAGATTTTGGTTACAAAAATCCTTTAACCATTTTTAAAAAAATATTTAGCGATTTACGATATAAATGTATAACAAAGATCTTCTATGACAATAAAAATATGGAAAAAAAAGGTAAAAAGGAACTTCGTTGCGTTCCAACGATGCAAACTTCAATGCCATATACTTTTTGTATTTAATGAAATATGAATACGTTTTATATTGTAAATACTTAAAAACGAATACTTTTTTTACTGCAACGTTTTTTGATACATATTTTATATTATTATTAAATAAAAATACTTGTGAGCATGGAATTTTCTTTCCGACGTAATGGCAATCAGGTTATGGTTGCGCTTGAGGTTGAACAGGTCGTGCACGGTTTTTTAAATCAAATTCGACTTATTTTTATACGACGCGTGTTTGGAGTAAATAAATTTTACGATCGCGATTGCGCAGTAACTCGATCGTCGCGCGCTTTTCAACGACGACACGAATATATATGTACCCTGCGCCGCTTATGTTCTATCGCCCGACGTCTTTCTTTTGTCGGAAGCGATTTTCTGAATCCTTATTAGATCCCGATAGGGAATTCCTATTGGCTCCCGACAAGGAATCCCTGTTAGATCCCGATAGGGAATCCCTATTGGATCCCGATGAAAAATCCACCGGGTCGGGTGAAAATTGCTGTTACGGGCTACAAACTTAAGCGAATGTGTAATAGGTATATCATGTTTATAAAAATATGATTTCATACTTACATTTAATTTTGTTTTAAAACCTCATTTAAGCCGCTCTAACAAAACTCCACACCCACAGCGATAAACCGCAGACGCAATCGTAACCCGATTGCCGTCACGTCCAAAACAAATTTTTATGCGCACAAGTATTAAACATTCAAAAAGTGTGCATATTAAAATTTATAACAAGTTTTTTTATTCGTATAAAAAATACTAGCCCATAACAAACTATAAATATACAATATGGGTAAGCACTAAAGTAAAGCAGTTACTAAAGAATATCATTACATATTGTAGTATTCGATATTTTAAGGCATGGTTTTTTAAATGGTGCGCGCCGCGCTTCCGACCATTGCCGTGCACGCTACTGCCGCGCAGGCGCGAGAGTATATAGAGCGCGAGCGGGCAGTACGCAGTCGCGGCATTTCGAGAGACATCCTCGGGAATTTCGTAGTCTGAAAACTCTTCTTTGTTATCGAATAAACATTCTTTCTTGTTCATTTCTTAATGAACTTACGTAACTTCTTAATGAACTAAATCTTAAGTCTACAGGGCTACGCTCTTCGTCTGACAACCATAAGATTGCAACAAAATTCCTCCCTACATTGTGCCCTTTTAAAATTTTTTTTTGGGAATTCCTTAGCATTCCCACATCAGATCCCGGTGAGAAATCCTAACGTGCGGTGTCCCTAACAAATTCCTAGAAACACGTTGGTGCATCTTGAAACTCCCAAGCAAATCTGTGCACGGGACCATCAAAGAATAATTTTTTACAGAGCGTCGCGAAATCACATTTTATATAATTTCAAGTAAAAAATTCTCAAACCACGTTAATCTGGAAACAGCCCAGGATCCATTTGGATTCCAATGTGGTCTCCCTACCTGGGGTGTCCATATCAAATCCCCATAAGGATCTGGTAGAACCTGGGGAGTCCCCAACAAATACATTTGGATTCCAATGTGGACTCCCTACCTGGGCCGTCCCTATCAAATCCCCATAAGGATCTGGTAGAATCTGGGGAATCCCCAACAAATCTATTTGGATTCCAGTGTGGACTCCTTACTTGGGGCGTCCCTATCAAATCCCCATAGGGATCTGGTAGGATCTGGGGAGTCCCCAAAAAATTTCTGCATATTCTGGCACTTACGATTCGCGGCCGGATACATTATGATAATGCTTTATAGCTTGATGAAAATATATGAGAATGAATATAATAATACGAATATAAATATATTTCCGCTTAGTTTTATGAATTACAATTTATTTGGCATAGGGACGGGTGTGAGTAAAGCGCAAACAATTTTTTAGAAGATAAATAAGTTGTAATTTAGATTTATTATTATATTTAAATTCCAGGTAGAAATTGTGTTTGGAATCCTATAGGATTCCCCTACTTCTCCCTACTCCCTGATAGGGATCCAACGGGACACCCCATTGGATCCCTATCAGGAAACGTCACGCTCGTACATTGGATTCCAAGAGGGACTCCCCATCGGGATCCAAAAGGGATTCCCATCGGGATCCAAAAGGGATTCCCATCGGGATCCAGTAGGGATTCCTATCGGGATTCCATAGGGATTCCATAGGGATTCCCTATTAGGATCCAATAGGGATTTCCCATCGGAATCAAATGTAAGAATCTTAAAGCTTCCCCACAGTATTGAACGGAATCCGATACGATGCTTGATCGATCAAATCGCATTCTGTAAGCCCAAAATGCTACAAAAAATAAAAGCATCGATACACTAAAGAGATCAATTTATTATTTACAAAGGAGTACATATCGAATACCACAATATACTTATTTTGTTTTTTTTTTATTGATTACCCATACTGAATATTTATAGTGTTTGTATAGTATTCTTCGAATACTTATATTTTATATCTATATCTTCGAGTACTTTTTAAAAATACTTTAAATACTTTTTATGCTGTAACGTAGTTTTTATACACTTTTTATACTATTATTAAGCAAAAATACTTGTGCAGTTATGGGCGGGATATTCTTTGAATACTTTTCATACTATATAAAATTTAAACACTTTAATAAGGTTGATGCTTGCATCATTGGAATGCAACAAACATTAATGCTTTTGAATTATTTTAATTTTTTTTGGCAGATTTTGGTTACAAAAATCCTTTAACCATTTAAAAAAAAATATTTAGCGATTTACGATATAAATGTATAACAAAGATCTTCTATGACAATAAAAATATGGAAAAAAAAGGTAAAAAGGAACTTTCGTTGCGTTCCAACGATATAAACTTCAATGCCATATACTTTTCGTATTTAATGAAATATGAATACGTTTTATATTGTAAATACTTAAAAACGAATACTTTTTTTACTGCAACGTTTCTTGATACACATTTTATATTATTATTAAATAAAAATACTTGTGCGCATGGAATTTTATTTCCGACGTAACGGGGCAATCAGGTTATGGTTGCGCTTGAGGTTGAGCAGGTCGCGCACGGTTTTTTAAATCAAGTTCGACTTATTTTTATACGACGCGTGTTTGGAGTAAATAAATTTTACGATCGCGATTGCGCAGTAACTCGATCGTCGCGCGCTTTTCAACGACGACACGAATATATATGTACCCTGCGCCGCTTATGTTCTATCGCCCGACGTCTTTCTTTTGTCGGAAGCGATTTTCTGAATCCTTATTGGATCCCGATAGGGAATTCCTATTGGCTCCCGACAAGAAATCCCTGTTAGATCCCGATGGGGAATCCCTATTGGATCCCGATGAAAAATCCACCGGGTCGGGTGGAAATTGCTGTTACGGGCTACAAATTTAAGCAAATGTGTAATAGGTATATCATGTTTATAAAAATATGATTTCATACTTACATTTAATTTTCTTTTAAAACCTCATTTAAGCCGCTCTAACAAAACTCCACACCCACAGCGATAAACCGCAGACGCAATCGTAACCCGATTGCCGTCACGTCCAAAACAAATTTTTATGCGCACAAGTATTAAAAATTCAAAAAGTGTGCGTATTAAAATTTATAACAAGTTTTTTTATTCGTATAAAAAATACTAGCCCATAACAAACTATAAATATACAATATGGGTAAGCACTAAAGTAAAGAAGTTACTAAAGAATATAATTATATATTGTAGTATTCGATATTTTAAGGCATGGTTTTTTAAATGGTGCGCGCCGCGCTTCCGACCATTGCCGTGCACGCTACTGCCGCGCAGGTGCGAGAGTAGAGCGCGACCGGGCAGTACGCAGTCGCGGCATTTCGAGAGACATCCTCGGGAATTTCGTAGTCTGAAAACTCTTCTTTGTTATCGAATAAACATTCTTTCTTGTTCATTTCTTAATGAACTTACCTAACTTCTTAATGAACTAAATCATAAGTCCACAGGGCTACGCTCTTCATCTGACAACCATAAGATTGCAACAAAATTCCTCCCTACATTGTGCCCTTTAAAAATTTTTTTTTGGGAATTCCTTAGCATTCCCACATCAGATCCCGGTGAGAAATCCTAACGTGCGGTGTCCCTAACAAATTCCTAGAAACACGTTGGTGCATCTTGAAACTCCCAAGCAAATCTGTGCACGGGACCATCAAAGAATAATTTTTTACAGAGCGTTGCGAAATCCCATTTTATATAATTTCAAGTAAAAAATTCTCAAACCACGTTAATCTGGAAACAGCCCAGGATCCATTTGAGTTCCAATGTGGTCTCATTACCTGGGGTGTCCATATCAAATCCCCATAAGGATCTGGTAGAACGTGGGGAGTCCCCAACAAATACATTTGGATTCCAATGTGGACTCCCTACCTGGGCCGTCCCTATCAAATCCCCATAAGGATCTGGTAGAATCTGGGGAATCCCCAACAAATCTATTTGGATTCCAGTGTGGACTCCTTACTTGGGGCGTCCCTATCAAATCCCCATAGGGATCTGGTAGGATCTGGGGAGTCCCCAAAAAATTTCTGCATGGGTTAATGTACAAACTAATAAAATAAGCGGTCAGAGTGCGCGATACATTTTTCGACACTAAAAGATAACTAATTAAAATAATAATGATAACTAATAAAAATAACTAATCAAATAAGAATTAAAGGTAATAATAATTAAAAAAAACGCTGAGCGCAGGGAACGATCCCGCGCCCCTAGTGCAATCTTTTTTCTGAAAAACTCCGATTTTTTCCGAAAAATTTTCCGAATTTTTCTATGAATTGGAACGAATATGAAGGATTCGGAGTTTTGCGGACAATTATTTTTACGCAAACATCCGAGTTTCTCCGAATTTCTCTGAATTTTTTCGAATTTTTCCGAATATTTCATCATTTTAATTATGACCACGGGAAAATCTCGGAGATTAAATGAAGACTTTAAGGGGTAACACCACTGTAACGGCCTTACATAAAGCGTATTTTTTGATATTTTTTTTGGCGGAAGAAAATTTGACAAACAAATAATACTTGCGGTATTTATTGAGCATATATTTAAGTGTATTGCTATAAATTTTTATCCGAAAATATTACATAATGGCGACACTGCAGCAATTCTTCCGAAGCATGTCGAACCTCTGCGGCACGCAGTATAACTGTGCCAATTTTAAACGAAAAAAAGAATTTCGTTTTATTAAGTCTACATGAGTGTAGCTACTGAACCACGTAGGGGATTTTCGATAAGATAATTTAAACAATATTTATTAACAAATAACTGTCTTTAAAAAAATTGAACATTTTTAGTCACATACTCGGCAATTACTCAAAAATCAATATTTCTAAAATCCCCTATGTGGTTCACTAGCTACACTCATCGAGATTTAATTTAAAAAAATTATTTTGTCCAGATTAGAAATTGGTACAAGTTATACTGCGTGCCGCAGAGCACCTTAAGTTCAACATGCCTCGGAAGAATTTGTTGCAGTGTCGTCATTTTGTAATATTTTCCCATAACATTTTTTTGCAATACACTTCAATATATGCTTAATAATTACCCCAAGTATTATTTGTCTAAAACGCTTCGTGGCAGGCCGTTACAGTGGTGTCACCCCTTAACGAAAATAACATTTGCAAAAATTTCGGAAATTCATTATTTCTCAGAATTATGAGGGATCAAAAAATGTAATAATTTTTTTGTACGAAAATCTCATTTTTTTCGTGTATAACTTTTCTCCGAATATCTCCGCAGCCGTTCACTCAATAGGAAAAAGAAAAAGTTCCGGAAAAAAATGTTTTTTTAAAAGAAAATCTCTTTTTTTTTCATGTTTAAATTTTCTCCGAATGTCTCCGCAGCCGGTCACTCAATAGGAAAAAGAAAAAGTTCGGGAAAAAAGTAATGTTTTTTTAAAAGAGAATCTCTTTTTTTCATCTTTAAATTTTCTCCGAATATCTCCGCAGCCGTTCACTCAGGTAATAGGGAAAAGAGAAATTTCCGAAAAAATTATAATAATAATAATACGTTTTTTTACGAAAATCTCATTTCTTTTCATCGTTAACTTTTCTCCGAATATCTCCGCAGCCTCAGGTCATAGGAAAAATAGAAATTTCCGGAGAAAAAAATGAGAAATCATGAATTTTCAGTAAACAAAAAATGTGTTTTTGGGAAATAGACCAGTACTTGAATCTGTTTTAAATCATTTTTTCTCCGAAAATCTCAAATATGACTAAAATATAAGAAATTATGAAAAATTTAGAGAAAAATTTGCCCTAGGAGCCCCTGCGGACCGAAGCCAGGAATGCTACCAACGGGACCATCTCATCTCTTGTAGAATATGTGCACTTTCTGGTACTTACGATTCGCGGCCGTATGGATGATTGGCTTGTTTTTGGGGATAATGCTTTATCGCTTGATGAAAGTATGAGAATTAATATAATAATACGAATATAAATATATTTCCGCTTACTTTTATGAATTATAATTTATTTTGCATAAGGACGGGTGTGAGTAAAGCGTAAACAATTTTTCAGAAGATGAATAAGTAGTAATTTAGATTTACTATTATATTTAAATTAACGTATAAACTAAAAAATAAGCGATCAGAGTGGGCGATACATTTTATTGTCTACATTAATAACGCAGAGAATCAAGAGCTAAATAAGCATTGAAATCATCTAAAAGCCTTGCGCGTGTCGTCGGGTAACGTCACGCGCGAGTCGTGCTCAGATTGCTTTGTCCTTCGAAGCCTTCGTTTCGGCTTGGCCGCACAGGAACGTGCTCAGCGTCCATGTGTTGGTGTAGCTGCCGAAGGCGCGGTCGGGAAACTTCGAGCCGGCTCGGCTCTTGCCGAAGATGTCCGAGCGTCGCTCGCTCACGGACACGCGCTACTATGATTGTGTGATGGGCGCGTAAGAGACTAGAGAGGGGGTAACTTTTACGCGCGATCTGGCTGCACTGCTCGGGGCGGGGGGGGGGGGTCCAGCGCGAGGAAGCCTAGTACCTGGTGGAGAGGGAAGTCGACCGCGGGTGTGTGGTAGCATGGTGGACGTATGCCGGAGGTCTCTGCGGAGGGGGGAAGAGCCTGACGCGGGAGAGTGGGTGTGTGACGTATCATGGTGGGGGAGGGAGAAAGGGTCTAGCGTGGAAAGGAGGGGCGGGGTGGGGGGTGTGAAGAGGAATTATATGAGTTAAAAAAAGATAGATTAATCGTTTATTAATAATAAAATTTTACAATAATAGTGTATACGTGTGTGTATATGTTTGTGTGCGTGCGTGCGTGAGTTAGCGCGTGCGCGCGCGCGCGCGTGTGTGTGTGTGTGTGTGTGTTTGTGTGTGCAGGCGCGTGTGCGGGTTTTTTAAATGTTGACACCGACGGCATTATTCTGAAACAAAACAATACACACCATTTTTTTCATCAATCTATATAATCTATTTTTTTAGCATGATGCTAAAATTCAGAAATGATACATAAAATCAGCTGAAGATCCCACAGATGATTGCATGTAAGCCCGCCCCATCACAAATTTCGCCAACTCTTGAGACCGGTATTAACAAGTCAGGGTTGAATCATTTTTTCTTGGTTAACATTAACAGCTACTCGCGATGGGAAATTTTGTATAGCTTGGATATTCAAAATATAGATGAAAACAAGGTAGTTCTTGGACAAACTATCAACTTTAGGAATCTATCGTCAAAGGCGCCGATAGACCACTTGAGCAGAGCTGCAGGACCCCATAAAATAAATATTTTGTCCCGATGCATCCCGACTTGTTATTTTTGTCTCGTTTTCCTCGGGCAATACATACCAACGCGTTATCGAAAAATCTGTAGGGATCTGCTGTCCAGAAAAGGGGCACTCCGTGGTGGAGGTGAAATTCAGCCAGACTCATCAAGTATTGACTTTTATGATCTCCACACAACGGTGGCTAGGTCATGGAGTCTGAACTGCCTTCGTCAAAGGCGTTTGATGCCGATGGACCACTTGAGCACAGGTGCAGGACCAATGAGGGAACATTCTCCACGTGTGGGGTTCTTCGAAAGTGTTTGAACCTGTTCTTCATGATTAGAAAAGTGGGAAGAAGTTTGAAAATTTGAATAGGAGGGTTACGAGGGAGCTTATAATTTCGGGGACAAAGCTCAGACTGCACTATTCCACCGCAACATCAACATCTCTCCAAAAAGAGCTTTGAAAAGAGAAAAGTGTGGAATATGGATCTCCCGAGTATCAAAACAGTCAGCCTGATAGTGGAGTTGCTCCTAACGAAGAAGCTGTCAGAACTCCCCGATCAATCGGACCATCCAATCTCCTACATGAGAGCCGTACAAACCAAGTTTGGGAAATGCTACATCGTGGACATCGCGAATGAGTTTACGGTCCTCCTACCATCGTGACTTATGGAGGCCTACGACCAAGATTCGAAAACGTTCGAGAGTATGCGGAAACTGGCATGCGATGATCAACTCTACATGACGTACATGGGCGGAAAATACAACAGCGTCGAGTTCTATCGACTTTGAGCACACCATGGTGGAAAACACAAAATTCATTGGGACACCATCATCGAACGGCTGTTCGCATCAACGAGAGTATGCTGCAACTGACGCGCAATGGTAAACTCTACAAGCAGTTGCGGAAAATACAACAGCATCAAGTTCCATCGTCTCTGAGCATGGTGGAAAAGACAAAGTTCGTTGGGACACCATCGTCGAATAGCCGTCCGCATCACAATCGTCTCGCCATCATTTTCGACGTGTTGACTATGTAAAAATGTATAAAAATTTGTTATCGAATTGTAAATGAGGGAGAAACTGTTTTCGGCGTAGAATAAATGAAGAATACAAATGATATATATTTTCATCGAAATGTTTTTTATTCATTTGAAAAAATCCCTCGCACACTTAAGGATTCGTATACACCCAACCAGAGAATTGTAGTATAAAAAAAACTGAAAGGCAATGCTACCAGCCTTCTAATATAATCAATCGAAGATGAAGACGACAAAATATTTCTCTTTAAGTTGTGAAACCGTTTTTTCTTAGTGCGAGCGCCTGCATCCTATACCTTCACGACCTATCACTTTACATATACATCATAAGCGTGATCGTTATGTACGCTCACGCTCTTGCTGATGTTTCTCTTCGCAGAGCACCATCAAACCTATTCAAATAACACTTGAGGCTATACAGTTCTTACCAAATCAGCCACATGGTTAAGACATTTTTTTTCTTCGTTGACGTTCGAAGCCACCCTCCGAGCATAGGAAAAATTCTTTTTTGTATTACATTCAGCTCAAGTAATGCCTTGGATATCCAAAACACATATACGAAAACAAGGTATTTATTAAACAAACGATAAACTTTAGGGATCTACAGCCGGAGCCTCTTTTAGGCTTCTACCGCTGATCCCGTTGCATGCTCCATTTGAGCACAGATGCACTCAAGGTCTGGAATACTCACAAAATAATTTTGTTTGGTCCCGTTGAACCCCAACCTGCTCGTTCTGTGTACGTATTTATTTTTCATGCTTTCCGCGGTAATAGGTATCAATGCGATATTAAGAGCTCTGGTGGAGGTGATTCAATTACATTTTCCGAGCTAGAAGGGAACGGCGTAAATATTTCTGATGGGAGACCATTTTTAATCATCGACAGCAATTAAAAGTGGCCTCACTTTGAATGAAGCAGTGAGTTAACATAATCTCTCTGAGAAGACTTTTCAACTCGTTAATATAGAGAACAACAATGAGCTATCAGAACAAATCCTGCACAACCAAGCCACGCTCTTAAGTTCGATCGAAGACTTTGCTGTGTGGGAGCAACGGATCGTCGAGATAATCGAAGTACTGAAAACGCAAAGCCGAGTGAAGCGCCAACGATTATCAACTAAATATCAACAGCCATTGATAGTCCAAATGTCGCATCTGGAAGGATTGACGTATTATGCCGTGTACAGGCATTTTATCCGCAGGGTGCACGGCACAACGGTGATGGGTTAATGTGGCGAGAAATCGACTTGAACGCGTGTTGGAATATACTTTAACCCCTGCTCGATGAATTTCAACAACGTGAAAGCGGTTGACCTTCACGAAAAATATTTTTTTTAAATATATGCCATCGGTGTGTGAAGTTAACATAATTACTATATCGTTATATGTGCTAGACGAATTAAACAACAATCCATTATTTCGCAGGTGTTTGCATTACTTTAGATCAGAGCATAAACTGCAATCACATGAGGTCGATTGTGGAGCAATAAACGACTGCACCATCCAACTATCAAATGATACCAATAAGCGGCCCCAAATCACCAACTCCGTTCGGAAAGTACGACATCCAATCATTGTAAATGCTTATTTGGAGTATTTTTGCCTAATGGTAGAGAGTAGATAAGAGTGTGTAAAGAATGATGAGAAGAACGTAGCAGAGAAAGTGTATCAATATCATGAAGTATTAAGTATTGATTACTGGATGTGTTGTTCATGTGACGAATTGCTATCATAGTACTGCCACATCCGGGAGCGATGAGCGCATAATAGTTTTGTTTCCCTCTTTGTTGCCTACACCTAGCGCAATAGCACGGGATGAGGATAAAGGGGTTAGTGCGTGGGAAAGAATAGAATAAAGGAATTGACGCGATTTTTCGGTATTGAGGAATAATTCGACAAGCTCATATAAATTTAACCGACGTTTTATTACAAATGAATAGTCGGATTTGAATGTGGATTAAGGGAGACTATGTCCTTGAAGTGCCATATTTCAGGTGTTTACATTTTATTTTTTTTAAAGGAAACGAGTAAAGCTTTTTGAGTGCGGTTTTTTTTCTTGCTTCTATTCATGATATACAGAACGTTAAAAATTTTTTTTTGAAAAAAAAAAAACCAAAATGGCGGCCGTTGCAGCTCTGCGAAAACAGGTCCTCAAATCGTGGGAGGTAAACGGCTGACATCACTGCCCCCTCTTCGTTGATCTGAAACACAAATTTAAAGCATATTATCAATCTGTGACCCTTTGGTCATGGAATGACGGATGGGTTTTTCGTTTAGTACAAATTTCGGAAAATGGCGGCAATTAAAAAAAATCGAATTTTCGCGTTTTTTTCGCATAAAAAGATAAATAATAAATGCAAAAATGTATTTATCGAAAAAACGATCCGTCATTCCGTGAAGACATATTTTTTGAGTATGCTCTCTAAATTTCAGGTCGATATGTTAATTACAGCGGTCAGGAGAATGTCAGCCATTTTTAAAAACGTGTTTTCGAGAAAAACGCGTTTAAAGTTTTGTAATGTGTTTACACAAATGTGTTTATAATTACCGCTAATCGGCAATGCCTGGTCCATAGAGGCATCCCTCCTCTTCTTCTCGCTGCTCATGTTGAGCCGCTAACATCTCCCGCTGCTTTCAAGGACAAAGTCGCCGTTAATAATAACAGAAGTGTAAAGGGATAATACAGATAAATAACAGAATGATGTGGTTCGCTTACATTTGTCGGTGTGCGTAGCTGTGTGTGTGTTCACTCGTTAAGATATCGGTGGACGTTTTATGAATATGGCCCTTTGCTCGTGGCCAGATGCGCTCACTGTTGGAGTAGGTCGGTGACACTCGCACAAGATTTTCGGACGACGTAAATATAAATATATATTGACAGCAAGAGCCACTTGATACGGATTTGACTTTTCTACGCGGACTGTGGGTCGAACTTGTACGTTTAATCAATTCGAAAGGAAGACTTGCTGTAAGATTGTTCGTACGTAGATCGGAATTAAGACGTGCTAAATGAACTTGATTCGAAGTTAGTGGACGGGAGATTGAGCTCTGAATTCGATAGATGTTGACGGGAGACTGTGATTGAGACTCGATAGAAGAACTTGATTTGATGGTGGTTGACGGGAAACTGACTTCGGGAAGGAAGTCTTTCATGATATGAAAATTAGGAGGGGTTCAATAGTGGGAGAAGAAACGTTAGGGAGAGTGTGGTCTTCGTCAGTAGAGTAGCTGTAGCGGTGTCTAACTCAAGGGGAGGTGGTGTGTCAAGAATGCGGAAGCCAAGGTGGCGCCACTGTCGAGGGGAGGTCGCCGGGGCGCGTGTGACGTCACAGAGGAGCATGTGGTCCGTGAAGCGCCTGGCGGGGGGGGGGAGCCGGCGTCGCAGGGGGCGAGTCCGGGGGGGGGTCCAGCGCGGGAAGGCCAATTGCGGGGGTACAGCGGCGGGGGGGGGGGGGGTCGCCGGGCGCGTGTGACGTCACAGAGGGGGCCTCTTTGGGGGGCCATGTGGTCCACGGAGCGACTGGCGGGAGGGGGAAGCCGCCGTTGATGAGTGTTGTGTGTGTGTGAAGGGCGGTCTTTCAAAGCCCAATATTTATGACATGCAGCTGGTTCCATTCCGAAAAACAATGTCTATTGCATCCGCCTCCTCTCCAAGCTCGCCGACACTCGAGACAGGTTCTGACAGGTTCCTCGGAGAAAACTATAATCTGTAGAGATCATAGGCTGTGACTGTGGATGGACCACGTGAGCGCAGTTGCACTCTTGAAAAGTCGCGCTCTCCATTCTAAAATATAACGTCAAGATGTTCGCATGTGCGAGTATGTACGCAGTGCATCCAACCAAGCACCCCCTGGACTTGACCAAAAACGAGCTCGAACAGGTTCCAAAGGTCTTGCTCTTAAAATATTGGGATAAATGTGTTGGCTTATTGCGGGATCGTTTGTCAGAACATCATCGGAACGACAGTGAAGTGATATCATATCTTCCATGCTTGGAGCATTATAATACGCCACAGATGAAAGATCACATCGATGGCCCTCCACCTCAACGTCGAGAGTGTAAAAAATGCTGTGAAAATTCTCCACGTACGGGGTTCTTCGAACGTGTTTGAACCTGTTTTTCGGCAGCGTAAAAAAATGTTGGTGGAAAATTCTCCACGGTTCTTCGAACGTGTTCGAACCTGTTTTTCATGATTGGGAAAGAGAGGAGAAGTTTGAAAATTTGAGTGGGAGGCTTACGAGGGAGCTTATAATTTTGTGGGCCAAGCTCAGACTGCACTATTCCACTGCACTATCAACATCTCGCAAAAAAAAAAGAACTTTGAAAGTGCGGGGAAAATGGATCTCTTGAGTATCATCAAAGTCGGCCGGATGACAGAATTCCTCCCAACGAAGAAGCTGTCGGAACTCCCCGTTAAGTCGGAACGACTAATCTCCGACATGAGGGCCGTACAAACCAAATTTGGGAAACGCTACATCGCGGACATCGCGGATGGGTTCTCCGTCTTCTTACCGGCGCGACTTGTAAAGTCCTTCGACCAAGATCCGACAGTGGTCGAGGGTATGCTGCAAGTGGCACGCGATGGTCAACTCTGCATGCAGTATAGTGGTGGAAAATAGAACAGTGTCGAGTTCCGTCGTTTCTGAACATGGTGGACGGGGAAAAAAATTCGCTGGAACACCATCATCGAACTGTTTGCACCACAGCGTCATGCCATCGTTTTCAACAGTTACTGTTGACTATGTAAAAAATGTATATGTTTGATCGAATTGTAAATGATGGATGTTTTCATATTTCATCGAAATGTGTTTTATTTATTCAAAAAAATCCCTCGCTCACGCTTCGTATGCGCCCAACCAGCTTTTCACCGATTTTACATTCTCATGGGCGCAGTTCGTGTCGAAGGGGGATGGGGCATTTAAAATTTGTGATTTTCGGCAGCTTCTGCAGCGATGGACAGTCCAAGGTTTCCAAGTCGATGACGTTTGTTGCGGGATCCGTGAATCTTGATAGCCATGCGCATTTCTCGAATCCCTTCGCATAGATGGTAGGAGCTCCATGCACGAGTTCTCGAATTGTCTTTCTAGCTGCTTCGTATGGTATGCCGCTGTCATTCCATCGTATTCCATGGAAATTGCGTTCCAGCCACTTGTTTGTCATTTCGTACTTGGCCGGTAAAGAGTCCCATGCAAATGGTGCGTCGAAGGCGAGCGTCAGCGGTTCAGCATTCTTCTCATGGAGTTTGACGATGGACATCTCCTTCAGAACAAATTCGTTGACGGGTCTCTTGAAGCCCTGCACTTCGACGATAAGCTCCATGTTGATTGACGTGCATGAGAATCATCGGTATGATTTTATACAATTTTTGTAACTCCACGACTGATTGGAATGGACTCTTTGTGAGACGTTCCAGAGACTTCCGAAGACATTCATAAGACGTTTGAAGACATTCAAGAGACGTTCGAAAACATTCATAAGGCGTTTGAAGACATGCATGAGGGGTTCAAAGAGTTTTAAGAGACTTTCTACGACGTTCAAGAGACGTTTGAAGGTGTTCGTGAGACCATCGAGAGACTTTCGAAAACGTTTAAAGACATTCATGAGAGGTTCGAAGACGTTTAAGAGACTGTCAATGACATTCACGAGGGGTTGGAAGATGTGCAAAAACTTTCGAATTCGTTCAAGACACATTTGACGACATTCATAATACGTTTGAAGACATTCATGAAGAGTTCGAAGACGCTTAAGAGAGACTTTCAAAGACATTCACGAGGGGTTTGTCCGAAGACATATAAGACGTTTGAAGACATTCAAGAGACGTTCGAAAATATTCATAAGGCGTTTGAAGACATGCATGGGGGGTTCAAAGAGTTTCAAGAGACTTTCTACGACGTTCATGAGACGCTTGAAGATATTCGTGAGACATTCAAGAGATCTTTGACGATATTCATAATACGTTTGAAGATATCGATGAGGGGTTCGAAGACGTTTTAGGGACTTTCAAAGACATTCACGAGGGGTTTGAAGACGTTCAAGAAACTTTCGAATTCGTTCAAGAGACTTTTGACGACATTCACAATACGTTTGACGACATCCTTGAGGGGTTCGAAGACGCTTGAGAGACTTTCAAAGGCATTCACGAGGGTTTCGAAGACGTTCAAGAGACTTTCGAATACGTTCAAGAGACTTTCAGAGACATTCGCGAGAGGTGCGAAGACGTTCAGAGACTTTCGAAGACATTCAAGAGATCTTTGACAATATTCATAATACGTTTGAAGACATCGATGAGGGCTTCGACGACGTTTTAGAGACTTTCAAAGACATTCACGAGGGTTTTCAAGACGTTCAAGAGACTTTCGACGATATTTATGATACGTTTGAATACATTCATGAGGGGTTCGAAGACGCTTAAGAGATACTTTCAAAGACATTCACGAGGGGTTCGAAGACACTTGAGAGGCTTTCAAAGACATTGACGAGGGGGTCGAAGACGTTTAAAAGACTTTCGACGACACTCATAATACGTTTGAAGACGTTCAAGAGACTTTCAGAGACATTCGCGAGAGGTGCGAAGACGTTCAGAGACTTTCGAAGACATTCAAGAGATATTTGACAATATTCATAATACGTTTGAAGACATTCATGAGGGGTTCGACGACGTGTTAGAGACTTTCAAAGGCATTCATGAGGGTTTCGAAGACGTTCAAGAGACTTTCATAGACATTCGCGAGAGGTGCGAAGACGTTCAGAGACTTTCGAAGACATGCAAGAAATCTTTGACAATATTCATAATACGTTTGAAGACATCGATGAGTGGTTCGACGATGTTTTAGAGACATTCGACGACATTCATAATACGTTTGAAGACATTCATGCGCATTTCGAAGACGCTTAACAGACTTTCAGACATTCGCGAGCGGTTCGAAGACGTTCAGAGACCTTCGAAGACGTTCGCGAGAGGTGCGAAGACGTTCAGAGACTTTTGACGATATTCACAATACGTTTGAGGACATTCATGAGCGTTTCGAAGACGCTTGAGAGACTTTCAAAGACATTCGCGAGCGGTTTGAAAACGTTCAAGAGACTTTTGACGACATTCATAATACAATATTCGATGACGCGAATGTCTTTGAAAGTCTCTTAAGCGTCTTCGAAATGCTCATGAATGTCCTCAAACGTATTGTGAATATCGTCAAAAGTCTCTGAACGTCTTCCCACCTCTCGCGAATGTCTTCGAAGGTCTCTGAATGTCTTCAAACCGCTCGCGAATGTCTTTGAAAGTGTGTTAAGCATCTTCGAAACGCGCATGATTGTCTTCAAACGTATTATGAATGTCGTCGAATATCTCTAAAACATCGTCGAACCACTCATCGATGTCTTCAAACGTATTATGAATATTGTCAAAGATCTCTTGCATGTCTTCGAAAGTCTCGGAACGTCTTCGCACCTCTCGCGAATGTCTATGAAAGTCTTTTGAACGTATTCGAAAGTCTCTTGAACGTCTTCGAAACCCTCGTGAATGTCTTTGAAAGTCTCGCTTAAGCTTCTTCGAACCCCTCATGAATGTCTTCAAACGTATCATGAATGTCGTCGAAAGTCTTTTTAACGTCTCTAAAACGTCGTCGAACCCCTCATCGATGTCTTCAAACGTATTATGAATATTGTCAAATATCTCTTGAATGTCTTCGAAAGTCTCTGAACGTCTTCACACCTCTCGCGAATGTCTCTGAAAGTCTCTTAAGCGTCTTCGAACCCCTCATGAATGTCTTCAAACGTATTATGTGTGTCGTCGAAAGTCTTTTAAACGTCTTCGAACGCCTCGTCAATGTTTTTGAAAGTCTCTCAAGTGTCTTTGAACCCCTCATGAATGTCTTCAAACGTATCATGAAAGTCGTCAAAAGTCTCTTGAACGTCTTCGAAACTCTCGTGAATGCCTTTGATAGTCTCTCAAGCGTCTTCGAACCCCTCATCGATGTCTTCAAACGTATTATGAATATTGTCAAAGATCTCTTGAATGTCTTCGAAAGTCTCTGAGCGTCTTCAAACCCCTCGTGAATGTCTTTCAAAGTCTCTAAAACATCGTCGAACCCCTCATCGATGTCTTCGAACGTATTATGAATATTGTCAAAGATCTCTTGCATGTCTTCGAAAGTCTCTGAACGTCTTCGCACCTCTCCCGAATGTCTCTGAAAGTCTCTTGAACGTATTCGAAACCCTCGTGAATGCCTTTGAAAGTCTCTCAAGCGTCTTCGAACCCCTCATGAATGTCTTCAAACCCCTCGTGAATGTCTTTGAAAGTCTCTAAAACGTCGTCGAACCCCTCATCGATGTCTTCAAACGTATTATGAATATTCTCAAAGATCTCTTGCATGTCTTCGAAAGTCTCTGAACGTCTTCGCACCTCTCGTGAATGTCTTTGAAAGTCTCTCAAGCGTCTCCGAACCTCTCATGAATGTCTTCAAACCCCTCGTGAATGTCTTTGAAAGTCTCTAAAACGTCGTCGAACCCCTCATCGATGTCTTCAAACGTATTATGAATATTGTCAAAGATCTCTTGCATGTCTTCGAAAGTCTCTGAACGTCTTCGCACCTCTCCCGAATGTCTCTGAAAGTCTCTTGAACGTATTCGAAACCCTCGTGAATGCCTTTGAAAGTCTCTCAAGCGTCTTCGAACCCCTCATGAATGCCTCTGAAAGTCTCTTGAACGTCTTCAAACGTATTATGAGTGTCGTCGAAAGTCTTTTAAACGTCTTCAAACCACTCGTGAATGTCTTTGAAAGTCTCTCTTAAGCGTTTTCGAACCCCTCATGAATGTACTCAAACGTATCATGAATGTCGTCGAAAGTCTCTGAACGTCTTCGCACCTCTCGCGAATGTCTCTGAAAGTCTCTTGAACGTCTTGGAAACCCTCGTGAATGCCTTTGAAAGTCTCTCAAGCGTCTTCGAACCCCTCATGAATGTCTCTGAAAGTCTCTTGAACGCATTCGAAAGTCTCTTGAATGTCTTCGAAAGTCTCTGAACGTCTTCGCACCTCTCGCGAATGTCTCTGAAAGTCTCTCGAACGTATTCGAAAGTCTTTTAAACGTCTTCAAACCCCTCGTGAATGTCTTTGAAAGTCTCTCAAGCGTCTTCGAACCCCTCATGAATGTCTTCAAACGTATTATGAATGTCGTCGAAAGTCTCTTGAACGTCTTCAAACGTATTATGAATATTGTTAAAGATCTCTTGAATGTCTTCGAACCCCTCATCGATGTCTTTAAACGTATTATGAATATTGTCAAAGATCTCTTGAATGTCTTCGAAAGTCTCTGAACGTCTTCGCACCTCTCGCCAATGTCTCTGAAAGTCTCTTGAACGTCTTCAAACGTATTATGAGTGTAGTCGAAAGTCTTTTAAACATCTTCGAACCCCTCGTGAATGTCTTTGAAAGTCTCTCTTAAGCGTCTTCGAACCCCTTATGAATGTCTTTAAACGTATTATGAATGCTATCGAAATTCTCTTGAACGTCTTCGAACGCCTCGTGAATGTCTTTGAAAGTCTCTCAAGCGTCTTGGAACCCCTCATGAATGTCTTCAAACGTATCATGAATGTCGTCGAATGTCTCTTGAACATCTTCAAACCCCTCGTGAATGTCTTTGAAAGTCTCTAAAACGTCGTCGAACCCCTCATTGATGTTTTCAAACGTATTATGAATATTGTCAAAGATCTCTTGAATGTCTTCGAAAGTCTCTGAACGTCTTCGCACCTCTCGCGAATATCTCTGAAAGTCTCTTGAACGTATTCAAAAGTCTCTTGAACGTCTTTGAAACCCTCGTTGATGCCTTTGAAAGTCTCTCAAGCGTCTTCGAACCCCACAAGAATGTCTTCAAACGTATTATGAAGGTCGTCAAAAGGCTCTTGAACGGATTCGAAAGTTTCTTGAACGTCTTCAAACCCCTCGTGAATGTCTTTGAAAGTCTCTAAAACATCTTCGCACCCCTCATCGATGTCTTCAAACGTATTATGAATATCGTCAAAGATCTCTTGAATGTCTCATGAACATCTTCAAGCGTCTCATGAACGTCATAGAAAGTCTCTTGAAACTCTTTGAACCCCTCATGCATGTCTCCAAACGCCTTATGAATGTTTTCGAACGTCTCTTGAATGTCTTCAAACGTCTTATATATGTCTTCGGACAAACCCCTCGTGAATGTCTTTGAAAGTCTCTCTTAAGCATCTTCGAACCCCTCATGCATGTCTCCAAACGCCTTATGAATGTTTTCGAACGTCTCTTGAATGTCTTCAAACGTCTTATATATGTCTTCGGACAAACCCCTCGTGAATGTCTTTGAAAGTCTCTCTTAAGCATCTTCGAACCCCTCATGAATGTCTTCAAACGTATTATGAATGTCGTCAAATGTCTCTTGAAGGAATTCGAAAGTTTTTTGAACATCTTCCAACCCCCCCGTGAATGTCTTTGAAAGTCTCTTAAACGTCTTTGAACCCCTCATCGATGTCTTCAAACATATTATGAACATTGTCACAGATCTTTTGAACGTCTTCGAACCTCTCATGAAAATCTTTATACGTTTTCGAAAGTCTCTTGAAGGTCTCACGAACATCTTCAAACGTCTCATGACGTTGTAGAAAGTCTTTTGAAACTCTTTGAACCCCTCATGCATGTCTTCAAACGCCTTAGGAATGTCTTCGGAAGTCTCTGGAACGTCTCACGAAGAGTACAATCCAATCAGTGGTGGAGTTAAAAAAATGGTATAAAATCATGCCGATGATTCTCATCCACTTCAGTCAACATGGAGCTTATCGTCGATGTGCAGGGCTTCAAGAGACCCGTCAACGAATTTGTCCTAAAGGAGATGTCTATCGTCAAACTCCATGAGAAGAATGCTGAACCGCTGACGCTCGCCTTCGACGCACCATTTGCATGGGACTCTACCGGCCAAGTACAAAATGACAAACAAGTGGCTGGAACGCAATTTCCATGGATTACGATGGGATCACAATGGCATACCATACGAGGCAGCTAGAAAGATAATTCGAGAACTCTTGTATGGAGATCCTATCATCTATGCCAAGGGATTTGAGAAATGCCCATGGCTATCACGATTCACGGATCCTGCGACAAACGTCATCGACTTGGAGACTCTGGACTGTCCATCGCTGCAGAAGCTGCCGCAAATCATAAACTCCAAATGTCCCCATCATCCCTTCAACACGAACTGCGCCCACGAGAATGTAAAATCGGTGAAAAGCTGGTTGAGCGCATACGATGCGTCGGCGAGGGATTTTTTTGAATGAATGAAAAACATCTCGATGAAAATATATATGATTTGTATTCTTTATTCTACGGTGAAAACATCCATCATTTACAATTCGATCAAACATATACATTTTTTTCATAGTCAATACTAAGCGTCTAAAACGATGGTAAGACGACTGTGGTGCAAACAGTTCGATGATGGTGTCCCAACGAATTTAGTCTTTTTTTCCGCCTCAGAGACGATGGAACGCTGTTGTATTCCCCGCAACTGCATTTACCCATTTACGCGCCAGTTGCAGCATACGCTCGATGATGCGGCCAGCCGTTCGACGATGGTGTTCCAACGAATTTTTTTCCCCGTCCACCATGTTCAGAGACGACGGAACTCGATACTGTTGTATTTTCCACCAATATACTGCATGCAGAGTTGACCATCGCGTGCCACTTGCAGCATACCCTCGAACATTGTCGGATCTTGGTCGAAGGCCTTCACAAGTCGTGCCGAGAAGAAGACAGAGAACTCATCCGCGATGTCTGCGATGCAGCGTTTTCCAAATTTGGTTTGTACGGCCCTTATGTCGGACATTAGTCGTTCCGACTTAACGGGGAGTTCTGACAGCTTCTTCGTTGGAAGGAATTCCGCCATCCGGCCGACTTTGTTGATACTCGAGAGATCCATTTTCCGCGCACTTTCAAAGTTCTTTTAGATTTTGATGGTGCAGTGGAATAGTGCAGTCTAAGCTTGGTCCACAAAAATATAATCTCCCTCGTAAGCCTCCCACTCAAATTTTCAAGCGTCTCCCCTCTTTTCCAATCGTGAAAAACAGGTTCGAACACGTTCGAAGAACCGTGGAGAATTTTCCCTAGACATTTTTTCATGCTCCCGACAAACAGGTTCAAACACGTTCGAAGAACCCAATACGTGGATAATTTTCACAGCATTTTTTACACTCCCGACGTTGAGGTGGGGGGGGGGGGGGCGGCATCGATGTGATCTTTCATCTGTGGCGTATGCTCCAAGCATGGAAGATATGATGTCACTTCACTGTCATTCCGATGATGTTCTGGCAAACGAACCCACAATAAGCCAACATATTGACCCCAATATTTTAGGAGCAAGACCTTTGGAACCTGTTCGAGCTCGTTTTTGGTCAAGTCCAGGGGGTGCTTGGTCGGATGCACTGCGTACACACGGGCACATGCGAACATCTTGACGTTATATTTCGGAATGGAGACCTCGACTTTTCAAGAGCTGCGCTCAAGTGGTCCATCCACGGTCACAGCCTTTGATTTCTAAACGCTTTTCCCAGGAACCTGTCAGGACCTGTCTCGAGTGTCGGCGAGCTTGGAAACGAGATACACGCACACGCACACACACACACACACACACACACACACACACACACACACACACACACACACACACACACACACACACACACGAACACACACATAAAAAACACTCATCGACGCGGGCTTCCCCTCCCGCCAGTCGCTCCACGGACCACTCCCTCCACCGAGGCCCCACCTGTGACGTCACATGCGCCCGGCGACATCCCCTCGATCCGGTGACCTCCCTTTGCGTTAGAACCCCCCTAGTACATCTACTTTGGTCATCTGGTTCTTCGGGGATTGGTCCATTGGTCATGAATATATCACTTGATTAGAGTGGTCGCGGTATGGTGTGCGAGTAGGTTACAGATTCACTAGGCACGTGCGCGGTCTTATTTCAGGCCATCGGTTCTGACTAATATGCGTATGAAAAAGGAAACCTTTGCCCCGTGTTTTGGCGGTCAAGCGCATGGAGTACAGAGTTCGATATCTGAGACCTAACCATGGGCACGGTTTGTGTTATGTGAATTGATAGCTATGGTGACTCCTCATATCAAGAAGTTTATATATCGGACTGCGCTGCGAGACCGGGTGTCTTATTTTTTAGTCAGAGGTATAAATATGTCAGAGCCGTCTAGTCTATGTCATGTTTAAATAATCTAGGGACGAGGCTTCTCTTGGTTCCCATGCGGTTGGGCCGGCGTAGGATTTTTGGAGTCTGTTGATCGAGCTGATGGTTGGTTTTTCGTTCGACAGCTCTTCTTGGAATATGCGCCTGAGATCGTGTTCTTGTTGACAGCCAATGGGATAGGAAAAGTCGATGACTGACGGTGTTGCTATCGTGCATATATCGCTGTGGGTTGAATATGCGTGCGAAACGTACGCACGTTTCTTTTTACGCTGTTACGCCTCTTATTCTTAGATTTATACATGTATAATAATAAGCTTATGACGGCAAATGACGATATTGGGAATAACCGAGAGAAGGCACATTCGCTGTGATGAAACAGTATCCATCACATAACAGCGCTGATTCCATATCATGGTTTGTGGAAGAACTGGAAAAACTAGCGCTGTGCATAAAATACATTTTCTGCGACGACCAATGCTCGTCGTTAATTAATTCTAATGCATTGGCGCAATGACAATAACTGTGTATTCAGTAATCATCCATCAGTAGAGGTTGAAGTGGAATTACTCAAAATACAATGGCGTATGCCCCACATAATATTAAATGAAATCTATAAAGTGTCGTTACTTCGAACATTGGAAAGTGGGCAATACTTGAGTTTGAGTTTTCGCTCTTGGGATCTATACAAGAATCGACTGCTACAAAGCACAACGAAATATTCATGGATCGTACAAGCTGCCGCCCTAGCTAGAGAAATCAAAACATGTAATTTTTACGGTGCAGACTAGTAAAAAAAATTACATGGCAAAGGACATTACATTATTCACCGACTGCAAACTCACCAGGGTTAAACTTTGTCTGAAATTGGAATTCTATCCTCGCGATGACTCGAATTTGGACTCCAACAAAAAAAAGTTTCGCTATTTTATTCAATATGTACTCTCGATTTCGTCAATACCATTACGACTGTAATAGTGATCGTTCTATGCTAACCATCGCCAAGTTTTAAGGGAAGGTTCTGCCTTGTTGGGCCAAAAAATGTTCGATTTTTCACCAATTTTTTATGCGAAAGGTATTAAATACAGAATGTTGAAATTTGGGAGTGTACTTCCGTTTAGCCGATACCTCTGATTGAGCTGAAATTTGGTATACTTATGTATTTTGACGCGCTGGTTACGAATATGATAGTGAAAATACCCGCAAATTCTGTTTTCAAGGTCATACTTCGAAAAAACATGGCTTTTCGAGGGTTTTTCGCGTTTATTTAGGAAAATATTGTTTTTTACGAAAAATGTTTATAACAAAAGTTGTAGCACGCTAAAAGATTGATATTTTTTGTTCTATATATTTTTTTCCTAAGATCAATATTTCTTGAGAAAAATAGTATAACGTCCTGAAAATTGTACATTCTGCTTACACCACCCGACATGTTTCGCGCCGACCCTACTATTCCGCTTACACCATCCGATATCTAACCCGACTAAACACCCACCCTACTATTTCAACGCGTCCTACTATTCTGCCCACACATCCCAAGATACTAAACACCCACCCCACTATTTCAACGCGTCGTACTATTCTGCCCACACATCCCAAGATGCTAAACACCCACCCTACTATTTCAACGCGTCCTACTATTCTGCCCACACATCCCAAGATGCTAAACACCCACCCCACTATTTCCACGCGTCCTACTATTCTGCCCACACATCCCAAGATGCTAAACACCCACCCCACTATTTCCACGCGTCCTACTATTCTGCTGACATATCCCAAGATGCTAAACACCTACCGCACTATTTCCACGCGTCCTACTATTCTGCCCACACATCCCAAGATGCTAAACACCCACCCCACTATTTCAACGCGTCCTACTATTCTGCCCACACATCCCAAGATGCTAAACACCCACCCCACTATTTCCACGTGCCCTACTATTCTGCCCACATATCCCAAGATGCTAAACACCCACCCCACTATTTCCACGCGTCCTACTATTCTGCCAAACGTCCCAGCAAAACGGTAGCGCTAAAACATAACGCACCCTTACTATTTCACCCACCCTACTATTTTGCCCACACCACCCGACATGCCCTGTGCTTTACGATAGATCAAACCTTTAGATACTTATATTCAGATTACTTCAAAACTTTAGATTGGTGCCGCATACTTTCTCACGAACAAAAACGCCATCATTTTGTCATCATTTTGTGTCACCTACAAAACTTTATTATTTCGCTCATTAATTGCACCCGTTTGCATTCTTATACGATGGATCGCGTATACAATATTTGTAGTTTGAGCGCCACATTACGAAATCGTGAAACCACTCTTCAGTGGCTTCGCGATATCGGATTGATACCGCGCGAACGATATTGTAGAACGCATAAAAAAATATGATTCTCTATGAATCCCACTTAGAATGTGGAGAGTTTATTTGCCAACAAAAAGGGAAATACAAGCATTCGGCAACCGTGGCTGAACATACCTGGTTCGAAAGATGCCACCTTTCCCCTGCTAGTGTCATGCTTGCGACATATTCATTTGCAGTGGGATTAACATTCCAACAAACCATTCGCGAATGTAGTATAGTTGAGGGCCAGCAGCTGTCGCCAGAATCGGTTGCTGACCGCTTTTCTTTTTGCCGGGAGGTTTGTATGGTCGCTCTTGACCAAGATTTTGAGGCCGATGGTATGATTGGAGGTGTCGGCGAAATAATTGAGATCGACGAATGTAAGATCGGTCGTCGAAAATATGAAAGAGGCCGCGTTGTCGAAGGCTCATGGGTTTTGGGTATGGTCCATAGGGGACATCCGGAGAATTACCGGCTAGAAATATGCCCAAACAACAAAAGGGACGTGCAACTTTGCTCTCCCTTATTCAAAAACACGTCATGGCTGGGACGGAAATTCATACCGACTGTTAGAAAGGGTACGACAGTTTGGAGACTCACGGCTACTTACACAAAACCGTGAATCATTCTGTAGAATTCGTCGATGAACGTACTGGGGCCCATACCCAAAATATTGAATCTTCGTGGCGTTGGATGCGTCGTTTTCTCGCACGAGGGGGCGTTCGTACCGACAATCTTGCGGACCATCTTTGCGAATTCCTATGGCGCCGACGCGTAAAGAAACGGAACGTCGATCCTTTCATACAAATAATAGAGGATGTGAGGATCTGTTATCCCGGCAGAAACTGATCGTCATGTGTGGGTGTGTATGTGTGTGAGTTTAGGTTTGTTTGGATTTGTTTGGTTGTTTGGTTTGTTTCGTTTGTTTGGGTTCGATTGGGTTGTTTAGCTTTGATTGGGTTTTATTGGGTTTGATTGAGTTTCATTGGGTACGTGTCCTCGAAATATATAGAAAAATACAAAAAAAATTCAAAATCGAAAAATAAAAAAAAATCGAAAAATCCAAAAAAAATTTCAAACCAAAAAAATACAAAAAAATGCACTGTCAAGACAAAACTCCAACCTTCTCGTGGTAAGTGCGTCAGTAGATTTCAAAATCGAAACTAACGGAGTTTTGCAAAATGTCCAAGTTTCAGGACGTTATACTATTTTTCTCAAGAAATATTGATTTTAGGAAAAAAATATATGGAACAAAAAATATCAATCTTTTAGCGGGCTACAACTTTTGTTGTAAACATTTTCCGTAAAAAACAATATTTTCCTAAATAAACGCGAAAAACCTTCGAAAAGCCATGTTTTTTCAGTTTGACCTTGAAAACAGAATTTGCGGGTATTTTGACTGTTATATTCGTGATCAACGCGTCAAAATACATAAGTGTACCAAATTTTAGCTCAATCGGAGGTATCGGCTAAACGGAAGTTTATCCAAAATTGAAAAATAAAAAAGATAGTAATTGATGGGATGGAAGTTTGTTTTTTTTTTCCAAAAAAATTCGCAGTTTTTTGCTCACTTTGTTTAATTTTCAATTTTTCGTCTTAATTCTAGGTCAACTTATACACAATCTATAATGTCATCGCCCGTGCACCGACACACGTGGCTCCTCCCACTCCCGCCACCATGTTTTGTCGTACTTCAAAAAATATTTTGATGTTCAATAAAGACCGCTTAGTCAACATACCAAATATCAACATTGTATGTTTAATACTATTTGCGTAAAAAATTGGTGAAAAATCGAACATTTTTTGGCCCAACAAGGCGGAACCTTCCCTTAATGTGACGACCCTCTCACGGGTAATGATTGATCGCATCAGAACGAGCCTGTAAAAAATGCTACCGTAGATGCGTGAATAGAGTTCGAATGCAATCGAATCTTACACGATCGCGGTGTTGAATATTATCCATTGACCGACATTATCCGTAAAATTGTATAGATCAGCAAAATACCCCCCGGCTAAATGAATAAACAGGTTAAAAATCAGTTTCTCAATGATCAACGTCAGTCATGATTGGATCTTGTCAGCGACTAGATCACGCTAAAAAATATTCCTTATGACTGTGCTAACGTTTGTGGATCTACAAGGATTCATTGTTGGAAGAAACTTTATCGTGAAGGAAGTAGCAATTCTGAGAGCGGGCTACGTGCTATCTCATCACATTTTCGCGAGTCCCATACCATGGAGACTTCTCACAAAATCTGAGAGATACGAAGCATCATGGTTGATTAGCAATCATCGTGGTCTGAAGTGGGCCTATGGAAACGTTCCCTATAGCATGACTGAAGGTTTAATGACGGCTGCAGTTGAAGGTTCAACGGAAGATGACATGTGTCCTATCGTATATGTTAAGGGTCATGAAAAACAAGAATGACTAGCTGATATACTAAATATTAAAAATGAGCTAGTTATTGAGTCGTTGAATATATACTTTGACGATATGGATGTCTCAAGTAAATTAGATCGAAGTTCTACTCGACGATGTGAAAAGCTTGAAAACAATTGTGCCTTACCAAATGTATTTGAAATCTTGAATTGGTGGCTGAATCATAAAGATTCGTGCAAATAAAAGAAATGTAGCATTACGTACTTTTTTATTCTCTTCAGCCCGTACTTCGTTATGTCAGCATCATCTGATATCAGATTGAGCAACTAAATACAATATTTCTTTCGAATGTGAAACGCGATTTTTTTTGTATGGAATTTGGTTGAAAATAAATTAATATAATCGCCCAATGATGGTCGAAGACATTCATTAGTAAACGTTCGATAGATGTTCGAGAGCCGTTTGTCGGAATTTTGCGAGGCGTTCGAAGATTTTCGAGAGTCGTTCGTGAGACGTTCAAGAGACTTCCGAAGACATTTATAAGACGTTTGAAGACATTCAAGAGACGTTCGAAAACATTCATTAGCCGTTTGAAGACATGCATGAGCGGTTCAAAGAATTTCAAGAGACTTTCTACGACGTTCATGAGGCATTTGAAGATGTTCGTGAAACGTTCAAGAGACTTTCGAGAACGTTCATAAGACGTTTGAAGACACTCATGAGAGGTTCGAAGACATTCAGAGACTCTCGGAGACGTTCAAGAGATCTTTGATGATATTCATGAGTTTGAGGACGTCGATGAGGGGTTCGAAGCTGTTTAAAAGACTTTCAAAGACATTCACGAGGGGTTTGAAGACGTTCAAGAAACTTTCGAATATGTTCAAGAGACTTTCGACGACATTCATAAAACGTTTGAGGACATTCATGAGGGGTTCGAAGACGCTTAAGGTAGTACGAGCGCGCAGGCTTAATTTCTATAGATTTTGTTCAAATTTTAACCAGACATTGCTCATTCTATTATGCATATTTGACTGAAATTTCAGAACAGTCGACTATTTAGATTGGGAGATAATGGGTTTTAAAATTGCAAAATTTAGACAGAATAATTTTCCGCAAAAAATATTTGTCCCCTATAATAATAAGACATATGGCAACACCGCAGAACAGTATTGTTCAACATTTCGAGAAAAAAATAATCATCGTGTTCCTAAAGTTAAAAATGTTGTCATAAAAAAATATTTACATTATAAATGTTAATATTTTATATTGTTTATGTTATCTTCATTAACAAATAGAAATGTTGGTTCATTCATAACTAATTAAAAACTTTGTTCGATTGAAAATAACTTGCAAATAAAAATTTGTGCTGCAGTATTATTTTGCATATGCCGCGCAATCTCACGTCATTGGATACGTGGAACGATGCAGTGTTTGCCATATGTCTTTTCATCATAGGGGGCAAATATTTTTTACGGAAAATTATTCTGTCTCAATTTCAATGCAGACCCTGCAGTGTTAAAAGTTGCAATTTTAAAACCCATTATCTCCCAATCTAAATAGTCGACTGTTCTGAAATTTCACTCAAACATGCATAATGATATGAACAATGTCTGGTTAAAATTTGAACAAAATATATAGAAATCAAGAATGCGCGCTCGTACTACCTTAAGAGATACTCAAAAACATTCACGTGGGGTTCGAAGACGTTCAAAAGACTTTCGACGACATTCATAATATGTTTGAAGGCATTCATAAGGGGTTCGAAGACGCTTAAGAGCCGTTCAAAGACATTCACGAGAGGTTAGAAGACGTTCAGAGACTTTCGAAGACGTTCAAGAGATCTTTGACGATTTTCATAATACGTTAAAAAACATTTATGAGGCGTTCGAAGACGCTTGAGGCCTTAGGCCACTCTAGGCGCCAAAAAATATGCTTTTTAGGAATTTTTCTTTCAGGAAACTAAAAAATAAATCGAAATTACAAAAAGGGTGCTTATCATACATATTAGTGACTGTATACAATAATTGTTTTGAAGCGATTAATTTCAAATTGGCGGCTGTGCAGCGTTTTTGCAATGACGTCTCCGTTTTCCAGGGTCCACGGCCGGACAAAGAGCTCCTGTAATTTTTGAATTATAATGGGCCAATGATTTTTTTTTTTTTGATTATAGGTAATGACTGCTGTAGAAGTACGTAGGATTTTTTCGATTTATTGATTGTTGGCCAAATGGCGCACTTATGAAGTGGAAAGTGAAAAATTTGCCTAAAAAATCGTCAGATAATTGTTAATAACAACTGAACTATGCGATATAAAAAAAAATCCTACGTACTTCCATAGACAATGTATTTTTCAAGATATATTCACCATTTCAAGTGAATCGGTTGAAAATTGTCTGAGTTATGTTTTCGGCCACCTTAAAAAATGCAGTTTTGAGATAAACGCGTTTGAAGTTTTGAGTAGTAGAAAATCATGAATAATTTTGCAAAACCATTAATCGGCGATGCCCGCACCATACAATTGGCCTTCCAGATTATCGTCCTGCTCTTGCATTTCTTTTCTGCTTGATCTTGAAGCGATCCTTGCCTTTTTTACCCGTTCAGACAGCGATCTCTTGGCAAGCTTTATGCGTTGTTTGTCAATCTCCACGCACATTTCGTAGCTGGTCGGGCCGATTTCCAAGTCCATTGCCTCCATTATGTGCAAAATTTAAGAAAACCCGTCATTGTACACACAAACCGCAGAATCCGTAGCTACATCCAAGACTGTTTTATAACTCGAAATGGATTTCGGGGCCCATACCCACACAGTCGAGTTGAAGCTTTCGTTACTGTTTTGTGTGTAACCGCCGATGCATCGAGTTAGAAGATCTTCACTAGTCAGTTCTTCATAGACTTCAATTGGAAGAGCTGGCTTATGTTTGTACTCAGCCAAAGTATTTGTAGCTTTAGCCAATTGCCATGAGCACCACGAATCCTCTCCATTTGTCGTGCTGCAGTTTGGCATCAGTAGATAATTTATGATCCAGTGTAGCCCATATACTGCTTCTCATGTTCTCAACTGAATCACTGTTTCTACGAATCGCTAATCCATAATAAATAGATAGCTCGTCTATAAGTTTTCCAGTCAATTTGCCCCTTCCACCGAGACCTTTTGTCTTCTTTTTCAAATTACGTAGTCAGGCGCCCATTCCCCTTTGCACGTGATCTCTTTTGAGTGATCACTCTTTTGAGTGATCACTCTGATGAGTGATCAAAGAGTGAGTGATCAAAGAGTGATCACAGTGATCACTCTTTTGAGTGATCACTCTTTCTTGAGTACTGTGAAATCCTCATGCGGCTTAGCATCTGTAATGCCTTTAGAAGTCTTAGAATCACCGTCACCAATATAGTGAGTGTAATTGACCTGGTGCAAAGTTTCAGAGCGCCGAAACATCTCAACAACTGCATCGACTTCCATTTTTCCTGCCGATCTATCGTGATTCACAGCGCATTCTTCTGTATGATTTTCTGCCCACTCCGCATATTCTTCGGTATCCTTTTTTAGCCCAATACTCACACGCCTTACAGTATTTTTATCTCACTACCCAATCAACGGTTTTCGCACAGTTATTGCCAATAAGAGTCACTAACCTATACAAAGACGTAAATCCATGTTTGCTCCACGAACCATCGCCTGATGCTACAATCCCATTGTCTCCATTTTCAATAGAAATGATTTTCTCTTCTTCCACAGCTCTCATCATACTGTTCTTGCAAACTAGATGCAAACCTTATCGTAGAATGAGTGAAAGGTAGACCGAGGTCATTCCATGAATGCACAGCATTTTCTTATTCCGCGCCAACCAACTCCGAGCAATCGCATGGCAATTATGATTCTACGGTTGATTTCATAGCCTTTGTCAACAAATGGACAACTCGGTATCTCAGTCTTTCCACAATTCTTACAGGACACTACTAGTTCGAATCCCAAGCCGCGCTTGCCACTTTCAGTAAATTTCAATAACATTTGCCATATACCTGCTCTAGTCCTCTAAAGTACCTTCTCTCTAGCGCTCGCAAAAAGAGCTCGCTGCGGACCAGGCGGCCTTGTACTAAAATTCGAAAACCGAGTACTTTCATTAGAGATTTTGGAATGCCTTCAAACGTATTATGGATGTCGTCGAAAGTCTCTTGAACGTCTTCGAACCCCACGTGAATATCTTTGAAAGTCTCTCTTAAGGGGAGGATAGGGGTTTGCACTTTTGAAAAATCGATTTTTTGTCTTCTCTTGTAGTTAAACATTTCAACAATATAATCCCAAAATTTCAAGTCAATCAGAGCAAAACGCTCGAAGTTATTGACTATTTAGTTCCGCTCCTCTAACACTGCTCCGACTTCTCTTAACTTCAAACGCGTTTTTCTCGAAACCACTTTTTAAAAGTCCGTGTTCACTGCCATTTGAAAACTACTTGACCGATTTCTTTCAAACTTGGTACACACTTTCTACATGTAAAATACCTCCCCCCAACGGTTAGTTTGAGATTTTTTTACATTGAGGGGGTTTTCCACCTCCAAAATGGCGGAATTTTTCGTGAAAAATAGCACTTTTCACTTTACATGACCACCAAAAATTTAGAAATGAAAAAAAAATTATCAAAGACCGTTGGGGGGAGGATTTGATGATACTCTAACTAAATTTTAATGGTATTTGATTTTAGATAATTTCTAACTGAGATACAGTGAACACCGCGAATCGTGATTTTCGAAAGGCGTTCTTGGAAAAGCTCTGTCACTGGCTTGTCCGTGGATATTTTCGAGTACAAATTTCACGGAATGTTCTTAAAATGACACTTAACAATGTACAAAAGGTTTTAATAAATGTACTCTATCCATATAGATGGAAAAAAAATTCGCAAAAAAGTGTTTATTTTCACGCTGAAACCCCTACGCTTCCCTTAAGCGTCTTCGAACCTCTAACGAATGTCCTCAAACGTTTTATGAACGTCGTCGAAAGTCTCCTGAATGTATTCGAAAGTTTCTTGAACGTCTTTAAACCCCTCGTGAATGTCTTTGAAAGTCTCTTAAACGTCTTCGAACGCCTAATCGACGTCTTCAAACGTAATATGAATATCGACAAAGATCTCTTGAATGTCTCCGAAAGTGTCTAAATGTCTTCGAACCTCTCATGAATGTCTTCAAACGTCTTATGAACGTTTTCAAAAGTCTCTTGAACGTCTCACGAACGTCTTCAAATGTCTCATGAACGTCGTAGAAAGTCTCTTGAAACCCTTTCAACCCCTCATGCATGTCTTCAAACGTTTTATGAATTTTTTCGAAAGTCTCTTGAATGTCTTCAAACGTCTTATGAATGTCTTCGGAAGTCTCTTAAACGTCTCACGAACGACTCTCGAAAATCTTCGAACGCCTCGCAAACTTCCGACAAACGGCTCTCGAACATCTATCGAACGTATACTGATGAATGTCTTCGACCATCATTGAGCCGTTATATAAATTTATTTTCAATCAAAGTCCATACAAAAAAAATCGAGTTTCACATTCGAGAGAAATATTGTTTTCAGTTGCACAATCTGATATCAGATGATGCTGACATAACGAAGTACGGGGTGAGGAGAATAAAAAAGTACATGATGCTACATTTCTTTTATTTGCACGAATCTTTATGATTCAGCCACCAATTCAAGCTTTTCAATACATTTTGTAAGGCACAATTGTTTTTATGCTTTTCACATTGTAGAGTAGAACTTCCATCTAATATACTTAAGACATTCATTTTGTCAAAGTCTATATTCAACTACTCAACAACTAGCTCATTTTTCATATTTAGTATGTCAGCTAGGGTCGTTTTTCATGACCCTTAACATATACGACAGGACACATGGCATCTTCCCTTAAACCTTCAACTGCAGCCGTTATTAAACCTTCAGCCATGCTATGTGGAACGTTCCCATTGGCCCACTTTAGACCATGATAATTGCGAATCAACTATGATGCTTCGTATCTCTCAGATTTTGTGCGAAGTCTCCATGGGCAAGAGCAAGAGCATGGGACTCCGAAAATGTAATGGGATAGCACGTATCCCGCTCTCAGAATTGCCACTTCCTTCGCGATAAAATTCCTTCCAACAATGAATCCTTGTAGATCCACAAACGTGGGCACAGTCATAACGAATATGTTTTAGCGTGATCTAGTCGCTGACAAGATCCAATCATGACTGACGTTGATCTTTGAGAAACTCATTTTTAAACTGTTTATTCATTTAGCCGGGGGGTATTTTGCTGATCTATACAATTTTATGGATAATGTCGGTCAATGGGCAATATTCAACAACGCGATCATGTAAGATTGAAACAAAATGCAGTTCTATTCGGTTGTGAATCTTCCTTGCATTCGAACTCTATTCACGTATCTAGGGTAGCATTGTTTACAGGCTCGTTCTGATGCATTGAATCATTAACCGTGAGAGGGTCGTTACATAAAAACTCGGCGACGGTTAGCAAAGAACGATCACTATTACAGTCGTAATGAAATTTACGAAATCGAGAGTACATATTGAACAAAATGGCAAAACTTTTTTTGTTGAAATCCAAATTCGAGCCATCGTGAGGACAGAATTCCGAATTGAGATAAAGTTTAACCCTGGTGAGTTTGCAGTCGGTGAATAATGTAATGTCCTTTGCCATAGATTTTTTTGCCAGTTTGCGCCACAAAAATGATATATTCTGGTTTTTTTTGTTGAAGTCCAAATTCGAGTCATGGTAAGGATAGAATTCCGAATTGAGATAAAGTTTAACCCTGGTGAGTTTGCAGTCGGTAAATAATGTAATGTCCTTTGCCGTAAAATTTTTCTTACCAGTTGGCGCCGTAAAAATTACATGTTTTGATTTCTCTAGCTGGGGAGGAGCTTGTACGATCTGTTCAGTGTATATTCTCTAGAGCGTAGTTTGCATAGGTTCCGCGTATCCTCTATGGCGCTACCTGTACTCCGCCGGGGAGACTGCTGGCTGACCGACGCCACTGCGCATGGGAGAGCAAGATGGCCGCCAAGGCATGCGACACGCGCTCACCACGCTCAACAATTATAACGGAATAAAGAAATGTGTGTAATAAATAAAAGTCTCATCAGTGTCTACCTTCAACGAATCGACCCATCGCCCAAACACAACAAAATTTGGTCCTTCGAGTATCCCGGGCATCAGCGCTGGATGAAAAGAAAAAAAAAATCCAGCAAAAGTTTCGAGAAGGTAACGACACGCAAGCAGACAATACGACGACATAGATATCAGCTTCATCACGTGCTTCGAGAAAAACAGTGCAGGATTTCGAGTGCCACATAAGAAAATTATTTTCTCGATCTCCTTACAACTTCGACGTCATCCACGAGTCGAAATATTTTTCGCATTTAAGAGTGGATCGTCAACTCATTGGAAACAAAGGCTCCACGATCAACCGCCAACGGACGCGTTGGGTTTTGTGCAAGAGAGCGTCACTACAACGATACGATTCCGAGAAACTTTCGCACTCACAACGATTCTCGGTATACAAATTCGACGAAAAAGAGTGGTTCGAGTCGAAAAACACGATTCGTTCAACAAAATTACGATTCGTTCAATAAAATTACGATTCGTTTAACAAACACGATTCGTTCAACAAAATACGATTCGTTAAAAAAAAAAAAAATACGATTCATTCGAAATTTCACGTCGTGAAAATTTTCGAGGTTACACACACGAATATTCGTGGATCACGTCAATCGACATTGCCTTCAAGGAGAACTGGTACAATCCAGCATTGACGCCAGGATCATCGAACCGGATAGTACAACGGTGCATACATGCCCGTATCACACTCGCCTCCGAGAAAAGATACGTCCGAATCATCGCAGTCTACGTCTCGTCCTCCGCCGCATCCAGAGTCTCGTCCTACGTCTCGTCCAGGATCCCGTCCTACGTCTCGTCCAGGATCTCGTCCTACGTCTCGTCCAGGATCCCGTCCTACGTCTCGTCCAGGATCTCGTCCTACGTCTCGTCCAGGATCTCGTCCTACGTCTCGTCCAGGATCTCGTCCTACGTCTCATCCAGGATCTCGTCCGACGTCTCGACCAGGGTCTCGAGTACCGTCACGCGTAACATCACCGGAGATACAAGGTTGTAGAATAAATATGGGAGATCTAGCTCAGTTTAAAAACGACAGAAAGGTCATAAAAGGTCAGTTAACGCGTATTACGAGGGCAATTACAGCATTTACAGAGGGTGATGGCCTTGCGGAGGTGGAAGCGAGGGTACAAAAACTCCACGAGTTATGGGATAAATTCGATATAGCTCAGACGGGGATTGAACTAGTTGAGGACACTGACGCTCAAGCTGAGGAACGCGCTAGCTTTGAAGCTGCGTATTACAGAACTGCAGCATTGGCAAAACAAGTACTAGCTCCGCTTCCAGCTTCGCAAGCCAGTGGTCAAGCTCGCATCAGTAGAACGCAGTTAGTACAACAAGACGGTCAAGAGTTAGTTGCTGGTTCAAGCATCAAATTGCCAACACTCAACCTTCCCAAATTCGACGGTCATTATGCGCAATGGCTACCGTTTCGTGACACGTTCGAAGCGTTGATCGACAAAAACGAAAGCCTATCAGATATTCAAAAATTCTACTACTTGCGATCTTCTCTTCAAGGAGTCGCAGGTCAAGTAATTCACTCGCTAGAGACCAGTGCAGCAAATTACATAGAAGCATGGAATCTCTTGAAAGCACGGTTCGAGAACAAACGACTATTGATTCATCATCACGTTCAAGGGCTCTTTGAAATGGCTACGATTCCCAAGGAATCAGCCTCACAACTACGAAAACTACTCGACGATACGTTAAAACATTTGAGAGCGCTCAAGACACTCGGTCAACCCACAGAACAGTGGGATAGTTTGATAATTCATATGATGGCGTCAAAGCTCGATCCTGTCACGAGACGGAAGTGGGAAACAAACAACACGGCCCAAAACATTCCAACGTTCGACGAACTAACCGAATTCTTGACTCAACATTGCGCGATGCTAGAAACCTTGAACCCGTCGAAACAATCGTCGAGCAAGAACACGAAAAATTCGAATGTTAACCTTAAGAAAGCGGAAGAATCGATCTCCTGCATAAGTAGCAAAAACGAAAACGACACAAAAACCAGTGAAACCAAAACTTGTCCTACGTGTCAGGGTTATCATTCGATTTATCATTGCTCCACGTTCAAAGGATACACGACACAAGAAAAATGGAACGAAGTAAAGCGCATAAAAGTCTGCGTTAATTGCTTACGCTCTAATTACACATCGGACAAGTGTAGGTCAGGTAGTTGTAAAAAATGTAACAAAAAACACAACACGCTGCTACACATAGACGAATTTTATCCGAAAACCAATTCCGAGAGCACATCGAGTCAAAATCGAGCTCACGGCTCTGCCGAACAATTACCGAGTGTTCTGTCGAGCGTACAGCGAAACAAGCCTCACGTTATGCTGTCCACCGCGTTAATTACGATTTACGACAAATTCGGAAACGCACACGTGTGCCGAGCAGTTCTTGACTCCGGGTCACAATCTAACTTGCTAACCAAAGCGTTGTACGAGAAATTGCAGTTGAAAAAATGCGACGAGAACGTCTCGCTCACAGGCGTAAATTTGAGTCAATCTCGAGTAAACGGATCTATTAACGCAATTATCAAATCACGGACAAACGAGTACAAAGTAAAACTTCCGTTCCTCGTCATCGACGAGATTACACAACATTTACCGAGCGCGAAAATTGATTTGCAAAATTTCAAAATTCCCGAGAACATTAATCTCGCCGATCCAACTTTCAATTTCCCAGGTAGAGTCGACGTATTGCTGGGTGCTGGAGTATTCTGGCAGCTTCTGTGCGTAGGTCAATACGTCGTCAGCCGCAATCAACCGCTGCTACACGAGACAAAATTAGGATGGATCGTCAGCGGGAATATCGCGCCAAAATCGCAAAACGAACAGACGCAAACTACACTGTGTTCTGTCACGACGGACACAAATCTACAGGATCAGGTCGAAAGATTCTGGAAAATAGAGGAGTACAGTCCGTCGAGGAAATTCTCCGACGAAGAAAAACGTTGCGAAGAGGATTTCCAAGCAAACTATCGACGAGATGAAAAAGGACGATTTAAAGTAGCGCTCTCGTTTCGTGACAGCACTGATCAGCTGGGTGAATCTCGGGATATAGCTCTTCGCCGCTTACAAGCGATCAATCGAAAATTGGAGAAACAGCCGGAATTGAAAACCCAATATCAGGAATTTATGAATGAATATTTCACGCTCGGCCACATGTCCGAGATCTGCAGCAGCGACAAAGACAATAAATCGCCTCGATACTACATTCCGCATCATGCCGTGCTGAAAGAATCAAGCCTCACGACGAAACTACGTGTCGTTTTCGACGCCTCATGCAAGACCTCTTCTGGAAAATCGTTAAATGATATCCTCAGAGTCGGTCCGACAGTTCAACAAGAACTCTTTGCCATCGTTACACGTTTTCGGCAGCATCAGCATGTCGTGACCGCCGATATAACCAAAATGTATAGGCAGGTGAACGTGCGTGACGAGCATCGAGATTTGCAACGGATTCTGTGGAGACCCACCGTCGATGAACCCGTCAAGGAATACAGACTCAATACTGTGACGTACGGCACCGCAACAGCTCCGTTCCTCGCAATAAGAAGTTTGCAACAATTGGCGTACGACAACGAACAGGAGTGTCCCGAATTCAGCGAAATTATTTTACGCGATTTCTACGTAGACGATTTGCTCACCGGGGGTGACGATGTCGACAAAGTCGAGGCAATAAAGGACGGAGTGAATAAAATATTACTCTCCGGAGGATTCTCGCTGCGACAGTGGACGTCCAACACACCAAACATAATCGACACGACCAACGAAGGATGTCAGCGCGTCGACCGTCCCATCGGCGATGAAGTCAAGACTCTCGGGTTATTTTGGAATCACACGAACGACACATTTCGATACAAGGTCAACACGATGGATACGAAAGGGAAAGTCACAAAGCGAAGCGTACTATCGCTGATCTCACAGATCTATGATCCGCTTGGTCTCGTTGGTCCAGCGTGCATCAAGGCAAAAATCGTTTTACAACAATTGTGGAGATTGAAAATTGGCTGGGACGAGTCGTTACCGAGTGATTTGCACACTATTTGGAGGTCGTATTACGATCACCTCTCACGAATCAACGATATCTCCATTCCCCGCGTCGTCGTTTGCGCGAATCCTGTGAAAGTCGAATTACATGGATTCTGCGATGCATCAGAGAGCGCGTATGGAGCATGTATATACGTCAGATCGTCAACAAGCGATAATGAATACGTCGTCAAGTTACTCTGCGCAAAATCAAGAGTAGCTCCTCTCAAAACAGTAACTCTTCCAAAGCTCGAGCTTTGCGGCGCAGTATTGCTCGTTCGGCTTGTACAAAAGGTCACCGAAGCACTTACACTCCCAATCACCGACAAATACTATTGGTGCGATTCACAAGTCACGCTAGGTTGGATTGCGCGTGAAGCGTGCACTTGGAAAGCGTTCGTCGCCAACAGAGTGGCCGAAATTCAAGAACGTTCCGACAAAGGTCGTTGGCACCACGTACGTTCAGAGGACAATCCTGCTGACGTAATCTCTCGAGGAATAAATCCCGAGCAGTTGCAAGACTGTAATATTTGGTGGAATGGTCCTCAATGGCTATCTCAGCCGACAAATACTCACGTAAACGACAATGAAGACGATTTAGACGATGGAATCATCGAGACGATCGAGAAAGAATCGAAACCAACTACAACGAGCTTAGCCACCGTTATTGAAGACTTTAAAATCATCGAGCGATACTCGTCACTGCGGAAAGTCACAAGAGTCGTCGCGTATTGCAGACGCTTCGTATACAACGCCACGCACAGTGCCGATCGAAAAAACGGCCCACTATCGGTTCAAGAACTACGCGAAGCCACGACAACACTGTTGAAAATCAGTCAAGCTCAAACTTTCGCTCAAGAACTTCTAACACTGAGCAAGAAATCGCCGGTCCATCACGATAGTAAGCTCGCATCGCTCAACCCGTTCATCGACGAAGACGGCTTGATCAGAGTAGGAGGCAGACTCCAGAACGCTCGTCTTCCCTACGCACAGAAGTTTCCGGTCGTCCTCGCACCCAGCAGCGTCCTCACGAAACTTATCATTCGAGATATGCATTTAAAAAATTTGCATGCCGGTCCGCAAGCTCTTTTGAGCTCTCTCAATGAAACATATTGGATCCTTTCAGCGAGATCTACCGTACGCAGTGTTCTACATAAATGTACGACTTGTTTTCGACTACGTCCAAAAAATTTGCATCAAATCATGGGGAACTTACCCTCGGTCCGCGTAAACCCCGGTCGAGCCTTTCTCAACGTCGGCGTTGATTACGGTGGGCCTTTCAATATCAAATTGTCACGAAACAAATCTACGAAAGCATATTTATGCCTCTTCGTTTGTCTCGCTACTCGCGCGATCCATCTCGAGTTAGCTTCAGATTTGACAACAAACGCCTTTTTAAACGCGTTAAAGAGATTTAGTGCTCGTAGAGGAAAACCGTCCAATATTTACTCTGACAATGGGATGAACTTTACGGGAGCACACAATGAATTAAAAGCACTCGCCACGATACTTCAAGATAAGACCCATCAACAAAAACTCATAAATTTCTCCGCGGAATTGCAAATTCAATGGCATTTTATACCCCCATACTCGCCTCATATGGGAGGAATGTGGGAGGCAGGTATAAAATCGGCCAAAGCGCATTTAAAACGTGTTCTCGGAAATGCACTACTGACGTTCGAAGAATTTTATACGATAATCTCTGAAATCGAAGCATGCTTGAACTCGAGACCACTCACGCCAATTTCAAGCGATCCTGCTGATCTAACCGCGTTGTCTCCCGGACATTTTTTAATTGGAGCCCCTTTGACGGCTATTCCGCATCCAGATCTACAAGATCTCGCGACCAATCGCCTCACTCGGTATCAATTACTGACTCAGATTCAACAACATTTTTGGTCTCGTTGGAGTCATGAGTACTTGACACAACTTCAAGCACGAACGAAGTGGAGGAATGAAAATGTGAACGAATTACTCAAACCCGACACACTTGTAATTTTAAAAGACGATAAGTTACCGCCATTGCAATGGAAACTAGGTCGTATAACTGAGACTCACGCAGGTAAAGATGGCCATGTACGCGTCGTCAGTGTCAAAACAAGCAATGGAATTGTTCAACGCAGTTTGCCAAAGATTTGTATTTTGCCTATTGAAACGTAAGGAGTTGAACATTTCATGTAAAAGAAAAAAAACTTCTCACATTTTATCTCACTCTATCATTTATTCGCATATCAATCTATCAGTTATTCGTACTATTAAGATATTTTGTGCCCAGTTCTCATAACATGTATCATTTATATTGTTTTATCATTGGAAACCATGAGTTTCCAAGGCCGCCGGGATGTTCAGTGTATATTCTCTAGAGCGTAGTTTGCATAGGTTCCGCGTATCCTCTATGGCGCTACCTGTACTCCGCCGGGGAGACTGCTGGCTGACCGACGCCACTGCGCATGGGAGAGCAAGATGGCCGCCAAGGCATGCGACACGCGCTCACCACGCTCAACAATTATAACGGAATAAAGAAACGTGTGTAATAAATAAAAGTCTCATCAGTGTCTACCTTCAACGAATCGACCCATCGCCCAAACACAACACGATCCATGAATATTTTGTTGTGCTTTGTAGTAGTCGATGCTTGTATAGATCCCAAGGGCGAAAACTCAAACTCAAGTGTTGCCGAATTTCCAATGTTCGAAGTAATGACAATGATATTATGTAGGGCATATGACATTGTATCTTGAGTAATTCAACTTTTACCTCTACTGATAGATGATTACTGAATACACAATCATTGTCATTGCGCCAACGCATTAGAATTAACTAACGTCGAGCATTGATCGTCGCAGATAATGACTTTTATGCACAGCGCTAGTTTTTCCAGCTCTTCCACAAACCATGATATGGAATCAGCGCTGTGATGTGATCGATACTATGATAGCGATTCGCCATATGAACAACACATCCAGTCATGAATACTAAATACTTCATGATATTGAAACATTGTGTCTGCTACGTTCTTCTCATCAGTCTTTACGTACTCTCATCTACTCTCTATCATTAGGCAAAAACACTCCAAATAGGCATTCACAATGAATGGATGTCGTGCTTTTCGACTGGAGTTGGTGATTTGGAGTCACTTATTGGTATCATTTGATAGTTGAATGGCGCAATTATTTATTGCTCCACAATCGACCTCATGTGATTGCAGCTTATCTTCTGATCTAAAGTAATGCGAAATAATGGATTGTTGTTTAATTCGTCTACTAATTTTTCATGTTATTTTTTGTTGTTCAATTCGTCTACTAATTCGTCTAATAATTTTTTTAATGGTCGAAAAAAAACTGTTACGCTACATTGTAGCGACACTCTCACGAATGAGCTGATTTTTTTTCCAGATGTGACATGACCGGGTAACAGCTGGGACAATGACTGCGCGTATCGTGCGGAGGCCCTCCGCGGCAATGTGCATAACGGCGCCATTTTTAAATATTTTGAACGGACATTTATTAACGTTATTCTTAAAGCCCTTTCTGACGTGTAAAAAAATAAAAATATTCTGGCCCACACTTTCGAGTTTATTTTTTTTTTTAATATACCCATTTTTCGATCGGCCAAGGTGGCCAGACGCCTTAATATCGCGTTGATATCTATTACAGCGGAAAGCATGAAAAATAAATACGTACACAGAACGAGCAGGTTGGGGTTCAAGGGGACCGAAAAAAATTTTTTTGTTAGTATTCCAGACCTAGAGTGCATCTGTGCCCAAATGGCGCATGCAGCGGGATCAACGGTAGAAGCCTAGAAAAGGCTCCGGCCATAGATCCCTAAAGTTTATCGTTTGTTTAATAAATACCTCGTTTTCGTATATCTGTTTTGGATATCCACGACAATACTTGAGCTGAATGTAACACAAAAAAAATGTTCCCTATGCTCGGAGGGTGGCTTCAGACGTCATCGAAGAAAAAAAATGCCTTCACCATGTGGCTGATTTGGTAAAAACTGTATAACCTCAAGTGTCATTTGGATAGGTTTGATGTCGCTCTGCGAAGAGCCCTATGATTCGTGACAGGCTGGACTTCATACATACTGGAACACATGGCATTATATATATGTTATCATTCAGGGATGCAAACCAGATTTTTGTAGAATTAAAAAAAAATTCGGGTCATTGTCTTCATACTATGGTTGTGAAATTTTTATGGGCTCTCAAGCGTGAGCGTACATAACCATCACGCTCATGATGCATATGTAAAGTGATAGGTCGTAAAGGTATAGGATGCGAGCGCTCACACTAAGAACAAACAGTTTCGCAACTGAAAGAGAAATATTTTGCCGTCTTCATCTTCGATTGATTATGTTAGAAGGCTTTGCCTTCTAACTAAGAATAGCATTGCCTTTCAGTTTTTTTTGTACTACAATTCGCTGGTTGAGATACGAAGCCTTGTGTGTGCGAGGGATTTTTTTTAATGAATAAAAAACATTTCGATGAAAATATATATATCATTTGTATTCTTCATTTGTTCTACGGCGAAAACAATTTCTCCCTCATTCACAATTCGATGACAAATTTTTATACATTTTTACATAGTCAACACGTCGAAAATGATGGCGAGACGATTGTGATGCGGACGGCTATTCGGCGATGGTGTCCCAACGAATTTTGTCTTTTCCACCATGCTCAGAGACGATGGAACTTGACGCTGTTGTTTTTTTGCGCAACTGCATGTAGAGTTTACCATTGCGCGTCAGTTGCAGCATACTCTCGTTGATGCGAACAGCCATTCGACGATGGTGTCCCAACGAATTTTGTCTTTTCCACCATAGTGTGCTCAAAGTCGATAGAACTCGACGCTGTTGTATTTTCCGCCCATGTACGTCATGTAGAGTTGATCATCGCGTGCCAGTTTCCGCATCCTCTTGAGCGTTTTCAAATCTTGGTCGTAGGCCTCCATAAGTCACGCTGGTAGGAGGACCGTGAACTCATTCGCGATTTCCACGATGTAGCATTTCCAAAACTTGGTTTGTACGGCTTTCTTGTAGGAGATTGGATGATCCGATAGATCAGGGAGTTCTGACAGTTTTTTCGTTGGGAGCAACTCCACTATCAGGCTGACTCTTTTGATATTCGAGAGATCCATATTCCACACTTTTGTCTTTTCAAAGCTCTTTTCGGATAGATGTTGATGTTGCAGTGGAATAGTGCAGTCTGAGCTTGGTCCACGAAATTATAAGCTCCCTCGTAACCCTCCCACTCAAACTTTCAAACTTCTTACCACTTTTCTAATAATGAAAAACAGGTTCAAACACGTTCAAAGAACCCCATACGTGGAGAATTTTCCCCTATGGGTCCTGCAGCTGTGCTCAAGTGGTCCATCGGCATCGAAGGCCTTTGACGATAGACCCCTAAAGTTGATAGTTTTTTTTCCAAGAAATACGTCGTATTCATCTATGTTTTGGAGGCAAGTTGCGCATACATGGTAATCCGAAGACACTAGAATGCTCTTTATAATAAGCCAGTTCAGTCTCCATGACCTAGCCACCGTTGTGTGGAGACCATAAAAGTCAATACTTGATGAGTCTGGCTAAATTTCACCTCCACTATTGAGTGTCCCTTTTCTGGAAAGCAGATCCCTAGAGGTTTTTCGATAACGCGTTGGTGTATATTGCCCGAGGAAAACGAGACAAAAATAACAAGTCGGGATGCATCGGGACAAAAGATTTATGGGGTCCTGCAGCTCGGCTGAAGTGGTCCATCGGAGCTAAAGGCATTTGCCCCATGTAGAAATTTCAATACTCAGCCGATGGTGGACAGTATGCCGAGACTTGGCCCAGTAATGGCAGCCATGCTTCGATATTCTAGACTTTCCCAAACGTTGGCACATCGATGGCACAGAACAGACCCAACTGTTGTTTGAAGGTTCTAATAACCAACATTACTGATGCTGCACCAGTTAACGGACCATCGCAGCCCAGGCATAATTCGACTATAGATTCAGCTTCAGCTATATCATTACAGAAAACATGCGGCGATCGTTGGCCTAGGCTCGGCCGAACGCTAGGACGATCGTCGACATTCAACCTTTTTTCCGTCAATTAGGAATGTCAATTAGACCATGGGCCGGAATAACGCCGATGATAAAGTTGTGTTTCTCATTAACGGAAAAAAGGATGGGTGTCGACAATCGTCCTAACGCTCGGCCGAGCCTAGGCCAATCGTTGGCGCATGTTTTCTGTAATGATATAGCCGAAGCTGAATCTATAGTCGAATTATGCCCGGGCTGCGTTGGCCCATTAAATGGTGCAGCATCAGTAATGTTGGTTCTTAGAACCTTCAAACAACAGTTGGGTCTGTTCTGTGCCATCGACGTGCCAACGTTTGGGCAGGTCTAGTAAATCGAAGCTTCCACTACTGGGCCAAGTCTCAGCCGATAGTCCACTCTCGGCCGAGTATTGGATTTTCTACATGGGCGGCTGAGACTTGGCCCAGTAATGGCTGCCAAGCTTCGATATTGTAGACTTTCCCAAACATTGGCACATCGATGGCACAGAACAGACCCAACTGTTGTTTGAAGGTTCTAAGAACCAACATTACTGGTGATGCACCAGTTAACGGGCCAACGCAGCCCAGGCATAATTCGATTATAGATTCAGCTTCTCTATATCATTACAGAAAACATGCGCAAATCATTGGCCTAGGCTCGGCCGAACGTTAGGACGATCGTCGATACCCAACCTTTTTTCCGTCAATTAAGAATGGTAATTAAACCATGGGCCAGAATAACGCCGACGATAAACTTGGGTTTCTCATTAACGGAAAAAAGGTTGGGTGTCGACAATCGTCCTAACGTTCGGCCGAGCCTAGGTCAGCGGTTAGCGCATGTTTTCTGTAATGATATAGCCGAAGCTGAAACTATAGTCGAATTGCGCCCGGGCTGCGTTGGCCCGTTAAATGGTGCATCATCAGTAATGTTGGTTCTTAGAACCTTCAAACAACAGTTGGGTCTGTTCTGTGCCATCGACGTGCCAACGTTTGGGAAAGTCTACAATATCGAAGCTTGGCTTCCATTACTAAAGAATCTTCGCCACTAAGACCAAACCGACGCTTCGGCTTTTCGAAATTTCGCGATCGTTGAGATTCTCGAACAGTCGCTCAAAAAGGTGGACATTTTTTTTTCGACGTTTCAACAGTTCAACAGTTGAAAAGATTTGGTTGTTCCACTATCTACAAAATTAAAATAAACTCGAAATATTTTTAATTATCAAGAGACGCGACAGCGTCACGACGCCAAGTAATAAAAAATATAAAAATTCGACGCCACTGATCGATGCCACCGATCTCGACGCCACTGACCGACTTACGAACACGCCGCGACTTTTTATACGCAGCGCCCCCCTATCTCGTACCGCCGAGCAGTTGCGTTGATCGGAACCTCAGCGGTTTGTCCGTTAGATTAATTTACATCGTTCTTCTACACTTGAAGTTTCTCGGCGTCTCCGAAGAGCAACATTGACGAAAATTAACGAGTAAGTTTGCTCACGGTGAAAGCGAGACTCGAAAAGTGTTTCTGTTTTGTTCTTACCGACGACGATGCAAAATGTCGCTTCCCGTACCCGCGATCATATGGATATTATCGTGTATCCTCGAATTTTGATAGCACGATCGTATCGCTGGAATTTATATTGACGTAAGAATAAAAAATATGGCCTGTCTCATAACCTCAATTTACGTACTGTGCCATTTGCCATGATCTTCCCTCGCATTGCTTTCCCGCTCGCTGTGTCAAAGAGTCAACGCCTCCGATGTAAAAAACTCAAGATTATTTGCTCTTCGCAGGAATACCTCGGTATGTATTCGTGATAAAATCGCAGATAGCATATTTTCCGATGATCCGTAGCCATTGTCATTACCCCTCAAAATCCTCGATTCCCTGAGCAGTGTGCGACCAAAATGAGGCACGAAAGTTCAACACCAGATTCACCCTGATGACCGAGCGTATTATTGGTAGAGGGTACAGAGATTGTACCCTACGGTGTACCTGTACGGTAGTATACCACTACGCGCAAATGTACGATAATAAAACATAATTATACTGAAGCTTGCATCGTTAGAACGCAGCGAAAGTTTCGCAGTCCATTTTTTGGGTACGAATAGCTCTTCAACACCACTCAAACAATTTTTACGATCCTAATTGGAGATCTTCAGACTAAATATGTGAAAAAAGGTTTTGGATGATAATAAAGATAAGGAAATAAAGAAATGGAAAAGAATTTCCGTTGTACTCCAACGATGCAAACTTCAACATCGTAAAACATACCGGTACTGTATCCTCACCATACTAATACTGATACCGATACCATATGCACACACGTGGTGGGTACGGTACCTGGACTGTCATGTAAGAACCAGAACAAATGTAGCATCGGATTTACCATTTAGATGGACCATCGGATTTATCCAGGTCGGTAAGTACGTACTACCGAGTATGAGAGACGACATCAATCATCGAGGCTACAGTATACAGTCCCAGTGTCGCGAGGATATCACTGCAGTCTCCAATCTCTCCGAGAGCACCAGCGAGACTGACCTTAAGGAACTCGTCGAACCCTTCGGCTTCATTCAGAAACAATATCTCGCCAAGGATCGCACCATCAATCTGGGCAAGGCCTTTCCTTTACGTATGTACAATTCAAAAAGAAAGCCGAGTATGCTAGGGCCTTCTTGCGTCTCAATGGTTACGGCTACCATCATCTCATACTCAGCGTCGACTGGTCCAAACCTCCGGCCGAACAGAATTACATGGTCAACGGTTGAAACGCGTTGAGGTAGAACGAGCGTGTGCACTTGATTTCTATAGATTTTGTTCAAATTTTAACCAGACATTGTTTGTATTATTATGCATGTTTCAGTGAAATTTCAGAACAGTAGACTATTTAGATTGAGAGATAATGGGTTTTAAAATTGCAACTTTTAACACTGTAGGGTCTGCATTGAAATTTAGACAGAGTAATTGTCGGTAAAAAATATTTGTCCCCTATAAGAAGACACACGGCAATATCATAAACAATGTAAAATTATTAATGTTTATGACACAAATATTTTTTTTACGATAAAAGTTTTTAACTTTAGTAACACGATAATTATTTTCGTTCTCGAAATATTGAACAATACTGTTCCGCAGTGTTGCATAATGTATTCTTATTATAGGGGATAAATATTTTTTACCGAGGGTTATTCTGTTGTTACTGAACGTTTTTAGCAAAACTGAATAGTAAAGACAATCGAAACTTTTTTCACTCGTTCCCTAACTAGTTTTCTATCTAAACGTAATTTTTTTTTCAAAATTAATAAACACAATAGAATGGTACGACGAATCATGTGACTTGACTTTCAGTCAATGCAGACCCTGCAGTGTTAAAAGTTGCTATTTAAAAACCCATTATCTCCCAATATGAATAGTCAACTGTTGTGAAACTTCACTTAAATATGTATAATGATATGAACAATGTCTGGTTAAAATTTGAACAAAATCGATAGAAATCAAGAGCACGCGCTCGTTTTACGTTAAGGGCTTACACCATTGTAAACGTCAAAAATTGAGTGATATTTCGCGATTTTTTTGTTAGAAGGACAAACAAGAGTATACAAATATTCAAGGATCATATAAGTTATATCGCTGGGGCGCTGGCGAGGCATGTTGAGTTTAAGACGCTCTGCGGCATGCAGTGTGGTTGACGCGTTTGACTTTAGAAAAAAATTAAAAAATTTCTATTAATTTACACGAGTATAGCTAGAGAAATACATAGAGGATTGTAAAAATATTATTTTTTGTGTAATTGGCAAGCGTTTAACCAAAAACTTAATTTTCGACGGAAAAAAGGACAATCATTTGTTAATAACTTATGTTATAATTAACTCATGGAAAATCCCGTACGTATTTCTCTTTGCAATGTTATTTTAGAGATGTACTCAAAATTTGGAGTGAAAAGAATGAAAATTGTTGGAGTTATGCTGTGTGCCGTTTTAAAAAATTGAGTTTCGAGGAAAACGGTCGTTGTCTCGCACACGGGCCAGCCACTGCCACCGTAAACTCATACAGGCCTGCGAACCTTGTTTTACAGGTACCAATGTTTTTTCCCCTTATTCGAGATGGTTCAAAGTATCTCTTAAGTCAAGTAAAAAAATCAATTTTAAAAAAATTCTACAGTGGTGTGACCTCTTAGATCGGCGTACACGGTGACGATTGTTCGTTGCGTCTCTTTGAACGAGCCCTCCCCCCCCGCCCCTCTTTTATCTTCGCAAGGTTCGTCCGCTCACTGCTGCGAGCTTGAATCTCCTATTCGTCAATAAAATTCAAAAAGAGGACAAGACAATGATTGCCGAAGAATCGAGTGGTTTTTATTCGAACCCAATAATCCTATTATTTTTTCTGATCTACCTACGGTCATTCGGATGAACTTCCGAAATTGAAACGCGTCATCTATTGCTAACTCATGTTGAAGATTATTTGAAAGAGTAAAAAAAGAACGCCAAGCAAAGGAAATTCTTTCGAAACATCGCTTGTTTTACCATGTTAAAAATTCTGATTTACCTTAGAATATTTTTTTATTTTTATTTAAACAAAGGTTTTATTATATATTTTTAATTTAAATGTACAAAAGAATGAAAGAACTTTTTATAAAATAGCCAAGCAAGTTTACTAAAAATTTTGTAAACAAAATTGTTAAACCTTAGGGATGATATTTTGCGTATTATTTTATTTTTACTTTGCAAAATCATCTTACTGTTGTCACATAAAATTGGTATCGCCATTATATATTGGGAGAACAAATAAGTGACCGCCGTTTGACAAAAGATGGCCCCACCTGGAGGTTATGGTTGAAATTGTCAGATGTAAAACGTCATATCGTAAGGTTGGACATCTGGCAAGACCATAACCTTAAAATATTAGCCATTTTGTATCAGCATCACATAATTTTTTTGTTGCGAAAATGTAAAGTTTTGGGTCGAATAAGCGGGACTCAATAATTTGATATGGGTTATTAAAGAAAAACTAATTTTTTGTCGCACCATATTTTGTAGTTTCCTTTATGCCATACTCGTTACTACACATTTATAATAAAAATGACTGTAACTACGACAACAAAGACTGATTAATGAATGTTTATAGTTATAATAAAGTTGGTTGGCGTTGTATGAACAGCTACGGATTCCATTCCTATTAGAATAAGAAAATTCAAATTTGAGTTCATTCAATATTGTACTGATCCTTGAGAACCATGGGTTCCTTTCCGCAACTGTACGGCCGCACTCAGAGTAAAGTGGAACCCTAGAAACTTTAACAAACATGAAAAACGCCAAGTAATAAAAAAAGACCCGTCGGAACATTATTGGCTTCTTCACTATATACAAAATTCTTCTTCACTTTGATATTTTTTTTTTTCAAACCATGATTTTTTATATTATTACTTTTTCCATTTGAACGGACAGAATAATTGAAATTACTTTTTATAAAAAGGCCAAGCAAATTTCCTAGAAATAAAATCGCCGCTACAATCTTCGAGGATTAATGCTGGCCCGGATCTGGGTAGACTCATAATAAACCTGTGCATGTGATGTGATGTGATGTGCTAAGATTAGCCCAATGTATAGCCTAAGCTGGATAGAATGTCGATGAAACCATTTTACATAGATACTTCCATTTTGAATGCCACCATTCGATCATATATGGGCTGTTATTCGGTAATGCCGGATTTTTATATATCGTGTCTCAAATAGCATGCTACCTCTATCCCAGTGCTCCGCCGAACCCTAATATAATCGAAGACACTTTCATGGCATGCATAATGTAAACATTTTTACATACATGGGCCCAGTTATGGTCCAGGCATCCTAGCCAATGCTGAGCTGCCGAGTGTCAGCCAGGCGTCGCATTTCTATGCCTGGGCCAAGCATTTTTGCCGAGTGTTTGCCAAGCAAGCTCGATGCTCAACCACCGCTGAGTCGACGTTCAATTTTGACATGGGCCCAGTCGCGGTCCAGGCATCGTAGCCAACACTTGGCTGCCGAGTGTCAGCCAGGCCTGGGCCAAGCATTTTTGCCAAGCGTCCACCAAGCAAGTTCGGTACTCAGCCAGCGCTGGGTCGATGGTCAATTTCGACGTGGTCCCAGTCGCGGTTCAGGCATCGAAGCCGACACTTGGCTGCCGAGTGTCAGCCAAGCGTCACATTTCCAGGCCTGGGCCAAACATTTTTTCCGAGCGTCGGCCAAGCAAGTTCGGTACTCAGCCAGCGCTGGGTCGATGGCCAATTGCGACATGGGCCCAGTCGCGGTCCAGGCATCGTAGCCAACACTTGGCTGCCGAGTGTCAGCCAGGCGTCACATTTCCAGACCTGGGCCAAGCATTTTTTCTGAGCGTCGACCAAGCAAGTTCGGTACTCAGCCAGCGCTGGGTCGATGGTCAATTTCGACGTGGGCCCAGTCGCGGTCCAGGCATCGAAGCCGACACTTGGCTGCCGAGTGTCAGCCAGGCGTCACATTTCCAGACCTGGGCCAAGCATTTTTTCTGAGCGTCGACCAAGCAAGTTCGGTACTCAGCCAGCGCTGGGTCGATGGTCAATTGCGACACGGGCCCTGTCGCGGTCCAGGCATCGTAGCCAACACTTGGCTGCCGAGTGCCAGCCAGGCCTGGGCCAAGCATTTTTGCCAAGCATCGGCCAAGCAAGTTCGGTACTCAGCCAGCGCTGGGTCGATGGTCAATTTCGACATGGGCCCAGCCGCGGTCCAGGTATCGTAGCCAACACTTGGCTGCCGAGTGTCAGCCAGGCGTCACATTTCCAGGCCTGGGACAAGCATTTCTGCCGAGCGTCGGCCAAGCAAGTTCGGTACTCAGCCAGCGCTGGGCCCATGGTCAATTTCTACTTGGGTGACGATAGATTCCTAAAGTTGATAGTTTGTCTAAGAAATACGTTGTTTTCATCTATATTTTGAATATCAAAGCTATCAAAAATTTCCCATCGCGAGTGGCTGTGAATGTTAACAAAAAAAAAATGCTTCAACCCTGACTTGTTAAGACCTGTCTCAAGAGTCGGTGAGATTTGTGATGGGGCGGACTCACATGCAACCATCTTTGGGATCTTCAGCTGATTGTATATATCATTTATGAATATTAGCATCATGCTGAAAAATAGATTATATAGATTGATTAAAAAAATGGTGTGTATTGTCTTGTTTCAGAATAATGCCGTCGGTGTCAACATTTAAAAAACCCACCTACGCGCGTGCACACACATACACACACGCCCGCATACACTATTATTGTAAAATGTTATTATTAACCCTGCGTGTGTACACTATATTTTCGAGACACGGTGTGTACACCGTCGGGTTTTCAAAATTTTCGAGGCATTTAAAAATCTGTTGAGGTCTGTTGGGTTGAAAAAATGTTGGGTTACTTCTTGAAGTGTCTACTACATGGCTCAGAAGTTGCCAAATTCGAAAGTTTAAAACCGTTGTTAATAAAAATTGAAGAATAGTGAAAAAGCGGAATTGTGTTAAAAAAATTGTAACCCCAAAATTAAAAAATTCTTAACAAAACCATTATAGGCTTTTGTAGCTTAGACAAAGTATTTAACAAAACGATTAAATGCTTTTGTAGCTTAGACAAAAATATTTAACAAAACGATTGTAGGCTTTTGTAGCTTAGACTATGAACTTTCAAAAGAATATAGTGTCTTTGGCGTGGGCTCCGAAAATATGTATTATTTAAGCACCTGAAAGCGGGGAATATTTTACGGATTCAGGCATGTCATAATAAACGGAACGGTAATTATTTGATCCGAAATGTGTTTTTATTGTTGCAAATACAAAAATTGTGAAATATTAATAATAATTAGTGACGAAGGAGGAAATTGCAGTGTGCAATTGTGGCAAAAGTGCGTTCGATGATCATCACAAACCGGTGTTTCGCACGATGCACAAGAATACATTGTTTTTTTGTTTTCTTCGTGAACTTCTTCTCCATCAGCTTCATTTTCGGTCGTGTAAATTGTACATAACCTGAGATGCACTTCTTTCACTCTTCTTCGATAACTGTTAGAACAAAAAAAAACTTATTTCCGTAAAAAGCATGGACTAATTTTAAAAAAACTGAAAGTGCAAGAAAGTGAGGATAGCAAGAAATAATGTAGTACAACTTCATTTTCTATAAAAATATGGAAAAATAACGGACTTATAAACCAAAAATACAACAACAAAAAAATTGTTTTTGAGATAAAAGTCCGTAAAAAAATAGCCGAAACAACATCAAATTACATAAAACATTTATTGTAGCCATGAAAAACCTAAAAACTACGAGAAAAGCAATAAAAACTGCATTCACTTACCTTCGAAAATACCGATGCCGTGTGTACACTGACCCTTTCAAGGAACGGACATGACTTGCACTGGCTAGCGTTTGCAAGTTAACTGCTAGACTCGGGAGTCCCTTGGTCCTTTAGTCCCCACTACTACCTAGATTTTTTAGGGGGGGGGGGGGGGTAGCCGAAGCCCGCCCTCTATTCTTGAGAGGGAAATTTGAGTTTCAAACTTCGACTGCTTCTTCAAAGACCCAGTGTATACATGCAGGGTTAATAAACGATTATTCTATCTTTTTTTAACTCAAAGAATTATTTTTAATCCCCCCCCCCCTTTCCACGCTAGACCTTTTCTCCTTCCCCCACCATGTTACGTCACACACCCACTTTCCCGCGTCAGGCTCTTTCCCTCTCCGCAGAGACCTCCGGCATCCCCTTCCATGCCACCACACACCCGCGGTCGACTACCCCCTCCACCAGGTACTAGGCGACCTCGCGCTGGACCGCCGCCTCGCTCCTGAGATCACAGAATTCGAACCGGCCCAGTACATCTACTTCTATTCAATGTTCTCCAGCTACGCATATTGTATGAGGTATTTTTTTCTATTTGTATTGATATATCAACCATGCCCTGACCACGTACACCTGTATTTATAGAAGATAATGTATAAATTCGTCCGTTCGATAATGTATAGTCTTTGTTGCGTCAATTAATTATATTGGAAAGTTCAACGGTTTCCGGAAACAGTTTTGTTGCATCATTAATTACATGACTGTGTTCCGCTGTCTCTTTAATACTAGATTTATATTCACATGATCATTTATTCTGGGCCACACATTTTTTAAACATATATTTGGCAGTCCGAAATAAAAGTAATTGCTTTTGCAAAAGATCAAAGGCATGTGATGTCGCCGTGTATTAAAACTTTTTGTTTTGGACTGTTACAGACAACTGAGAACGTCGGATAGCGAGGGGTCAGACCCAATCTCGGAAGTGCATGTCACGATGGCCTGTGATACTACACTTATGCAAAAAAATGCTCTCTCGCGACATGACTTCCGACTTAGCCGGGGCTCAGAGTTCACCCGGTTGTACGTAGAAAGCTCTACATATGTGATGCTTGAACGAGAAAAAAAAACTGAGCAGAAAAATTGTTTCGCGAAGTGCATACACACGCGTGGACATCCCGAACTTTCGTACATCTGCATTTTGAGAATTTATGTCGGGACTATTTTTCCTCTGGTTCGCTCCGTGTTCTGGAATTTAAGAAGTTTTAACGCATTCTGCGCCATCCGGTGAAATCCTTTAATGATCTCGAGAAATAGATTTTGTTTTTTTTTCTGCGTGTCTACTCGTAGATACACATCTCACATGAACTTTTAGAAAAGTACGAGGTGGATCGCAAATGGATTGATGTAAGAATATCGGAGTCATAATGAGAAAGACGAATTACTTACAACTTTTTTTTACTCACAGCCCTTGTCCACTTTTCCTTTTGTGAATCTCGCAGCTTCACAATTGTAAAAGGGTCGAAGGCAAAAAAAATATCAGTACAAAGCTGAACATCGACTGCACATTCGAAGAGGACCAAATTTTTTGGTCCTCGTCTTCAACTTTTTGCGTGGCTCTCTCTCTCTCTCTCTCTTTCGTATTTCGTATTCTCGCAAATACGCACGCATCTGTCCGTGAAGCTGAAAACTCTTCATACCCACTGGTTTTAGAAATCTTATACGATAGAGCATCAATAGACCCCCTAGAGAATTGCCTCGAATTGTACTCAATAAACGGATCATCTGCATCCCGATCCAAGCTTCCTTGCACACTTTGCTTTCTCTCTTCTTCGCCGAATCGACCTATATATGAGCGACACTGTCCTTCGACGATAGTACACTACTGTCGTTCTACAAAGTTGAGGAAATACAGGCAGTGAAATGCGGAGGGAATTTCCGAGTTAAGGCCGTGAGGGCCATTGTGGCATTGCCATTTCCTTTTGCAGTGAGGCTTGAATCTCTCTCTCTCTCTCTCTCTCTCTCTCTCTCTCTCTCTCTCTCTCTCCCCCCCCCCCTCTCGTCATTCCTCTTTCTCGTGGACTCCACCCTCTCCTTCTTTCATCTCAGTGTGTAAATGGAAATGGATGGAGATTGAATTCGTCGAAGTATAGCGAAGGGAATCCCCGGTCGAGGGTCGGAGGGTAAAATTTCAGACCGTGTGTGTGATGGAGAGGCAAGAAAAGGGATGGAATAATAATGGGCATGAAACGAACGCTAAAAATATCTCGTGAAACGAGGATTACAAAAACCAGCGAAGCACCTATCGGAGGAATGAAAAAAAAAACCCGCGAAGGAAAAGATTAGAAGAGGGGAGCTGGAGAGGACTGAAAAATCGGGCGATGAGCGGAAGAGCGTTAAAAAAGATATAGAGGTACAAGGTAAATTTTGGAAAACGGATCAGTGAAGTCGCTGTATAATACAAAATAAGGAAAGTTCGACACTTTCTTAGTATAGGAAATGGGAACTTTGAAACATCAGAGAAAGGAATAGGGAAAGGGGAATACAGGGCCTCGAACGAATGAACCCCCCCCCCTGCCAAACTCTGTTGCAGCTGGTCCACCGTTTTATCCTTTTCTCGCCTTCGACGTGGTCTTCAATTTGCTCCCATTCACGATTAGAAAGCGGCGGATGGCCAAGAGGGACCGAGGGGACGAAGAGATAAAGCGAGAATACAGGACAGATGAATGTGACAAGAAGAAAAGTGTGGGATCGTGCCAAAGAGAGAGAAAAGGTGATCGAATTCTGAAAAGGGACATTTGTAAGCGCGAGGAAGAAAGAATGAGATCCAGCAGTTGCCATTTTCCCAGAAACTGCGAAGCTCCAAAGTCTCCTTTCGGCGTGTCCTTTTCGCGAGTCCCTTTTTCCCCATAGGTCTCCTCGTCCAGCATATTCCAACGAGATTCCGCTGCAAGCTCGTGCCCTTTCTCTCTTCATCGTTGTCCTGTCTTTTACAAAAACTTCCACGGCAAAGCATAGAACTGAACTACATAGAACTGTATGTAGAGAGATACCGAATTTCCTTTGCTTCTGTACTCGTACAGGGCTGCCACGAATGCTTACCAAGCACCACACAAGCAGCAAAATGCCCCCCCCCCCCCGTGCACCCATACTCATTCACTTAGAAAAACTCTAGTGCGCTGTAGAAGAGGACAAACTTTGGCTTTATTCTCTTTCACTCCTTCTGTCTTCTTCAGAAAGAAAGCTCTCTTTGTGTTTCTCTTTCGGATTTTTCCCCCGACCGAAATGGGGTATGGAGTCGACACACGATAAACAGGATATTCGGATGTGCATTTAGAAGAGCCTGGGAGTGGAGCACACGTTCTCGCACGATGTACACCCACGTATATACATGTGTGCATATTCGTATAGCTATGTAGGTGGGCGCACAAAAATGCACGTGCTGTTGAAAGAGTTTTAGCGGTGCGTCGCCCAAGGTTTTCCTTCGGGTCCACACAGCACTCGCTCTGTTTCCATACATCCTCAACGAATGCACCAATCTTCATATTTTTACATGTTAATACAGCATGCGACATCGTAAGTTTGTACATCTTTTTATTTATTTAATGCTTTTTTTCCTACCCGGAAGTTGAATCCTCGTTTCGAGCTCTTCCACTTTTGTCATTTTTCATCTCTCATCCTGAATACAGCTGATGTGAATTCCAGTTGACGAGGAAGCCGCGCGACGAATCCCGGGAAAGACGACGTCGCTCGTTTTGTATATAAAATTCAACAGGGCAGTACACACTCCTCGTCATTGTATAAACACAGACTGCAAAGAGGATTTTACTCTGTAGAGAAGAGTAAATTAATAACGTTTTTAATCATTGTGCTCATGCGGACCGAGTTTTTTTCACTTCCTCGAGGTTTTTGCAATTCCTGTAATAAATAAAGCCCATTTGAATGAAAACTGATCACATATATTGTTCTGCTGACAAAAATGCGTATCTTTAATGTCGGCAGTAAAACATCGTTGCAAATTGGATTTGGAATATGCTGACTTCGTGTATTGGGCATTTTGTTTTTTTTTTTTGTTTTTTTACTATTACCGCATGTAAATGTGCTTTTTCATGAGAGCCTCTACAATACTATGTATAATCGCCCAAATTTTCGAAGACAGTGCACATAACTCTTTCCTGTATTAACGACGTTATTTATCACATTGATTAATCTAGTCCGCATGGATGCGTAGCTGCAACTTTATTGCAACTCCGAAGAGCTGAGTGCATTGAGTATGTCAATTCAAATAGATGAAAACAGATTTCAACATTATTTACCATCTTCAATGGGCTTCAAAAATGTTTTCACTAAATTTTAAATTACTCTGGAAATATTGAAACAGTCGATAATATTTTTGTTTCAACTGCGTATCAAATTTCTACATATGCAGATGAATTTGATTTGAATCATACTTGCCATTCCAGGATAATAAGTATAAAAAAGAAGAAAAGGAGATATACATGAACTTGGGCATTTTTCCAATGTATAAAACTGACACTTCTCTCTTGAATGATAAAAGTGCATGGTTTTTTATTAAGAATGCAGGTACCATCACTTGATCTCCATAACTAGTCGCGAGCGACGCTCTAAGTCACTGGTTCTTCTCTTCGTTTTTTATTTTTCATTTTCTGCTGGTTCACTCGTTGAACCCCCCTTTCCTTATACCAGCGCGCGTTGCTGCCTCTTCCAGTTTTCCATACCAATTCACCCTGTGCTATACGCGATTTTGCCCATTCCTCTTTTTTTACCCCGTCCAACTTGTTCTCCAGCGTTTTCCATGTTCCCTCCACTTTGCTCGCTTCGACTTTCCCGACCTCTACGTTACGTAGCTCACCGGGATCTTCTCATCTCGCCTTCCGGAGACTTTTCCTTGTTTTTTCTTTGCTATCGCTTCCGCAGTCCCTTGCGTACCTCTTTTCGTCATCTTTAATTGGAGTTTCCAATGAAGAGGCCCCGTCATACGGGAATAGAATTCTAATGTGTTTCTGCAACATGTACATACAAAAAGCACCTATATACCGGAATAAAGAAGGAAAAATAGGATAACAACTACCACAATTTGTGAGCGCCCGACCCACACTATTTCACGCGGTAAGTGAAGTCGTTTGCGATATTTTCTTCGCCAGCGATTGATTTTTATCATATTAATTTTATCGTTTAAATGTATGAAAATCGTATTCAAAATATTTTTTTGCTTGAGGATTCTCTCTAATATGTCTCAAGCAGGAACAAAATATCTTCATAAACTTTTTAAATATTATCAGAAAAGCGATAAAAATACGTATGAAAGCAATGTGCTGCTTTAAAATTCTCGATGGAACATTCAGTCGCAAAGGACGGAATTGCAACTCCTTGACACTTACTCCCACAAATTACTAAAACATAACACAAGACAAAGAAACGTTAAAAAATCTGACAAATTCGTGTGATCTTATGAATAGCTGGTCGTTAGCCTTAAACCTCGCTCCAGTGACAAACGGCACAGCGTGCTACTTAATATTTCATACGCATTTTTTTAGCAGTAATTTCTGCTATCGTACGACAATCTTTCAAGCATTTTTCAGAAGCTTTTTCCTTTTTCCCCAGTCACTTTTTGGCGCAGTCTGCATGTGACGTTATTTCTTGCCTAAGTACTATCATTTCTCAGAACATACCCTTTTTTCTTTTTTTACTTCACTCGTCCAATATGCATGCTGCACTCTTGCATTTTCTGGTGAATAAGAGAGCAGAGCACCGAGACATTTCGCGCCCCCGAGGGCACTATAAGGAGGGGAAAATGAATGCCTTTGGTAAAGGTCTGTGCTAGGCATTTGAAGAAATCTTAATTAGTAAGCAAAATGGACGAGCTGCCTTAGGGAGACTTCGGAGATGGGTAGAAAGTGTGAAAGAGATCTGTTTTGGTGCTGGACAAAGCCAAGGGAAAGACAGAGGGAGATAGACTAATGGAATTGTGGAATTCGTGCAATTATAACATTAACTCTTTTCAGCTCGTAATCCGATTCGTTAGTCTGAGTCTCGAGCCCTTTCGTACATCTTTAAGTTTCCATCTTGAAAGGCCCTTGCGACAAGTGTTTTCACTTCATATGTACTTGTATATGCATATTTAAAGAACGAAAGAGAGGGGGGAAGAGGTATATACAGAGAGACTTACGTTTATATATGTGTCGGTCTCTTTTCTCTTGCGAAAACGAGGCTAATTAAATACAAAGTAAACGCTGTTAAGGTAACGTAAGCTTCATCTACGGGCTCCATAATAAATTTTCCGAAGAGGCGAATTGAGCCAGCTTCTCTTTATTCTCTCGCTGATACATCTATAGTAATCATTCTACGTTTCAGGAAGTACTTACATTGCCTACAGTACACTTAACAAAATACCCCATTGTTTTTCTCAATAGATTGCATTAAAGTAGGCCATCGCTGCATATTCGGCAGTATTTAAACTTTCGGCCAAAACGTGTCGAGAAGCACGCCCAGGAACGAAAGCGAGAGAGGAAAAAAAGGCTTCCTTAATTTGCGTGCATTTATAGAGTTCAGAAGATTGACACGCGACACAGAGATAAAAAAAAGTCACTTAGCGTACAAATTAGCGAACCAACAATTTGCAACATCAAAACACAGTTTTCTACGAATATCAAATCTGTCGTTCACTTACAAGGAACATCCCTCAGGTGTCCGCCTCCGATTTTGTTGAAACTCATATATGTGATAGAGCATCGAAAACTTTGAGAGATGTATTTTTTTATCGGCGGAAAAACGGATTTAAGGGAGGAAACCGCCCCTCAAAGAAAGGCGTGTCGAGGGGTGATTTTGCAGTTTCACCCAGAAGCAATCCACCAATCTGAATGAAACAAAAACGAAAATTCTTCTAATGAAAAGTGATGAAAAATGCACTATGTAAATGTTAAGAAAAAATTAAATTAGGTGGTAAACCACCCCTCAATTTGCCTTTTTTCACCCCACACTTAAGAGGGTTGTATGCAAATTAATAAAACAGGTATCATTTTGAAGGGCAATTAAAATTAAAGTTGACGGGTTTTTGCGTTTTGGCGGCATAGCAAATTTAAGGGGGTAAACCACCTCTAACATAAATTTATTTATCATTGTCGTTTTTTCTGTGTTTAAAGTATATCCGCTGATTTTAAATATTTCTATAAGCAACAATTTAATGTTATTTCATATTTCAAAATTATTACATTCGTCTTAAGGGGTAAGTACCCCTCTGACGAGAAACATCATTGAAGTATCCACTTTCGATTTCGTTGAAACTCATATATGTGGTAAAGCATTGCAAACTATTAAACATTTTTTTGTATCGGCAGAAAAACGGTGTTAGGGGAAGAAACCACCCCTCAAAGTTTCTCCCACAAGCAGTCCACCGATCTGAACGAAACAAAATCGAAAATTCCTCTAATATTAAGCGATGAAAAATCCACTGCAAGAGTGTTGATTAGAAACATAATTAAGGGGTAAACCACCCCTCCATTTGCCGTTTTTCACCCCACGCTTAAGAGGGTTGTATAAAAATGAATAAAACAGGTATCATTTTGAAAGGGAATCCAAATTCAAGTTGACGCGTTTTTGCGTTTCAGCGGGACAGCAAATTTAAGGGGGTAAACCACCCCTAAGATAAATTTGTTCATCACCGTCGTGTTTTCTGTGTTTAACATGTATCCGCGGATTCAAAATATTCTCCCGCGTTTTTAAATTATTACGTTTTTAAATTTTTATATTTTAAGGGTAAACTACCCCCTCTAATTGCTTTTCGTTTGAAGTTTCGCGAAAGGTTTCACGAATTTCGTTAAAACTGTTTTCATTTCATCGGTAATATCAATTTTATGTTTGTGTGTGCAGGCATATTCATTTGGAGCTTTAGGAGCGGTACTTTGGGAGTGGGGACGTGGGGCTACCCCTTACTCATAAGGCTCATATTTTCGTATCGAAACGCTTCCGATTGTAATATGCACGCCCATTAAGCATCTCCATAGGAATACACATACACTTCTACTATATCATTAATTATAATAATTTCCAGAATAAGTTATAAGGCTTACTTTGTATATTTCGGAACGATGATGCGCCTGGATCAAGCGATAATTTAGCCAGCGACATAGTTTTGTGGAGGAATGTACATTTTTATTATTTCGCCGTTTATTTAATTAAACATATTAATGAAACTGAGGGTTTTACAGTAGGTTGACGAACATGTTTTTAATATATTTTGACATATCTCATTTGGGAATCATATCAGCTGATTTAATTAATAGTACTTGTGAAAAGTATCGCAGTCAGATGCCGTCAAATCATTTTCTTGTGATATATACTTTTTTTTCTAGTCTATCAACTATCAACCATCAACAATCATGGCTCATAATTCCTGCAATAATGATAATCGTCAAAAAAATTAAATGATAATCGTCAAAAATGCTTTTCACCCCACGCTTAAGAGGGTTGTATGAAAATCAATAAAACAGGTATCATTTTGAAGGGAAATCAAAATTCAAGTCGACGCGTTTTTGCGTTTCAGTGGGACAGTAAATTTAAGGGAGTAAACCACCCCTAACATAAATTTGTTCATTTCCATTCATTTAAAAAACCAGAAGATTTTGAAAATCCTGTTACCTTTGGTATTGGTGAATCGAACACACATTGTGAAATACCCGGTTGCAATAATTTGACCATTATCAGATGTGCATGGTGCAAAAAGTCGTTGTGTTTGAAGCATTTTTTTGACGATTATCATTATTGCAGGAATTATGAGCCATGATTGTTGATGGTTGATAGTTGATAGACTAGAAAAAAAAAGTATATATCACAAGAAAATGATTTGACGGCATATGACTGCGATACTTTTCACAAGTACTATTAATTAAGGCAGGATTCTACTTTGAAACCATGAAAAAAACGCTATTTTCGTGAATTTTTTCTGAGAATACTATTAAAGATATCGATATGGGGTTTAAACTGTTCAATAAATACACTCTTTAAGTACATAAAAAAAAATTTAAATGTATTTTATTCATTTTTTGTACACGTAAAATATGTTTAAAGCCAACACGTAGAAAAGCAGGTACCGTTGCCGTGGTCGTGAAATCTTCCCGACGGATGGTCTGAAACAAAAAAATCAAATAGTTTCATGTTCAGTATGTCTTCAGGAACCGACCTAACTAGAATATTTTATATACGTGCAAAATTAACAAAATGGCGGCTAAAATACGAAAAAAATGCGTTTTTTTTGGGTCTTTTTTTGCAATAAAAAAATAGTTCTAATCAAAATTTTAAGTTGATTGTAGTTAGGTCGGTTGGTACACACATATAGAATATGTGTTCCAAATTTCATAAGGATCGGTTCAGTACTTTTTGAGTTATCACGACCACGGTACTTGAAAATGTCGTTTCGAGAAAAACGCGTTTAAAGTTTTGGTGAGTCACAATAGCGCGCTCAGGTAGGTGCGTTCGAAAGGCGAAAAAGGATAGTTAGACTGCTTGGAACTTTATAAAATTTTGACCGAACATTCTTGAACATATTTACTTTCGAAAAATGTAAAAAAAAAAAAAAATTTTTTTTTCAAAGTTTCAAAGTAGACTCCTGCCTTAAATCAGCTGATATGATTCCCAAATGAAATATGTCACAATATATTAAAAACATGTTCGTTAACCTACTGTAAAACCCTCAGTTTCATTAATATGTTTAATTAAATAAACAGTAAAATAATAAAAATATACATTCCTCCACAAAACTACGTCGCTGGCTAAATTATCGCTTGATCCACGCGCATCATCGTTCCGAAATATACGAAGTGAGCCTTATAACTTATTCTGAAAATCATTTTTATAAATAATATAGTAGAAGTGTGTGTTTATTCCTATGGAGATGCTTAATGGACGTGCATATTAAAATCGGAACCGTTTCGACACGAAAATATGAGTCTTATGAGTAAGGGGTAGCCCCACGTCCCCACTCCCAAAGTACCGCTCCTAAAGCTCAAAACGAATATGCCTGCACACACACACATAAAATTGATATTACCGATGAAATGAAAACAATTTTAACGAAATTCGTGAAACCTTTCGCGAAACTTTAAACGAAAAGCAATTAGAGGGGGTAGTTTACCCTTAAAATGTAAAAATTTAAAAACGTAATAATTAAAAAACGCGGGAGAATATTTTGAATCCGCGGATACATGTTAAACACAGAAAGCACGACGGTGATGAATAAATTTATGTTAGGGGTGGTTTACCCCCTTAAATTTGATGTCTCGCTGAAACGCAAAAACGCTCTCCCTCTTAAGCGTGGGGTGAAAAACGGCAAATGGAGGGGTGGTTGACCCCTTAATTATATTTCTAATCAACACTCTTGCAGTGGATTTTTCATCGCTTAATATTAGACGAATTTTCGATTTTGTTTCATTCAGATCGGTGGACTGCTTGTGGGAGAAACTTTGAGGGGTGGTTTCATCCCCTAACACCGTTTTTCTGCCGAGACAAAAAAAAACATGTTTAATAGTTTGCAATGCTTTGCCACATATATGAGTTTCAACGACATCGAAAGCGGATACTTCAATGATGTTTCTCATCAGAGGGGTAGTTACCCCTTAAGACGAATGGAATAATTTTGAAATATGATAAAACATTAAATTGTAGCTTATAGAAGTATATAAAATCAGCGGATATACTTTAAACACAGAAAAAACGATCATGATAAATAAATTTATGTTAGGGGTGGTTTACCCCCTTAAATTTACTATGCCGCCAAAACGCAAAAACCCGTCAACTTTAATTTTAATTGCCCCTCAAAATGATACCTATTTTATTAATTTGCATACAACCCTCTTAAGTGTGGGAAGAAAAAAGCCAAATTGAGTGGTAGTTTACCCCCTAATTCAATTTTTTCTTAACATTTTTATAGTGGATTTTTCATCGCTTTTCATTAGAAGAATTTTCGTTTTTGTTTCATTTAGATCGCTGGATTGCTTCTGGGTGAAACTGCAAAATCACCCCGCGACACGCCTTTTTTTGAGGGGCGGTTTACCCCCTTAAATCCGTTTTTCCGCCGATAAAAAAAAATACGCGTCTCAACGTTTTCGATGCTCTATCACATATATGAGTTTCAACAAAATCGGAGGCGGACACCTGAGGGATGTTCCTTGTTAGTGTGTTGAAAAATAGGCTTGACCGAAAACTGGATTAAAAATAATGACGACAATGGTAAACTACATTTTTAACAGCACCCTTGCATAGTTAGTATTTTAAAAAAACAGTTTTGTATTAAATTTGATTTTGTTGAAGTTCAAAACGCATGTTTTTATATTGCTAATGACCCCAGTACTCGAAACTACGAATAGTTCAATATACGAATAAATTTCAATGATCAATCGATGCGTGACTTAATCGAGAACATTTTTTCAACATTGCTAAATTCCTAAAGCTTCGTTCTTTTTCTGCAAATCAACCGTGATCAGGTACTACATTTCATACTTCTTGGCCTAATGGGAAAACGCTATTATTAAAATATGGAACCTCCCAATAAATCGCCTTCGCGGATCGGAAGACTTAGTTTATGGCCAATACATTAAATAAATACAGCTAATGAAATACCCTGGAGAGTAGACGCTGACTTTAGCCCAAAATTTGTGAGCCCCATACGATTCAGTATTTGGATGCGAAGCGTCGAAATTTTTGACGGTGGTCTTGGATTTTACCTTACCCTACAATCTTTTTAACTCTTTGTCGACCTTCTAATCCGATACTTTATTCTCTGTTTCGATCTTTTGCGTGTACTTTTGTGACTCGCGTCTTCCATACATTCTCGCAACAAACCAAGAGACGTGGCATCGTCTTGACGCCAAGTAATAAAAAAGAAAATGTTAACCCCACTGACGAACTCGCCGACTCCTTATACACTAAGATGACATGTTATTGATCGTTTTTGAACTTTAAATCAATGCAACGCGAAAACACGTCGACGAATCGAAAATCTAATGTCATTTGACGAGTGCAATGTGATTTTTCTCTGTCATTTGGTTCAGGTCGTTTTTCGATCCATCCACTCAATCCCGAAATCTCATAATTTTCGCAAAATCATTAGTCAAAGAATTAATCGAATACAATTAACAAACGGCTCTTTTTAGGGCCAAAAATGCATTTGACAAACGTTCTTCGTGTCGCATATCCAAACCTCGCAAAGTTGTTCGCAATTGGCAATAGGACGCCAAGCAATACATTGAGCTCATATATCTACATAATAGTACTTTACACTGGAGAGAATAAAACGGCAAAAACATGGAATAGTTTTGCATTGAACAGCCCGAGTCGAAATCTTGCTCCGACTACAAGAAAGACCTGATCAGGCATCCTGATTTCTTTTTCGGGTCTTGATCAGGATTTTTATCAAGCCCTGATCATTTTTGAAACGCAATCTCTGACTTCGGCCCGATCAGGGTAAGCAATCAAAGCCTGATCAGGATACGGAATCAAGGCCTGATATGCAGTTCGAAAAGAGAAGTTCGCTGTTGCTTCAGAAACCACCATCTCTTCACATATTCCATAAATCCAAAATAAAATACTTAATTTAGAGTACTACCACAATGATTTTGTATGATATTGCGTCATTCCCTGGCCTTCTGAGATGTTCTTTTTCAGAGAAAAAATTTCGCCGCCTCCAGATGGAATTGAGCCTACAACCTACATACCTATAGCTACGCACGCTGCCCCTACGCTACCGAGTGTTTGTACCATCTTAGCCTCAGATATGCCATAAGATACTACATGAATTTCTATAATTATTTGTTGTATCACATAAACTATAACAATTACTTAATATCATTGTGATAATGAGAGAGTTTTATCGAATATCATGCTATAGATTTTTCAAATAAAACCTATATACACTCAGCAGAAAAATTAAAGGAGCAGAATACTTTGCGAAATTGTTCAGTGATTTTTTAAAGGCCATAACGTCATGAAAAATGGTCGTATCGGAAAAAAAACCTGTTGCAGCTTGAAATCTCTAGTTCCAGAATCTCGCTGTCATAAGAAATAGCGCGAGGCAGAAATGTTCGAATTTGTTTTTTTAATCGTCCATGGGCTTTAAAGAAATGCCTGGCCGTATCAATGCTGGGGTCTTTTAGCCTCATCCTTTAACTTCAATTTGGTCTTTTTTGCTCTCTGTACGACCATTTGTCGCAGAGATATCGCCGATTGAATGAGAAGTCAGCTTTTTTCTTTGATCTTCGATATCTCATGACCGTAGGACGAACGGGAGGTGGGTTTCGGAAACTTGAATAAATTCTCTATAAGTTTCTTTTGGTATTTTAAAGGATTTTTTATTCGCCTCAATATTGATTTGAAAAAGTACAATAAATGGCTTTTTCTGCCTTGCGGAAAATCCACTACAACTTTGCCAATATTGCGAAAATGACCAATGTTTCCAGGTTTTTTGAGCTCAATACATGCCCAAACATCCTGTCAATTTTTTTATCGATTGGTTAAACCGTTTTTTTAACCCGAATCGTCAAAGTTATATTAAAAACTGAAGAAACACTTTTATTGCTCCTCAAACGTCAATTGATGATGATTAAGATAAAAAAAAATCGTTATTTGTCTCACCATTTTGCATTAACGACTCATCAAATTTCAAAAAAAAAAAATTAATTTTGAAAAAAAAATACAAAATTTTGAAAGATAAAAACAAAAAATTTCCGTTAATTTTCCCAAATTTTGATTTTTTTGTTTTCATTAAAAAATGTATAAACATTTTGTTGAAATCATTATCTGTTCAGTGTTGATGCGATTTTTTTGTTTTCATGCCATAGTTTATCGAGTTCAAATTAGTTGCATTAAATTAAGTTGATACCCCCAAGCGAATCTTCATACACCTTTTACACGCATCGCTATACGATTTTTCAATCACTTTTTGGAAAGCTCTTAAGCATTAAAAATAAACAGTTTTTTTAACTATCAAATTTTGTCATAAAATAAAAAGGGTTATTTTCAAAACAACGCATTTTTTGTGAAAAAACGCTCTAATTTTTCCGGTTCTTTATACCCAATCAGAACCACAATTTTTTTTCTTCCAAATTTTCATTTTTTTTCTTCGAGATTTGATCAGAAGTTAATGCAAAATTGTGAGAAAAAATACGAAAATTTTTGTTTTTCATCTTAATCATCATCAATTGACGTTAAAGGAGCAATGAAAGTTTTCCTTAAATTTTTTTTATCTTTGGCGATTCAGGTACAAAAAACGGTTTAACCGATCGATTAAAAAATTTACAGGGTCTTTAGGCATGTATTGAGCTCCAAAAAAACCTGGACACATCGATCATTTTCGCAATATTTGCAAAGTTGTGGCAAATTTTACAAAACGGCAGAAAAAGTAATATTTTGTACTTTTTCAAATCAATATTGAGCTTAAAAATAACGTCTAAAATACCAAAAGGAAGTTATAGAGGATTTATTCAAGTTTCCGAAACCCACCTTTCGTTCGCTGTACGATCGTTTGTCCATGAGATATCGATGACCAAAAAAAAAGCTGCACTAAGAAAAAAAAATTGTTTATTGAACTAAATCCATTTAGTTGAACGGAAAATTGGTCAATTGAACTATTCATTTGTTGAATAGAAGATGATGTAGGTAATCAAACCAAATGAAAAACAGTGTTCATAATTGTATCAACTAAATCACCGTAGCAAAACTAATGTTTTCGAACAACTAGTATCGTTTATTTGCTTAGACATGCTTCTTAGTTGCTTTAATGAAATATTTGTGTATATTTCACTTATCGCATTGACTACACGGTACGGTTGGATCAAAGAAATGTATTTGATTATTCAAACGAACGGTAAAGCCAGATATGAACAAAAAATTGTTACAAGAGCACTACCAATATAGTTGATTTAAATTTTAAAAGCAACAAACATTTCAGTGATCTTGACAAACTTTTGCTTGAATAAACCAAGCGGAATCCAACATCAACTAATTTATCTGATCATCAAATTATCTCAGCTAAATATAAATTTAGTTCATTCATAATCTTGATATATTTCAATATGCCGACATCTTTTGTTGGTCGAAAATTGAGGTCTGGTTTGAAATAATATTTTTTCGAGTTATTTCAATGACTTAATAGGCTTCGTTCAATAGAATGGAACCACAATTCGACAATAAACGTTTTGGACAATTTCAACTAATTTGGCGAATCCGATGTTGCTAAATTTTGCAGACATTGGTTGGTTCATGTTATCATTATTCACTCACTTTATTGAGCAATAATTTTGTTCACGAGCAATATTATTTGCCTCTAAAACTAACCATAGCATATTGTTGAATCGAAGTTCTATTTAGTATTTAATGGCGGTGTTACTTTAACAAAACAGAAGAGTTGGATGGAAACATATTTAGAAACACAAGTCATCCTAAGCCTCAAACCAACCAAACAAACCGGCAAGCCTTATTGAACCCCAAGCGTGGCTACAACTTAAATAAAAGAAAACCACCTAAAGCGTACAATGCTTCCATGGCGAAATGGATTGAGCGCTGGACTACTGTTTTGCAGGCACTGAGTTGGATCCTCGGCACTTGCGAATTTTTTTCTTTTTTTTTTGCATTTGAATAGGTACCCGGTTATGGAGAAATTATTTTCGAGTAATTATTACATAATCGAACACCTATAAAAATAATTGTCTTAAATACATTAACTTATTCACTTTTCTTTTACTCAACTCGCATTTTCCTTGACAAAATCATTTGCAGAAATTTGCTGGTTCACATTGTCATTATTCGCTTAGTTGATTGAACGATAATTTTGTTCGCATTTAGTTAGACGGAAAATTGGTCAATCATTTATAGTCTTGATATATTTGAATATGCTGACATCTTTTGTTGGTCGAAAACTGAAAACTCTTTGTCCACGCAAGCAACGAACGTCGTAGTCAAAGATACCATGTTCCCTTTTTAACTAAACGATATCGCAGTTTGCCACTCGAATTTCGTTGAATTTGTTACGTGCGCTGATTGGTTCAGAAGTGACTCGGCGCATGCGCCAGTCGATCTGAGATGCTAACGTGCTGGTCGGAAAACCACGCGCCGAGTTGTCAGTTGGTCGGTGTGACGGTATAACGTGCGCAAAAGATGTTCGTACTGCTTTTTGTGTGATTGAAGAGAAAATGGCAGAGTGCATTCGCACATGGGCGATGCCTGAAGCAGAGGAGGCTGCATTAATTAAAATATTGGAAGGTACGTTCAATTTTGTTATTCTTCTATGTTCTTCTCGGTGTACACGTGTTCCTACCGGCAACGGTTTTTTGTACTGTAGCGAAAATCATGTTGATAGAAATATTATCGCGACTTCTAAAGCAATTATTCCTGAGGCTGCTGACAATAATTAAAAATCTTTTTTCATTTCTTTATTAGTTAATATTTTATGAACTTTTTGGAACGTTTCGAACGACTGCGACTTGTTTGGAATAATGTATACGCGTATATGTCGGTGTGAGAGAGAGAGAGAGAGAGAGAGAGAGAGAGAGAGAGAGAGAGAGAGAGAGAGAGAGAGAGAGAGAGAGAGAGAGAGAGAGAAAGAGAGAGAGAGAGAGAGAGAGAGAGAGAGAGAATTATGAATTCGACCTTCTTTCTCTTGTTGTTCACCTCTACGTCTTCGGTCGCGCTATGCCGAACTCGTCGCTACATCCTTCTCTCTCTTTTTCTCTCTCCCTCTTCCTTTTCCCCTCTGTTTTTTTCCCGCGGTCTTACAAAGACATCTCATGGTGCTTCATTTTTTTTTGCGATATTACCGGACTGACGGTGTTTATTCACGAGTTATAGAGAACGTATGTCCTATAATATTATGTTCAGTTCAATTTATTCACATTCATCCCTTCCATCCTCGTTCCAGCTAACTTTGATAAACGAATGATTTATTTTGAAATAATATGAACCAAAAAAACATTCAGTAGCAGTCTAATATATTTTTAGTTGTTCCCTCCTTCTCTCTACCCCGGGCTAACAAAGGCTTGTCGTGGCGCATTATTTTTTTTCTGATGTTACCGGACAGATATTATGTTTATGAGTTATAGAGAATGTATGCTTCTGTACTATTATGCTCAGATCAATTTATTCACATCCACCCCCTCCATCCTCGTTGTAAATAACTTTGATAAAGAAATTATTTATTTTGAAATAATATGAACGAACAAAACATTTAGTAGCACGGTATAATATGTTTTTAAATTATTACTGCCGAGTTTTGAGTGTTGAACATATCATGCGGTACCATGAAAAACAAATTTGGTTGGAAAGGTCAATTATTCAGTTCAATGAGAGCAACTAAATATTTCCCGATAACGACAAAATTTTTGTCATCTTCAACAGTATATTTCGTTCATTTAGAGACCGTTTGCAAAATATACGGTTGAAATGATGAACATTTTGTCATAATCACAAAATATTTAGTGTCCCGCATTCAACTAAATAATCGAACTTCTCAACAAAAATTGTGTACAAAAAATTAACTAACGGTTTCATCATCACCACTATATAACAATTTATTCACATTCATCCCCTCCATCTTCGTTCCAGCTAACTTTGATAAAGAAATGATTTATTTTGAAATAATATGAACCAACAAAACATTTAGTAGCACAGTATAATATGTTTTTAAATTATTACTTCCGAGTTTCGACTGTTGAACATATCAAGCAGTACATTGAAAAACAAATTTAGTTGGAAAGGTCAATTATTCAGTTTAATGAGGGCAACTAAATATTTCCCGACGACGACAAAATTTTTGTCATCTTCAACAGTATATTTCGTTCATTCGAAGACCGCTCGCAAAATATACTGTTGAAATGATGAAAATGTTGTCATAATCACTAAATAATCGAACAACAAAATTTGTGTACAAAAAATTAACTAACGGTTTCATCATCACTACCATATAACCATATACAACTACTTAGCCTCCAAAAAACATATATTTTACTGAATGAAGTATCAAAATTTAGTTGATCAATTTTTCGTTGGTCCATTAAATCATAATACATAGATGCTCACATGTCTTCACAATTTACAGACAATCTAATAACGGTTGAAAATTTGGCTGAACTCACACCTGCACTAATTCAAGACATGATTCCGCAAATTGGGCTCCGCATTGCCTTTTTAAAGAAATGGAACGTTGCTTTTGGCGAAAAATCGGTTACAGTTAGTACACCCTCATTTATTATCTATTAATATACGTTGGTTTTTACCCTCATTAGAATAAAAATATGGCAGTTTGGAAAACAATTATTGATTTTTTCTATCTGAAATTACTTTTCTTTTTTGTTTCCACTATAAAGGCCAGTGATAACATCTCTGATGAGACATTGCCATCAATACCGTCCCCCTAAAGTGAGCTGGAGAGTACAAATCGGTTGGAACGTCAGGACGCGTTTGTGGGGCCACTGTCATTCGCTTTAAGAACACGTAAACTAAAAATTCGTGAGATTCTGAACAAGGATAGTTTGGGAAGAGAAATAATTAAATCATATAAGAAAGCAAAATCACTCACAAGACAATTTCGAATGACAGTAGTTGATGTCATTCTAATGTCACTAATGAATGAAGTGACCCGGTAATTTTTTATTTTATTTTGTCACTACCCCTCATTTACCTCTGTTCTGCTTACATCGTAATGGATATGTCTATTTTGGTTATTATTTATTTTCAGCTTGACCAATGACGATTTGCAGTACATCGCAGAGGAGATTGTGAAAGTTTTCCCGACCGAGCAGACAACAACGTACTTCATTGCCGCAATTGCAAAAAAAAATTCGGCGAATGGTAAATCCACTATAGCTCGAGGAAAACTGATGGATAAATACCGGAATAAAATTCGCTCTTTAAGATCAATTAACGAGTTCTCAAACTCAACTTCGGGCAAAACAACAACCGGATCCAGCGAATATCCCTGTCGACGAAGGTATCAACGGTATTTATTTTGTATTGTATGAATGCTAACTAATATTTCGAGGCTTGTTACATTAAGGACGTTATATGGCACCGGTCAAATCTACATTTTTTTTAAAGTTTTTCTTACATACCAAATGGTTTGCGAGCTTAAGTTCATTAATAAAAGTTGTTGCAAACTGACTAAATGATGTACTTGTTATATAATTACGAAAATTTCGAAAAAAAATTACGACAGATTTTTTTTAACTAAATAAAGCTTCCTCGATGTTACATAAAAACGTATGCAAAGTTTTAAGAGGCTTCACCATTTAGAAATCGAAAAATTTAATGTTGAAAATTGTAACTTTTAACACGCACTCTCATGAGAAACTACTGAAAATTGTGATTTTTTATCAATAAAAATCTCGACTTCTATACGTGGTGAAATCTGCCAAAATTGCTCGAGCTATTAGATATCACTATTCTCTTTGTGTGGTGCAAATTTAAAGGAATTCTACCGATAGACAATTTTGCGTACAACGTCCTTAAGACTTGAGTAACGAGTTGATGAGTTTCTTATTTTTCAATTTTTTTTTTCAATAGCTACTCTTGAGGCGACGACCTGGTTGAAAAATCATTCGGCGCCTTGGGAACTCGTCCATGCAAAGTGGAAGCTGACATCCGAGCATCGTCCAGAGTCAATCAAATCGAGCACTGACAATAAACTATGCTCGGTTTTCAAAAACTGGCCAATTCTGAAGCTCCCTCAAGCGCATTCTTTAATTGAAGACGACTACATCAACCTTCAACTGATGGAGAAAAAATTGACCCTCGAAAATTGGGAAGAATTCTTCAAAAAACTAATGGCCTGCAGACCCCCGAAAAAAGAAAGAAAATTTTCTCAAATTCAGAAAATTTGAGGGGCAGACAGCTGTTCGTCTATCTATTTGACGTCGTTTGGTAAAGTTTCGACGGGATCTGAAGAGCCGTTTCAGAGATTTTTGGGTATCTACAATTGTTCTACCATACCGACCGCGATGAGGTGTCATTCCGTCTTAAGATCGAAGAACGATTACGAAGAAGCTTGCAAAAACGGTTCTTCGGGCGTAAAAATGGAATGCACTTTCAATGAAATCCCAATGTTTCATGTAATTGAGAATGCGAGTTTAGATCCAATGCACGATTTCTTTGAAGGAATATGCCGGTATGAAGTAGCGAAAATTTTAAATATTTTTATTAACGAAGCACATAGTTTTACACTGGAAACTATAAACGCCCGCTTGCAGCATTTTAACATGAAAAGAGAATTCGGAAAAAATAAACCCGTTTCAATATCTGAGAAAGTGCTCACGTCACAACATCTAGTAATTTCCGCATCAGAAATGATGGTCTTTATCGAAAATTTGGGCATTCTAATTGGCGATCTGGTAAACATAAATCATGAGGCTTGGGAGTTATATATGCTTTTGCGGAAAATCATAAATATAGTAATAAACCCGTCAATCACAAATGCTTCTATAGAAGTCCTTAAAACTTTAGTGGAAGAACATCACTCCTTATACATGAAAATTTTCGCTGAGCCACTGAAACCGAAACACCGTTTCCTTACTCATTACCCCCGATTACTGAAAAGGTTGGGGCCATTAAAGCACTTATCTTCTTTTCGTTTCGAAGCAAAGCATAAGGAATTAAAAGATTATGCTCGGGCGATGAGATCACGTAGAAATTGCCCGTATACTTTGGCGTTAAAGCATCAGCTTGTGATGTCGAATAGATTTCGTAGTAGAAGAGGATTCTCGAAAAGATTGAGTTGAGGGCCCACGCTTCGGCAAGAATTAACGAGCCTGCAGAACTACTCACGATTGAAAAACGGGATCCCTTTGAACATTTACCCAGAATACATTCTCGATACTTGGGTTCCATTCAACGGAATTGCATATAACAAAGATATGGCCGTTGCAATGTATATGCATGACAATTTTATCATTTTTGGCGGAATTCATTATATAATTTTTGATAATATGAGTGAAATATCATTTGTTTGCAATGAATATCATACTAAAACTCTTATCAGGAGCTATTGCGCTTATGAAGTAATAGAGTTGCCTGTTTGGAGATTTTGTAGATTAAGAGATCTGTTAACCAACGTTCCTCAAAATATACACATGATGAGCGATGGCAATCTGTATATTTTACCGACGAATCTTTGACTGTATTACAATCTGTGATTTAATCTTTTTAATAAATTATGTTCATATCTATATGTTTTATATCTTTTTATTGAAACTTATAGTCCTTTCAAGCTACAAGCTATCCTATATATGCAACGAAGCTGCTCGATTATGTGCGGAAAATGCACACTCGTTTGGTTATTCAACGATAACGATTGGATGTTTTCGACGAATTTCATGGTTCACCCAACTGTATCTGCTACAGCTTTGTATTAAACGATTCAGTCAGATCAACTCACAGTTCACAATGCTGCTACAAAATCATGAGTTGAATGGAATGTCCCTAGAGCAACTGGAAACAAGAATTGCGTTGGTCATCCTAAATATTGCATGCTACGAACAAAATCCCTGCCGATCTCCAATGTATCCTTTGCAAATCCAAGGATAATGTTATTTGGATTCTTCAATAATTTTGTTTGGCCATCTAAATGGGCAGTTATACAGATTGAGCATTTCTTCTGTTTGATAAAACGGTTGATCGTACGGCATAATTTTATACCTTATACTCATCAATTTTTTGTTGTGGGTACTTTATGCATTGTAATCACCGCTTAACATTTAAGTTCGTTCAACTGAATATTGAGTATGCAGGAACACTCAAAATCATGAGTTGAATGGAATATCCTTCGAGCATCTGGAAACAATAATTGCGTTGGTCATTCTAAATATTGCGTCTTACGAACAAAATCCCTGCCGATCTCCAATGTAAGTAGAGGTACTGTAGCGGTTCTGCTTCAAGAGTGGGGAAGCCAAGGTGGCGCCACTGTCGAGGGGAGGTCACCAGGCGCTTGTGGCGTCAAAGAGGGGGTCCTGTGGAGGGGGGGCCATGTGGTCCGTGGAGCGACTGGCGGGAGGGGGAAGCCAACGTCGATGAGTGTTTTGTGTGGGTGTGTGTGTGTGTGTGTGTGTGTGTGTGTGTGTGTGTGTGTGTGTGTTTGTTTGGAAGGAAGGGGGAGGGGGCAACAAGAATGCTTTGAATTGAATGACAATAAAACAATGGTTTATTAATAATTAAATTGAACAATGACCTTGCATAGTATATATTATACATAAAATCTTTGGTGTGCATGTGTGTGTGTGTGTGTGTGTGTGTGTGTGTGTGTGTGTGTGTGTGTGTGTGTGTGTGTGTGTGCGTGCGTGCGTGCGTGCGTGCGTGCGTGCGTGCGTGCGTGCGTGCGTGCGTGCGTGCGTGCGTGCGTGCGTGCGTGCGTGCGTGCGTGCGTGCGTGCGTGCGTGCGTGCGTGCGTGCGTGCGTGCGTGCGTGCGTGCGTGCGTGCGTGCGTGCGTGCGTGCGTGCGTGCGTGCGTGCGTGCGTGCGTGCGTGCGTGCGTGCGTGCGTGCGTGCGTGCGTGCGTGCGTGCGTGCGTGCGTGCGTGCGTGCGTGCGTGCGTGCGTGCGTGCGTGCGTGCGTGCGTGCGTGCGTGCGTGCGTGCGTGCGTGCGTGCGTGCGTGCGTGCGTGCGTGCGTGCGTGCGTGCGTGCGTGCGTGCGTGCGTGCGTGCGTGCGTGCGTGCGTGCGTGCGTGCGTGCGTGCGTGCGTGCGTGCGTGCGTGCGTGCGTGCGTGCGTGCGTGCGTGCGTGCGTGCGTGCGTGCGTGCGTGCGTGCGTGCGTGTGTGTGTGTGTGTGTGTGTGTGAGAGACAGAGAGAGAGAGAGAGAGTGCGTGTGTGCGTGCGTGCGTGCGTGTGACAGCCATATATGGGTCGGAAGACACTGTCAATTGCATCCGCCCCGTCTCAAAGCTCGCCGACACTCGAGACAGGTCCTAACAGGTTTCTTGGGAAAACTATAATCTTTAGGGATCAAAGGTTGCGACCGCGGATGGACCACTTGAGCGCAGCTGCACTCTCATTCATCAAGGTCTCCATTCCGAAAGATAATGTCAAGATGTTTGCATGCGCGTCCACCCGTCACGAATCTCGCCAACACTTTAGACAGGTCTCGACAAGTCAGGATTTCTTGGAAAAACTATAAACATGGGGGATCAAAGGCGGTGACCGCCGATGGACCACTTGAGCTGCAGGACCCATAAAATCTGTTGACCCGATGCATTCCGACTTCCTGTTTTTTGTCTCATGTTCTTTGAGCGATCTACACGTTATCGGGAAACTCCGTTTTCCCGAGAGAGAAGGCCGATTTTTTTCCCGAAGGAAGAGCCTTTTTAATAATCCGCTCCGCTCAAATCTGGCCGCACTTTGCATGAAGCTGTCAGTCTGTTAACATCGTGGAAGTTTTTCGTACTCATCAACATGGAGCAAATCTTGCATGACCAAGCCGTGCTTTTAGGCTCGATCGACGATTTTACCGCGTGGGAGCAACGATGCGTCGAGTTTATCGAAGGGCTGGAAACGCAAAGCCGGATTAAGCGCTCGCGATTATTAATCGGACATCAACAGTCACTAATAGTCCAAATAGCGCGTCTGGAAGAATTGAGGAATTGTGTGCGGAGTCGTTTCATACACACGGGCGCAGGACATGGTGATCATGAGTTAATCTGGCGAGAGATTGAAACATCCTTCGAGAGTCGGATTTTGACCGGTTCCATCATCAATCGCAACCACATCGAGCCGAGACACTTTCTAAATGATGCTCGCGTCCTAGTGCAACATCATGTGCAAAATATCATCGACAAGCACAACAGTATTAAAATCAATACAGTGTTTAATGGTGAATTCGCGAGTGGTGACAAACATGCGAATAAAAGTATCAACACGCGAAACTGTGAACTATTTAGCACAAGCGATTTGACCGACTGGTATGAACAGCGTGTTGTGGAGCCCACTTTAACCTTACTCGATGAACTTCAAGAACGTGATAGTGGCTGGGCTCTGCAGAAAATACTTAACTTCACGATAAATGTGAATAAGTATAATCCGATGCGTGCCGGGTGCTCTATATCAATGCCGCGGGAAATAATGTTGAAGAAGGCTGTGATTAACGTCAAATACGACGATAACGCATGTTTCGCATGGGCAGTTGTCGCTGCTCTATACCCAGCTGAACAAAACAGCCACCATCCATTTTCTTACCCGCATTATTCGACAGTACTGAATCTGAAGGATATTCAATTCCCCGTGACGATACATCAAATAAAAAAGTTTGAACTTCAAAACAATGTATTGATCAACGTGTATACCACCACCACCAAGAAGGAAATTGCTCCGATACGAATCTCTCAACACAAAGAGGAAAAGCACATCAATTTGCTGTACATACAAGATACCGAGGAGAGCAATGTGGGGCACTTCGTATGGATCAAGAACCTGTCCAGACTCGTGAGGGCATAACTGACCAAAATGGAGCATAAAAAATATATCTGTGATCGGTATGTAGTTAACATAATATATATATATATATGCTAGACGAATTAAACAAAACAATCTTTTTATCTTTACAGATGCTAGTACTACTTCGGATCAGAGGAAAAATTGCGATCACATGAGGTCGATTGTGGAGCAATAAATGACTGTGCGATCCGACTACCAAACGACACCAATAAGTGGCTCCAGTTCAGCAACTTTAGCCGGAAAGAGCGACATTCCTTCATTGTGTATGCTGATTTGGAGTGTATGCTGGCAAAGACCGATGGGGAGAACCTAGCGAAAGATATGTATCAACATCATGAAGTGTTTAGTATCGGATACTTTGTGTGTTGTTCGTATGACGGCTCACTATCTTCGTACCACTGGCGTCGCCGTGCCGATTGTATATCATGGTTTGTTGAAGACCTAAAAAATCTAGCACTGCGGATAAAAGAAACTTTCTGTGATAATGTACCAATGGTGCATTTAACACCGAGTGAGTGGGCTAGTTTTCGAGCAGCGACTCAATGTCACATATGTGAGAAACCATTTGCGCAAGATGTACGCGTTCGAGATCATTGCCATCTGACTGGGCGCTATAGCGGCCCTGACCATTCCAAGTGCAACTTAAATTACAAACAGTCATTTTTCATTCCAGTAGTTTTACACAATTTTTCCGGTTATGATGCACATTTTATAATCAAGGAAGTAGCCACAGCGTTCGAAGGAACAACCAATGTGCTTCCAATCACAAAGGAGAAATACATCTCCTTCACGAAGCATATTGAAATTAAAGACGATTCAAAACACAAGATCCAATTGCGCTTTATCGACTCATAGAATTGCCTCAACACCAGTCGCGACAAATTAGCCTCATTCTTGACCGAAGACAAACTCAAAATTTTACGCACACAATTCTCAACTCTCTCGACAGACGATTTCAGTGTGCTGACGCGAAAAGGGGTCTTCCCTTATGAATATATTGATGACGTGACCAAGCTAGACGACACTTCCCTACCACCACGTGACGCATTTTACAGTTCCCTGACAGATGCTACAGTGTGTGAGAGCGAGTCCGCACATGCTGAGAAAGTTTGGGAACGGTTCTCCATTCGAACTCTGGATGACTATAGCGATTTGTAATTGAAGACAGATGTCGTGTTATCAGCCGATATTTTCGAAAACTTTCGAAATACGTGCGGTGAGAGCTATGACCTAGATCCCGCGTATTACTACACATTGCCCGGATATACCTGGGATGCAATGTTAAAACACTCGAATTTCAAGTTTGAATTACTAACTGACATCGACATCGTTTTATTCGTTGAGCGGGGTATACGCGGTGGTCTGAGTCAATGCTCGAACCGATATGCACACGCTAATAACAAGTACATGGAGTCGTTTGATCCATCGAAAGCATCATCATACTTGATGTATTTTGATGTCAAGAATTTGTATGGATGGGCAATGTGCCAACCCTTGCCATATGCAGATTTTCGATGGGTCAACGACGTGTCCAATTTCGATCCATCATGCATCGCGCTAGACTCACCTATAGGCTACATCCTTGAAGTCGACTTGGAATATCCGCGATCTCTACATGATGCGCACAAAGACCTGCCGTTTTGTCCAATACATGAAAAACCGCCGGATAAGCAGGGGGAAAAGCTGTTGGCAACCGCCTGCGATAAAAAGCGCTACATCATACACTACCGGAATTTGCAACAGTGCTTACGCCATGGACTTTGCCTCAAGAAAATCCATAGAGTCCTACAGTTTACACAATCCTCATGGCTGCGTTCGTATATTGAGTTAAATACCCAGTTTCGAACGCTTGCCAAAAACGATTTCGAAAAGAATTTATTCAAATTAATGAATAATGCGGTCTTTGGGAAAACGATAGAGAATGTGCGCAGTCATGTAGATGTAAAGCGTTTAACAAAATGGGAGGGCAGATATGGCGCAGAGGTAATGATTGCGAAGCCAAACTTCCACAGCCGAAGTGCTTTTTCGGAAAACCTCGTTGCTGTCGAATTGCGCAATCTCGAGGGGAAATTCTACAAGCCGATATATGTTGGTATGTGCATACTCGACATATCCAAAACGTGCTTGTATGGATTTCATCACGAGTATATGGTACCTCTGTATCGAGATAAATGTAAAGTCATGTATACCGATACGGATAGTCTCATATATGACATTGAGAGCGATAATATATATGCCGACATGAAGCGCGACATTTCAAAATTCGATACAAGCGATTATTCGGCGGACAATCGGTATGGTATACCGCTCGTCAACAAGAAGGTGCCCGGTCTCATGAAGGACGAATGTAATGGAGCAATTATGACGAAATGTATTGGACTTCGATCGAAAATGTACGCGACACGTGTCGAGGGTAAGAATGACACGAAAAAAGTTAAAAGTGTCAAGAGTAGCGTTGTGGCTAGGACAATCACGTTTGACAATTGTGCTCGATGCTTGAATGAAGAAGTTGAAATGGAGCGTAGTCAAACGTGCATTCGATCAAAGTTGCATAAGGTCTACACCATTCGCGAGACGAAAATTGCTCTGAGTCCTCATGACGATGAGCGGTATATCATACCTGGGACCTCTGATACCCTACCATGGGGGCATTACAGAATACAGTCGTAAAAAGATTTGTAATTTTTTTCCCTAACCTTGATGTAAAATTGTGTACATATTTGTGAATATCGATGTATAAAACTCGTGAACATTATGTATGTATTTTGTTCACTCGATGTTAAAATTATGTTTGTGTTGTATATATTTAATTGTGCAAGAATGGATTTATTATTTTCCGTAAAGAAAGACACAGTCTTTTTATAATCCTATGTGTTTATTCACTCTATCCATCTCCTCACGTTCCACGAAAAAGGGTGACGGCGAGAAGGAGGAAAGCAAGCCTGCTGTGGAGTCGGTCGGAGGCCTTGGAGGGATGCGCGGACGACCGGTAGGTCAAGAGTCATAAAACATACATATTTTCCCATTTTCTTTATTATTGACTACAAATCGGATTTACTTATCCAACTATTGTAGCTATTGTCGAAACAGTCCACTCAGTCGTGCGTCCAATTCAGCAATGACGTTTGAATTATGAATCACCAAATCTTGTAGAGTTTTGTCATCGGCCTCGAGTATCCTGGCAATGTCTCGTATCGTAGCTTCAAGTCCATTAACCAACAACTGACTACTTTCATTCATTTCTTTGCGTATGTTCTTGATGATAGTTCGAGATTCCTTTTGTAACGCACTTAGAGTGATGGCGTCATCTTCTCCTTCCGGATTTGCAATGTTACACAATCGTTTCTGCTCCAAGTCATAATGACCATCTGCGGTAATTCTAAAGCCAATTCCGGGTAGACCTGGGGGACCTTGCTTACTGTGGAGTACACTCCTACTTGAATGACGTCCAAACACATCGACACTCATGATGAGAACGCGTAAATTCTCCGATGTCGAGTTAATAAATGATTTCAGCTTCGCGCAATTCATCAATAATCGATATAATTTCATTCGCATGTGATGAATTTCCGGCTGCTTGGGATGCCAGAAGCAAGCGAAGACGATCCACTAGCTCGTTTGGATTGTCCCAATAAATGTAGTCCAATTGGGTGTTTTTTCTAGCTAGCTTATACTTTGGCATGCCCTGTCCCACATGATGATCGACTATATTTGCGATAAATGTGTTAAATTTGTGGCTGGTATTACGTCGTATAGCCTCACTAGGCTTATACAATTTTTTGTGCGCATTCGTCGAGATTACAATCTTTTCGTAGTTTTTCAAATCATCCGGTGTGAGAGTTTCGACAGTAGGCACTTTTTTAAACAACAGCTCCGTTAATCCAACAGTTTTCGCATAACTCGCATCTCCCACACGAATATGTTGAGAGTCGAAAATTATCGGAGAATTACCAATCATTAACTTGTTGTTTGCGAGATTTCGTACACCATATAATACATCCAAGCTTGTCTTTCTATTTGTTTGTAATAGCAGGAGATATTCGCTGATCAGCTCATCGACATTTTGCGAGTCATCATTCTCATATATCAATTAAAAGGAAACTTGTGTTTCACTCTTCAAGGAATCATGTGCCTCATTTTGATGTTTCACACTATTTAACGCATCTTCTCCTTCTTCAACAGTATCTCCCACTTTTTTATCCTTAATTTCCTCCTTCACCGCCACCACCTCACCGTTTTTATACGACACCAATTTTTCCAATGGCCCCACTATAGGCGTAAAGACATCCTGTATTCTCTGCTGATCGCTATCTTTCCCAAGTTTCATCATTCGATGCTTTCGTCTGATTGCATCGCTCGCCTTGGCAATTTCACGCAATACATCCTTTTCACCGAACAATTGTTCGCTCTTCATGTTGTCACTACCACGGCATGCGCAATACTGTCTCTTCAACTACCAGCGATGAGTCATTTATCAATGGTGAGAAAATAATCAAAACCTTGTCTATATCGACCTCCGTTAATATCGCTATCCTTGTCAATCGTGATAAATGCATACTTGTCGGAATTCCAGCATTTCACGCACATGTTTTTAAAGGACGTATAAGTCATATCCGTATTAACATGGTCACTGTAGACGTGTTTGAGATTCGTATCATTCTGCTTGAAAAGCACCACGAAATTTGCATTATCCCTCACGAGATGTTTGGGGATACGAGTGTATGTCTGACAAAGATAAAAACTGTCAACAATCTCATGGCGTCCCATGGAAAAGAAGGCCCGAACACTATGCTGCTTTTCGCATGCTATGTCATCAAAGATGAATATAGAGTTGGATCGTGCATCACTTGGTGCTATCACTTGTTCATGCGCCTCGAATGGATAATATTCAACTCCATTCACAGGTTCGAGTAGGTGTTCGAGCCACTTATACTTTGGCTGCTTGAGCGATTTGGAATACAAGTAAATGTTCTCAAATCTCAAACCATTCGGATGGATGATGAGAGTGAGCAAAGCGTTGGTTTTCCCACAATTTGATGGACCGCAAAACAGTGCACGTATGCTATCCGGCAATAAATTCCCATGACGTTTGTGTTTCTTTTTCCCTCCACGGTCTTCGACAAACTCGTCGAAATTTATCACGGGAAGTCCGCCTCCGATAGTTTGCTTCCTGGACGTCATCTCACACACGACTCACGGCGAAAACATATAAATAGGCTTCTTATAGGGATTATCCGTCAGTCTCGTATTGTCTTTAGACATGATTGTGCATGGGAAGAGTGGTAAAGGTTTGGTCAACCGCCTAATCAACAAACTCCCCGTTGAACTACATTTGCCTGGCTATCAGTATTGTGGACCAGGCACAAAGATGACCAAGCGCCTTGCTCGTGGTAATCCGGGCGTTAATCCATTGGGTACGGCTTGCAAACAACACGATATTACGTATTCGAAAAATCCGGATAATTTTGAAGCGAGACCTTTGTGCGGATAAAGTGTTGGCTGAACAGGCAAGGCAACGTGTAACCGCGAGAGACGCTAGTATCAGTGAAAAAGCCAGTGCTTGGGGTGTGGCAAATATTATGAAGACAAAGAGAAAATTTGGAATGGGAATGAAGGCCCGCAAGGGTGGCGTTTGTTTGAAAACATAATTGGCGCTGCAAAGAACACAATGATTCAAAGTAATGATCCGCATAAGATTATCAAATCAACTCTAAAGGGTGCTCGTGAAGCGGTAAAGTTGCAAGGTGGTAAATTGCGCACACCTCGCGTTCTACCTGTACCCCATAAAATTGGTGGTTCATTACCCTTCCTCGTGCCCATTTTTGCGGGTCTTAGCGCTGCGGGTGCTTTGTCGGGTGGTGCGGCTAGTATAGTAAAAGCTGTAAATGCTGCTCAAGCAGCTAAGCGTGAATTGGATGAAAGTGAGCGTCATAATCGAACAATTGAAGCAATTGCATTCGGTCGGGGTCTACATCTGAAACCTTATAAGCAGGGATTGAGCCTTCATATTAAGCCAAAAAACTAGAAGTAACGCTACCACACCAACCTCTCACCGACCGCGACCTACTCAAATATGCAAAAATCCTAAAGATTCCACATTTTCGTGGAGTTTACATGCGCGATACATTGCCAGCGAGCGGACCTCTCAAATGTGAAGCAGCAATTGTAAATTTGGATAAAAATGTCGGTCCTGGAACACACTAGGTCGCTTACAAAAAGACCGGATCGAAAGTCATGTACTTTGTTAGTTTCGGCAATCTTCCACCACCATCCGAGCTCATGAGATATTTCCGTGTCGGTAGCGTTCATTATAATTATACTAGATATCAGAAACATGATACGATTGAATGTGGACATTTGTGCCTCAAGTTTCTTTGTCAGCAGCTGCAGCGCAAAGGCAAATATACAGTATATATAGGAGGGAAATGACGTGGAGAATTCAGTTTGTAACGTCGCGAGAAAAAGCACTATCTATTTCTTTTTCCTCTCCTATTTTTTTCAAGTCCGGCGAAAACGCGAGCTTACCCGATGCCACATGGAAATCGTGGAAAACTACGAAAACCAATACACACGATAACGGCATTCTCATTTCTCGACGGGTCCTTATATTTTCCTTAGAATTAGGCGTACCACAGCCGAAACGAAATATATCGATAAGAAGCGAGCGTCGCGCATAATTCCCCACGCGAGAGCACAGTCGGTCTTGACCATATCTACACGCAACCGTCAAACGCAGTTGATGATAAAATCCTTAGCCATAAGAACGTACAACACACGAAGACACACAAAAATATCCAAATCCTTACTCCACAAAAATATACATTCTCCAAAAGAAAATCCTTCATGCCGAAAAGTTGACCCGGCAATAAAACTACGCTGGTATGTCCCATGCACTCTCACACCTGGGTCAACAAAGCCTATCTTGAGGCAAGCGCGACAACGCGACCAAGGCCCTTTTTCCTCCCTATATTTTTCCAACGCTCCAGATAATGAGACGCGGACTAGTTTCCGAGAATCGAGATGGAGATCACACACATCATAGCCTACACCCAATCATAGTCCTCAAAAATATTTCCCCTTCCAACTCGACCAATCATATACATGAGTAAATTTCCTACATCCTTTCAACCAATCAAAAATTAACGCATGACGAAAATGCACTTTTCGAGAAACTTCTTCTCCCACCATGCCAGCATCCAAAAGATCTTACAAGCTAGAATAGAAAAATCTTGGAGTCAGTGTTCCATCACCACTCGTTCAGATCTAGTCTCCCAACAGAGTGTCCCATCATCACTCGCTGAGAAAAGGTCTCCCTTCAAGCTCTATCGCGCAAAAACAAAAATCAAGCAACAACGTTCACCGGAACAATTGCAAAAACTGTCTCCATAAAGCGAACGCGAAGTTTAGCGTCCAAATTATATTTTATAATAACGCGAACTACAAGAATTTTATTAAGTGTCCAAGTTGAATGTGTACATCGTATTGTTTTGCGTAAATCGTAATTTAATTCCAATCTCGTCTCGCGATAAATACCCATGTGTTAAAAAATTTGTGTCGACGTGAGCCATCATTGTTACCAAGCGTGCGCAACCGAGGGATCCGACCTACCTGCGGAGGCCCGAACCCTACGGCTATAAACAGATTAGTGTATCCACGACGCATCGGCAAATGTAAGCAAAATATTTTATGTATATTTTTGTATTATTAATTTAATAGAATTAACCAAATTGGTTAATTATAATAAACCCCGAATTCTCGATCATTTGCGTAAAGCAATTCATTTATCAATCGAGTCACTGCGTCATTCCCACATTTGCATGCACCTTTCCCTTTTACACCCTCATCCCGAGCTAGTGCGCTAGGCGTACGCTAAAAAGAGGGAACCGCGATAGGTATATGCCCACGTCCCCTCAGGACGTGACAAGTTGTCAATTTACCAGCATCGTGGATGATAGTTTAACATTGACCATATCTGGCTCATCGTCCATACTTGAGGCGCAATACTTTCCCCCCCATCGAACTCTCGCCACACAAAAATTATACCCTCGATCTCGTGGAATTGTTAACCCTCAACTCTATTCCTATATACAAGCAGAGCTCGCGCGTAAAAACATCAGCATCAGCATTAAAACCAACAATAACACGCTACGCAGTGAGATCGAGTGTGATCGTGATGTCAATTTTGAGCCAAAAGATTCTATTGGTAATGTACTAGGCTCCGCCGCACGCAAATTGGAAGTCAATAAAAGACACGAATCCGATCTTCCAGTAGCCATTCTCAAAGTGAACGCCCTACGCGTTGAGTGCAACATTACCGCTGGCGCCTATATTAACGGACAAAAAGTGCACGCAATTCACGAATTTTTTCCATCTGTGCCACCGGGCTATAAGATCATTGAAGTTCCCTCCCACGTAATTTATCTGCCAATCACGAGCCGAACGATTGACACGATACAGCTTCGCATAGTGGATCAAGACGGTGATTTGGTAAATTTCCGCGGTGCAGTAGTCACCATACGCCTGCATATAAAGTCGTGATGGGCATTGTTTTCAATAGATCTTCCAATAACAATAAACGGTCATGGATAAAAACAAACAGTCGTCGGCCAGCGCCCAAAGTTCTAACACCTCAAAACATGCTACTCTTGAAGAGTTTGGATCTCAAAGTGCGTGGCGAAAACGTGTAAAAAATTATTTAGTCTGTGTTCTGTGCATCTGTTACGTGAAATGGAAGAAGAAATCGTAAACATTCAGGCGCCTGTGGTCTTTGATGAATCCATCATCCATTGTGAGATATGCATCTTCAACCTTCAATAACAGCGATGAAATCCGTATTGCCATCCAACATCAAGACCTCTCCATCCTGCCAAGCAAGAGTTCGCTACACATATATGGAAAATTATCCAAGCGTGATGGGGCGCCAACCACTGCTACAAGTATCGTCAACAATGCCATTTGTCATTTGTTTGAGGAAGTGCGATATGAATTGAATGCCATAGAAATCGATCGTAATAAGAATGTCGGCATTACGAGTGTAATTAAGGGATATTCATCTCTCTCACCGGCCAAAAGTTCTATGCTCGAGAACACTGGATGGCTCGATGTCGAAGAGACCAAGCAGATTGTAGATGTATCGGGAAACTTTGATGTATGTATACCGCTCAGCATGCTCCTCGGATTTGCCGAATAATATCGGAAAATTGTCATAAATGCCAAGCACGAATTAATTCTCACGAGATCAAAGACCGATGACAATGCCATTGTACAAACAGCGCCCGAAGACTACAAACTCGTATTGCATAAAATAGAATGGCTCGTGCCGTATGTGACAGTCTCGGATCAGCGAAAAATTCAACTGTTAAAATTTCTCGCCAAAGATGCACCAATTTCCATGAGTTTTCGAACATGGGAACTGTATGAATATCCATTGCTGCCTGCCACCTCCAAGCACGTGTAGTCTGTGAAAACTTAGAATCAGCTGGAGAAGCCACGATATGTCATACTCGCGTTGCAGACGGAACGGAAAAATAATAAACAACACAATGCGAGCCACTTTGATCATTGTAACCTGAGCGACGTCAAACTATACCTCAACTCGCAATGTTATCCATATGGAAATTTGAATTTGAAGATTGATCAAAATCAATATGCTCTTCTCTACGAGATGTATGCAAACTTTCAACCGACCTGTTACAACAAAGAAGCTGAACCATGGCTGAGTAGGATGCAATTTTTAGAAAAAGCCCCCCTCGTTGTCATTGACTGCTCAAAACAAAACGATTCGCTCAAGTCTGGTCTTGTTGATGTGCGCCTTGAGTTTGAATTGAAAAACAATATTCCACCGCAAACTTCAGCGTACTGCATGATCCTCCATGATCGTATTATCGAGTACAATCCAATCTGTGGTGAGGTTAAAAAATTGGTATAAAATCATGCCAATTATCCGCGCCCACTTCAGTCGACATGGAGCTTATCGTCGACGTGCAAGGGTTCAAGAGATCCGTTAACGAATTTGTCCTAAAGGAGATGTCCATCGTTAAACTTCATGAGAAGAACGCTGAAGCGCTGACATTCTTCTTCGATGCACCATTCGCCTGGGACGCTTTACCGGCCAAGTATAAAATGACAAACAAGTGGCTGGAACGCAATTATCATGGAATACGATGGGAACACAGCGGCATACCATACGAGGCAGCTAGAACGGCAATTCGAGGAATCTTGGAAGGAGCTCCTACGATCTATGCCAAGGGATTCGAGAAGTGCTCATGGCTATCGAGATTCACGGATTCAGCAACAAAAGTCATCTATCTGGAGACTCTGGACTGTTCATCGCTGCAGAAGTTGCCGAAAATCGCAAACGATAAATGTCCCCATTATTCCTTCAATACAAAATACAATTGCGCCAAAGCGAATGTAAAGTCGTTGAAAAGCTGGCTCTCTGTGTACGAAGCGTTGTGTGAGCGAGGGATTTTTTTTAAATGAATAAAAACATTTTGAACAAATATCGTTCTCCATTTATTTCCTATATCTACGGCGAATACAGTTTGACGACATTTTTTTTTTTACATTATATTCGATGAAAAAGTTTTTTGTAGATTTTTACATAGCACCAAGCGTTGAAAACTCTACGATGATGACTGTGGTGCAAAAAGTCGTTGCACTCTACGATGGTGACGATGCCAGCTGCCGCTGAACTCGTTGTTTCCACCGGGCCTTCACCAGCGTTCTTTTCCACCATACTCAGACTCGAGCGTCGAAAACTCTACGATGATGATGACTGTGATGCAAACAGTCCTTGCACTCTACGATGGCGATGATGCTGGCTGCTGTTGAACTCGTTGTTTCCACCTGGCCTTCACGAGCGTTATTTTCCACCATACTCAGACTCGATGGAACTCGACGCTGTTGAATTTTCCACCAATGTACTGCATGTAGAGTTGACCATTGCGCGCCAGTTGCAGCATACTGTCGAACATTTTCAGATCTTGATCGAAGGCCTTTAGCAGCCGCGCTGGCAAGCAGACGGCAAACTCATTTGCAACGTCCACTATATAGCGTTTTCCAAACTTGGTCTGTACAGCTCTCATGTCCGTGATTTGATGATCCGAATGGACGTGGAGTCCTGACAGCTTCTTCGTTGGGAGGAATTCCGCCATCAGGCTGACTTTATTGATATTTGAGAGATCCATTTTCCCGGCACTTTCAAAGTTCGTTTTAGATGTTGATGGTGCAGTGGAATCGTGCAGTCTGAGCTTGGTCCACGAAATTATAAGCTCCCTCGTAACCCCTCCACTCAGATTTTAAAAACTTCTCCGCCCTTATCAAATCATAGGCATGTGTAACAGGTTCAAACACGTTCGAAGAACCCCGCACGTAGAGAATTTCCCCCCTCGCAACACTTTTCACAGTCCCGACGTTGGGGTGGGGGACCATCAATGTGATCCTTCATCTGTGGCGTATTACAATGCTCCACGCATGGAAGATACGATATCACTTCACTATCGTTCCGATGATGCTCCGGCAAACGATCCCACAGTAAACCAATAAAGTTACCCCAATACTTTAGGAGCAAGGCCTTTGGAACCTGTTCGAGCTCGTTTTTGGTCAAGTCCAGGGGGTGCTTGGCCGGATGCACTGCGTACATACTCGCACATGTTAACATCTTGACGTAATCTTGTGGAATGAAAGCTCGACGGGACTTTGCAAGAGTGCAGCTGCGCTCAAGTGGTTCATCCGCGGTCCCTTCGATCCCTAAAGATTAAATTTTTTTCCGAGGAACCTGTCAGGACCTGTCTCGAGTGTCGGCGAGCTTGGAGACGAGGCGGATGCAATAGACATTGACTTTCGGAATGGAACCAGCTGCATGTCATAAATATTGGGCTTTGACAGGCTGCCCTTCATGTGGCGCCTAGCGTTTTCATATTACCAAAAATTTTCTGACCCATATATGGTTGTCACACACGCACGCACGCTTTTCCAAGAAACCTGTCAAGACCTGTCTGTCGGCGAGCTTTGAGATAGGGTGGATGCAATTGACATTATCTTTCGGAATTGAAACAGCTACATGTCATAAATAATGGGCTTTGAAAGGCCGCCCTTCACACACACAACACTCATCGACGGCGGCTTCCCCGCCAGACACTCCACGGACCACATGGCCCCCCTCCACAGAGGCCACTCTGTGACATCAGACACGCCCGGCGACCCCCCCCCCCTGAACAGCCGACCCTCTGGACCCCCCCTCTAAACACCCCGTCCAGTGGACCCCCCCAATGGACACCCCGCCCCCCCCCCCGCCATGGACACCCCCTTCCCCCATGGACACCCCCTAGACACCTCCCTCCGAAGTGGCTTAGAACCGCTCCGGTTACTCTACTGACGTTCAAGAGATCTGTGACAATATCCGTAATATGTTTGAAGACATCGGTGAGGGGTTCGAAGACGTTTAAGAGACTTTCAAAGACATTCACGAGGGGTTTGAAGACGTTCAAGAAACTTTCGAATACGTTCAAGAGACTTTCGACGACATTCATAATACGTTTCAAGACATTCATGAGGGGTTCGAAGACGCTTAGGACAGACTTTCAAAGACATTCGCGAGAGGTTTGAAGACATTCACGAGGGGTCTGAAGACGTTCAGAGATCTCCGACGACATTCATAATACGATCTTCGGCGACATCCATAAACCGAAGACTTTCATGACGTTTGAATTTCGCTGGAATGTGTTTGGGTTTGTTTGGGATTTTCACAGTTTTGGTGAAATGTGTTTGTTTGGGTGCGCACCCAAACAAACAAACACTTTCACGAGGTCTTTCACGAAGACATTCACGAGGGGTCTGAAGACGTTCAGAGATCTCCGACGACATTCATAATACGATCTTCGGCGACATCCATAAACCGAAGACTTTCATGACGTTTGAATTTCGCTGGAATGTGTTTGGGTTTGTTTGGGATTTTCACAGTTTTGGTGAAATGTGTTTGTTTGGGTGCGCACCCAAACAAACAAACACTTTGGGTGCGCACCCAAACAAACACATTTCACCAAAACTGTGAAAATCCCAAACAAACCCAAACACATTCCAGCGAAATTCAAACGTCATGAAAGTCTTCGGTTTATGGATGTCGCCGAAGATCGTATTATGAATGTCGTCGGAGATCTCTGAACATCTTCAAGCTCCTCATGAATGTCTTCAAACCTCTCGCGAATGTCTTTGAAAGTCTCTCCTAAGCGTCTTCGAACCCCTCATGAATGTCTTGAAACGTATTATGAATGTCGTCGAAAGTCTCTTGAACGTATTCGAAAGTTTCTTGAACGTCTTCAAGCCCCTCGTGAATGTCTTTGAAAGTCTCTAAAATGTCGCCGAACCCCTCGTCGATGTCTTCAAACGTATTGTGAATATTGTCAAAGATCTCTTGAATGTCTTCGAAACTCTCTGAATGTCTTCAAACGTCCTATGAACGTTTTCGAAAGTCTCTTGAACGTCTCACGAATATCTTGAAACGTCTCATGAACGTTGTAGAAAGTCTCTTGAAACTCTTTGAACCCCTCGTGCATGTCTGCAAACGCCTTATGGATGTTTTCGAACGTCTCTTGAATATCTTCAAACGTCTTATATATGTCGTCGGACAAACCCCTCGTGCATGTCTTTGAACGTCTCTCCTAAGCGTCTTCGAACCCCTCATGAATGTCTTCAAACGCATTATGAATGTCGTCAAAAACCTCTTGAACGAATTCGAAAGTTTTTTGAACGTTTTCAAATCCCTCGTGAATGTCTTTGAAAGTCTCTTAAACGTCTTCGAACCCCTCATCGATGTCTTCAAACATATTATGGATATTGTCACAGATCTCTTGAACGTCTTCGAACCTCTCATGAATGTCTTCAAACGTCTTATGAACGTTTTCGAAAGTCTCTTGAACATCTTCAAACCCCTCGTGAATGTCTTTGAAAGTCTCTTAAACGTCTTCGAACCCCTCGTCGATGTCTTCAAACGTATTATGAATATCGTCACAGATATCTAAACGTCTTCGAACCTCTCATGAATGTCTTCAAACGTCTTATGAACGTTTTCGAAAGTCTCTTGAACGTCTCACGAATATCTTCAAACGTCTCATTAACGTTGTGAAAAGTCGCTTGAAAGTCTTTGAACCCCTCATGCATGTTTTTTCGTGAATCGTGGGTACGAGGAGATGGATAGAGTGAATAAACACATGGGATTATAAAAAGTCCGTTTCTTTATTTACGGAAAATTATAAATCCATTCTTACACGATTAAATATTTACAACAACAAACATAATTTTAACAAGTTTTACATCGAGTGAACAAAATATATACATAATTTTCACGAGTTTTATACATCGATATTCACAAAAATGTATACACTGTTACATCAAGGTTCTAGAAAAAAAAATTTACAAAACTTTTTACGATGGTATTCTATAATGCCCCCATGGTAGGGTATCAGAGGTCCCAGGTATGATATAACGCTTATCGTCATGAGGACTCAGAGCAATTTTCGTCTCGCGAATGGTGTAGACCTTATGCAACTTTGATCGAATGCACGTTTGACTACGCTCCATTTCAACTTTTTCCTTCAAGCATCGAGCATAATCGTCAAACGTGATTGTCCTCGCCACAACGCTACTCTTGACACCTGTAATTTTTTTCGTGTCCTTCTTACCCTCGACACGTATTGCGTACATTTTCGATCGAAGTCCAATAAATTCGGTCATAATTGCCCCATTACATTCGTCCTTGATGAGACCGGGTACCTTCTTGTTGACGAGCGGTATACTATACCTATTGCCCGCCAAATAATCGCTTGTATCGAATTTTGAAATGTCGCGCTTCATGTCGACATATATATCATCGCTCTCAATGTCATATATGAGACTATCCGTATCGGTATACATGACTTTACATTTATCTCGATACAGAGGTACCATATATTCGTGATGAAATCCATACAAGCACGTTTTGGATATGTCGAGTATGCACATACCCACATATATCGGCTTGTTGAATTTCACCTCGAGATTGCGCAATTCCACGGCAACGAGGTTTTCTGAAATAACACTTCGGCTGTGGAAGTTTGGCTTCGCAATCATTGCCTCTGCGCCATATTTGCCCTCCCATTTTGTTAAAAACTTTACATCTACATGGTTGCGCACATTCTTCATCGTTTTGCCAAAGACCGCATTATTCATTAATTTGAATAAATTCTTTTCGAAATCGTTTTTGGCAAGCGTTCGAAACTGGGTATTCAACTCAATGTACGAACGCAGCCATGGGGATTGTGTAAACTGTAGGACTCTATGGATTTTCTTGAGACAAAGTCCATGGTGTAAGCACTGTTGCAAATTCCGGTAGTGTATGATGTAGCGCTTTTTATCGCAGATGGTTGCCAACAGTTTTTCCCCTTGCTTACCCGGCGGTTTTTCATGTATTGGACAAAACGGCAGGTCCTTGTGCGCATCATGTAGAGATCGCGGATATTCCAAGTCGACTTCAAGGATGCAGCCTATAGGTGAGTCTAGCGCGATGCATGATGGATCGAAATTGGACACGTCGTTGACCCATCGAAAATCTGCATATGGCAAGGGTTGGCACATTGCCCATCCATACAAATTGTTGACATCAAAATACATCAAGTATGATGATGCTTTCGATGGATCAAACGACTCCATGTACTTGTTATTAGCGTGTGCATATCGGTTCGAGCATTGACTCAGACCACCGCGTATACCCCGCTCAACGAATAAAACCATGTCGATGTCAGTTAGTAATTCAAACTTGACATTCGAGTGTTTTAACATTGCATCCCAGGTATAGCCGGGCAATGTGTAGTAATACGCGGGATCTAGGTCATAGCTCTCACCGCATGTATTTCGAAAGCTTTCGAAAATATCGACTGATAACAAGACATCTGTCTTCAAGTACAAATCGCTATAGTCACCCAGAGTTCGAATGGAGAACCGCTCCCAAACTTTCTCAGCATGTGCGTACTCGCTCTCACACACTGTAGCATCTGTCAGGGAACTATAAAATGCGTCACGTGGTGGTAGGGAAGTGCCGTCTAGCTTGGTCATGTCATCAATATATTCATAAGGGAAGACCTCTTTTCGCGTCAGCAAACTGAAATCGTCTGTCGAGAGAGTTGGGAATTGTGTGCGTAAAATTTTGTGTTTGTCTTCGGTCAAGAATGAGGCTAATTTGTCGAGACTGGTGTTGAGGCATTTGTATGAGTCGATAAAGCCCAATGGGATCTTGTGTTTTGAATCGTCTTTAATTTCAACATGCTTCGTGAAGGAGATGTATTTCTCCTTTGTGATTGGAAACACATTGGTTGTTCCTTCAAACGCTGTGGCTACTTCCTTGATTATAAAATGTGCATCATAACCGGAAAAATTGTGGAAAACCACTGGAATGAAAAATGACTGTTTGTAATTTCAGTTGCACTTGGAATGGTCAGGGCCGCTATAGCGCCCAGTCAGATGGCAATGATCTCGAACGCGTACATCTTGCTCAAATGGTTTCTCACATATGTGACATTGAGTCGCTGCTCGAAAACTAGCCCACTCACTCGGTGTTAAATGCACCATTGGTACATTATCACAGAAAGTTTCTTTTATCCGCAGTACTAGATTTTTTAGGTCTTCAACAAACCATGATATACAATCGGCACTGCGACGCCAGTGATACAAAGTGTGACGGGGATTATTTCTACTTACCACGAAATCGAGAACGTGAATACGAGAGCTAGGTGCGGGAACCGTCACCTTCGGCCGTCCACCCCGCGTGAGTGCATCCGCACTACCCGGGGCGCCAGGGAATTTTGTTTTCACCGGATTTCCCAACCGGTATGCCCTGGGGCCAGGGGGATCCGCCCTGACCCACCATCGGAGCTGGAGGACTCCGCGATTTTTGTTTCACCGGAACCCTAACCGGTATGTCCTGGGAGTCGGGAGACCTCCCTGATTTTTGATTCGCCGGAATCATAACCGGACCATCTGGATGCACTTACCCGGGGGGGACGGTTGCGGTAGAGCACGGCCGCTCAGGCTGTGAGTCGTGGTAGAGGGGTCGGGATTCACCAGGAGTAGCTTACGAGAAGTCAGATATGCGGGAACAAAAAAAATGACCAAAAACAAACAAATTGTTTTATTTTATTTTGCGGGAGCTGGTTGTTTTCGAACCACGGGAACTTATCTCCGTCCGGAAGGACCCGCCTTCCGGGTACGGGATCGCGAACAGGACCCGTGGAGAAACACGTCTGTCTCACACGGCGTCAGGAGCGGAACTCTCCGACGGACCTCATCCGAGAGCAAAATCGGTCGTCAACTATACCTCGCGCGGCGAAGGCCAGCGAGCGAGATCATTGTCGAGCGCGATTATCGAAAGAAATGTAAATACGCTCGCGCGCTCATCTCATGCGAGAAAGCTACTTCGAGCGAGAACACTTTCTTACAATATTCGTGAGCTGAAATATTATTTCGGGAGCTAGAATATTCTGGAAGAATATTCCTTTCGGAATCTATATTTCCTGCCCGAGTACCCCGCGAGCGGAACGGTAACAGATCGGGACCTTTCCTCCTAGGTAACATGGAGGCTCTCGGGGATCGCATCCCCGGGTCACCATGCGAGAGCGGGCAAAGCTTCTCTCTAGAAGCGCGGCGCGGAGGTCTCCCGCCTCCACCCGTAACCCAAACGGCCCGCTCGTCAGCACGATGCACCACTGCGGTGGGGCGCCGGCATCTCAGCCGGGCGTGCACCGATTCCCCGAAAGCCTCGTTGGGTGCGTCCCTCGGTCGGGATTGCTCGGTACGTTGAGCGACACGCCGCTCGACCGAGTTTCGCACGCCAACCTCACCAGAAACAACAACAAAACCCAAACCTTAAAACATTACAAAACAAACACACTGGAGGAAAGGCCCGTAACATATACGAAGGGGTCGTAACCCGGGCATCGAGAGCACGACTAAATCGTCGGTAGCCTTTCTGTGACGTGACTTAAAAAATCACGTCACAACTCCCCACCCCTTAAGGGTGGTTACGATCAGGGAACTACGCGATCTCTGCTGAGCAAGAGCCTTAGCTGAGAGGCATACGGTAGCAATCCTTGTCCCTCCCATTTGTAGTCGGTAGCTCAAAACGGTGGGAAGGACCGAGATCTACTGCGGGAAACCAAGTACCCGCAGCGCGAGAAAGAAAACCAGAACACAAACAATTATTCGTATTCAATGGCTAAAATTTTATCTCTCCCGTTACAGTCGGTAGCCTTAAGGTGGGAGAGATCGGGATCTACCGTGGGCGATTAATCGCCCCACAGCACGAGAATATATAATCGCAAAAAAAAAAAATAAATAAATAAATATTTTTGCGTAAACGGTAGCATGGTTGTCTCTTCCAGTTACAAATCGGTAGCCTTAATATCTGGGAAGAGACCGAGACCTGCCGCGGACGGATAACCGTCCTGCGACGCGAGAAATATTGGACCAAACGATCCACAAGTACCACCACCAAGGACGGAACAATCGAACCAGAATCGGACTTACCAAATCAGCCGGAGTGTCCTTACTTCGGTGGTGGCTCCGAGAACTGTACGGGAACTGCTCCAAGTTTTCTATCCCCTTCTCCGGGGTAATTGGTGCCGAGAACCGAGCCGCGTCGTCGCGACTCACGGGAACTGTGATGTTTATTTTCCTCACCGGGAAATCAGGGGCTTAGCCCCCCTATCGCGGGAACTGCGGGACATCCTGGTCCTGCACGAGAACTGGGGCCGGAGGCCCCTCATGGCGTGAACTGCGGGGCGTTGCCGCCCCGCGCGAGATCCCAGGCTAACGCCTGTATTGCGAGAACTGTGGGGCGTTGCCGCCTCACACGAGAGCTAGGGCCAAAGACCCACATACCGAGAACTCGGGCCATCTCGAATCCTCCGAAAATCGGGGAATCGGGGCTCCGATACGAGAGCTTCCAGGGACCGGCTCAGGGTTTACCCGCACGGGCCTGCGAGTTGCCCCGCCTGCCCTTGCCGCCCCTACGCCGCCTCCGGGACTTCTTGCCCGAAGGGCCGGGAACGGGCTCGATCGCCGTCACCGGTGGGGAGGCCGGCGGTGGCGGCCGCGCGTTGCGGGCTTCCGCTCGCGCTAGCCGCATCACCTTAAGCTCTTCCCGCGGGACGTTGCGGCCGGCCTGCGAGACGTATGGGCCCGCCTCCCGCCAACCCTCACTGCAACGCGGGCACGTCCGCAGGGTTTTACCCTTTCGTCCGCACCGACGGCAGAAGGTGGCTGTCGGAGGGCCCCGCGGGCAGTCACTATAGCGGTGACCCACCTCACCGCAACTGTAACATGCCCGCTCGAGAGCGGGTCTCCGCCGACGAGATGGCCCGCCGCCTGGGGGTCGGCGGTCGGTCGCCGGGGCCGTCACCCGCGCCACCGTAGGCGGTTCAGGTACCGTCCCCGGGCCCGTCGGGCCTCCGTCAGCGGGCATCGGGAGCTCATGGGCCCCCTCGGCCTCCTGGTCCTCCGCGGCCATCGAAACCGGGGAGTACACCGGTCGGCTGGCCCGCCCCGGACCCACAGCGTCGTGGGCCAAGTCTCGGATGGCCTCAATGAGGCCCTCCGCGGACTCGCCGTCCCGAGGCTCTGAGTCTCGGAGCGTAGCCACGCACGCCCGGAGCATCTCCCCCGGGGCCCACGATACGGGTGGGGGCGACGGAATGGCCGCCTCCGACCGCGGGAGCTTGGCGCCGAATCGGACCAAGTGGTCGAGCCACGGTCCGCCGGTCGCCTCCTCGCCCTCCAAATCTACCACTTCCCGCTCGGGAGTGGTTGCACCGGAAGACATGTTCGGGATCCTGCAATCAAAAGAATGATTAGTGCGGTATCATGGGGTTCGGTAGGGTTTTAAGTCCTGCACGGAAATTTTCCCTTTCGATCGCCCGTCGAGATCGGATAGTTCGTAAACTACCCGCGAGAGCCGTTTCGAGATCAACAGAGGCCCCTCATACGGGGGCTCGAGAGCAGCAGTCAATCTCTTGGCTGCAGACGAGAGCCGATGCGCCCGGCGCAACACGAGATCGCCAACCTGGAACGTACGATCTCGGCGATGGAGATTATACTGTTCCGATTGCTTCTGGAACGCTTCATCGAGAGCATGCGTAAAAGCCGTCCTCAATGTGGTCAGTCGGGCGTGTCCACGAGCCGTTGCCCCTTCTGCAGTCGGGGAAACGGTCGAGGAGGCGAGTGAGGAAATCTCCTCCGCCTCCCGGGACTAGCCTCGACCATCGGACTTTCTCGTGTAGCTCCCGTGTAGCGACGCCACGCCAACAGGCTACCGAACGTAAGAAACGGCGAAGGCGACAGCTACGTAGTCGACAAGCTACCGACACGACAAGGCCCCACGTTGGGCGCCATTTGTGACGGGGATTATTTCTACTTACCACGAAATCGAGAACGTGAATACGAGAGCTAGGTGCGGGAACCGTCACCTTCGGCCGTCCACCCCGCGTGAGTGCATCCGCACTACCCGGGGCGCCAGGGAATTTTGTTTTCACCGGATTTCCCAACCGGTATGCCCTGGGGCCAGGGGGATCCGCCCTGACCCACCATCGGAGCTGGAGGACTCCGCGATTTTTGTTTCACCGGAACCCTAACCGGTATGTCCTGGGAGTCGGGAGACCTCCCTGATTTTTGATTCGCCGGAATCATAACCGGACCATCTGGATGCACTTACCCGGGGGGGACGGTTGCGGTAGAGCACGGCCGCTCAGGCTGTGAGTCGTGGTAGAGGGGTCGGGATTCACCAGGAGTAGCTTACGAGAAGTCAGATATGCGGGAACAAAAAAAATGACCAAAAACAAACAAATTGTTTTATTTTATTTTGCGGGAGCTGGTTGTTTTCGAACCACGGGAACTTATCTCCGTCCGGAAGGACCCGCCTTCCGGGTACGGGATCGCGAACAGGACCCGTGGAGAAACACGTCTGTCTCACACGGCGTCAGGAGCGGAACTCTCCGACGGACCTCATCCGAGAGCAAAATCGGTCGTCAACTATACCTCGCGCGGCGAAGGCCAGCGAGCGAGATCATTGTCGAGCGCGATTATCGAAAGAAATGTAAATACGCTCGCGCGCTCATCTCATGCGAGAAAGCTACTTCGAGCGAGAACACTTTCTTACAATATTCGTGAGCTGAAATATTATTTCGGGAGCTAGAATATTCTGGAAGAATATTCCTTTCGGAATCTATATTTCCTGCCCGAGTACCCCGCGAGCGGAACGGTAACAGATCGGGACCTTTCCTCCTAGGTAACATGGAGGCTCTCGGGGATCGCATCCCCGGGTCACCATGCGAGAGCGGGCAAAGCTTCTCTCTAGAAGCGCGGCGCGGAGGTCTCCCGCCTCCACCCGTAACCCAAACGGCCCGCTCGTCAGCACGATGCACCACTGCGGTGGGGCGCCGGCATCTCAGCCGGGCGTGCACCGATTCCCCGAAAGCCTCGTTGGGTGCGTCCCTCGGTCGGGATTGCTCGGTACGTTGAGCGACACGCCGCTCGACCGAGTTTCGCACGCCAACCTCACCAGAAACAACAACAAAACCCAAACCTTAAAACATTACAAAACAAACACACTGGAGGAAAGGCCCGTAACATATACGAAGGGGTCGTAACCCGGGCATCGAGAGCACGACTAAATCGTCGGTAGCCTTTCTGTGACGTGACTTAAAAAATCACGTCACAAAAGATAGTGAGTCGTCATACGAACAACACACAAAGTATCCGATACTAAACACTTCATGATGTTGATACATATCTTTCGCTAGGTTCTCCCCATCGGTCCTTGCCAGCACACACTCCAAATCAGCATACACAATAAAGGGATGTCACTCTTTCCGGCTAAAGTTGCTGAACTGGAGCCACTTATTGGTGTCGTTTGGTAGTCGGATCGCACAGTCATTTATTGCTCCACAATCGACCTCATATGATCGCAATTTTTCCTCTGATTCGAAGTAGTACAAGCATCTGCAAAGATAAAAAGATTGTTTTGTTTAATTCGTCTAGCATATATATATATTATGTTAACTACATACCGATCACAGATATATTTTTTATGCTCCATTTTGGTCAGTTTTGCCCTCGCGAGTCTGGACAGGTTCTTGATCCATACGAAGTGCCCCACATTGCTGTTCTCGGTATCTTGCATGTACAGCAAATTGATGTGCTTTTCCTCCTTGTGTTGAGAGATTCGTATCGGAAAAATGTCCTTGGTGGTGGTGGTATACACGTTGATCGATACATTGTTTTGAAGTTCAAACTTTTTTATTTGATGTTTCGTCACGGGGAATTGAATATCCTTCAGATTCAGTACTGTCGAATAAGGCGGGTAAGAAAATGGACGGTGGCTGTTTTGTTCAGCTGGGTATAGAGCAGCGACAACTGCCCATGTGAAACATGCGTTATCGTCGGATTTGACGTTAACCACAGCCTTCTTCAACATTATTTCCCGCGGCATTGATATAGAGCACCCGGCACGCATCGGATTATACTTATTCACATTTATCGTGAGGTTCAGTATTTTCTGCAGAGCCCAGCCACTATCACGTTCTTGAAATTCATCGAGTAAGGTTCAAGTGGGCTCCGCAACACGCTGTTCATACCACTCGTTCAAATTGCTTGTGCTAAATATTTCACAGTTTCGCGTGTTGATACTTTTATTCGCATGTTCGTCACCACTCGCGAATTCACCATTAAACACTGTATTGATTTTAATACTGTTGTGCTTGTCGATAATATTTTGCACATGATGTTGCACTAGGATGCGAGCATCATTTAGAAAGTGTCTCGGCTCGATGTGGTTGCGATTGTTGATGGAACCGGTCAAAATCCGACTCTTGAAGGATGTTTCAATCTCTCGCCAGATTAACTCATGATCACCATGTCCTGCGCCCGTGTCTATGAAACGAGTCCACACACAATTCCTCAATCCTTCCAGCCGCGCTATTTGGGCTATTAGTGACTGTTGATGTCCGATTAATAATCGCGGGCGCTTAATCCGGCTTTGCGTTTCCAGCCCTTCGATAAACTCGACGCATCGTTGCTCCCACGCGGTAAAATCTTCGATCGAGCCTAAAAGCACGGCTTGGTCATGCAAGATTTGCTCCATGTTGATGAGTACGAAAAACTTCAACGATGTTAACAGACTGACTGCTTCATGCAAAGTGTGGCCAGATTTGAGCGGAGCGGATGATTAAAAAGGCTCTTCCTTCGGGAAAAAAATCGGTCCTCTCTCTCGGGAAAACGGAGTTTCCTGATAACGCGTAGATCGCTCAAGGAACATGAGAGAAAAAACTGGAAGTCGGAATGCATCGGGTCAACAGATTTTATGGGTCCTGCAGCTCAAGTGGTCCATCGGCGGTCACCGCCTTTGATCCCCAATGTTTATAGTTTTTCCAAGAAATCCTGACTTGTTGAGCCCTGTCTAAAGTGTTGGCGAGATTCGTGACCGGTGGACGCGCATGCAAACATATTGACATTATCTTTCGGAATGGAGACCTCGATGAATGAGAGTGCCGCTGCGCTCAAGTGGTCCATCCGCGGTCGCAGCCTTTGATCCCTAAAGATTATAGTTTTCCCAAGAAACCTGTTAGGACCTGTCTCGAGTGTCGGCGAGCTTTGAGACGGGGCAGATGCAATTGACAGTGTCTTTCGGAATGGAACCAGCTGCATGTCATAAATATTAGGCTTTGAAAGGTCGCCTTTCACGTAGCGCCTAGCGTTTCCTATATGACCGAACATTTTCCGACCCATATATGGCTGTCACACGCACGCACGCACGCACGCACGCACGCACGCACACACACACACACACACACACACACACACACACACACACACACACACACACACACACACAGGGACCACATGGCCCCTCTCCACAGAGACCCCCTCTGTGCCGTCACACGCGCCCGGCGACCTCCCCTCGACAGTGGCGCCACCTTGGCTTCCCCACTCTTGACACATCACCTCCCCTTGAAGCAGAACCGCTACAGTACCTCTACTAATGTATCCTTTGCAAATCCAAGTATAATGTTATGTGGACTCTTCAATAATTTTTTTGGGCGTCTGAATGGGCAGTTATACGGATTGAGTATTTCTTCTGTTTGATGAAACGGTTGATCGTACGGCATAATTTTATACCTTATACTCATCAATCTTTTGTTGTGAGTACCCCGGGAAAGAAATTTCATGTCTGAGTGGATATGTTCATATATGTTTCAGATATTGTCATATATGTATCAGATATATTCATATCTGACATTTTACAGTATCATATATGATTAGGTCTGATCATATTCCATATCATATATGCATATATAAGATCATATCTGATCAAATACGGTATCTGGCCTGACCATATATGAACTCATATCTGTTTATATCTGACTAAGTACCAAGGCGAGTTGGTACCGTAAATTCGTATCTGAACATACATTATGTGATATCTGAACGTATCTGTTCGTATAACATCATATCCGATCAAATACGGTACCAGACTCTGCTATATAGATCTCATATATGTTTTTATCTGGTCAGGTACCAAGGCGAGTTGGCAGCGTGAAACCATATCTGAACATATATGATGTGATGTATGAGCCGGTACGTTTATATAAAATTCTATTCCATCAGATACGATACCAAACCTGGAAAATATACGAAGTCTTATACACCCATACCTTATCGTATATGCAGTTCAGTTGTTCACACATGAAAACGTCTAAATATATGAAACGATATCCCATCAGATACGGCATCTCACCTGACTGTATTATATGGGATCATGTGAGTTACTATAATATTGTTAATTATTAACACGTCGAGTGATGACGTGTAAACCCGCTCTATATATGTGAACATCTTAATATCTTCAGGACTGCTCTAATAAGGTTTGCTCTGTTTCAACAGGGTAAGATTTGCTCTGATATAGTCGGAGTCATACCTGGTCTGATAGTTCAGATAAACTATGATTCTATCATATGGGCAGGCCTATTGTTCATAGATGTCCAGGTCTACTGGGATCCACGGTATTTTATTCTTATATATTCAGATCTGGTCCGGTAGGATCAAATCTGTCTGACAAGATCAGATTTGGTCTAATAAGATTAGATCTGTCCGACATGATCAGATCTGGCCCAAAAAAATTAGATCTGGTCCAACAAGATCAGATCTTGTCTACGGATTGGATCTGGTCAGACCTGCTGCAATATGGACGGGTCTGCTCTCGAAATTATAAAAATGGCTCTGATATGATCATACATGCTCAGATATAAGCATACATGATCTGTCATGACATTACATGATCAGACCTGGCCATTTTTCTTGTCTGATCATATCTGATTCTACAGATATGATTCAGATACATTCAGATATATTCAGATATGAACTTTTTTCCCCGGGACTTTATGCATTGTAATCTCCGCATGACATTTAAGTTCGTTCAACTGAATATTGAGTATGCACGAACAGAGTATTTAGTTCAACCAGATAAAACATGAGTTGTTGTGCACAAATTTTTATCCATAAACAACAGAACTTTTGAACTTTCCAAATACAAAAATTGTTCGATGGATGACATCACTGCGTCTGTAAACTGTGAACTCGATCCGTTTGACGCAGGTTTTATTGAGATCAAATACATTTTTTTATATTTCAACTTTCACATTTTGTACCAGATCCCAAAAGCTCCATGTCAGAAATAAAACATTAGTTAATTGAACGTTTTATGAATATGAAATTTGACTGCATTTTAATAAACTAAACTAAATTGGGCTTGTACTGAACTATTCCATGTTGCTATTTCAACTAATTTTTCATTTGAAGCCAAAGCAACGTTGACAATTCAAACGGATATTCACTTTTGATTGCAAAATAAATTTTAAATCGACAAGATACGTTGATGTTTCAACAAAACATTTATTTGCATTACTATCGTCTGTTTTGATTACGCCGTAATTTTGTTTATACAAATAATGATTTATATCCAGCATCTACAAATTATTTCGACTGATCTCAGAAATATTTAGTTGCCCGTATCGTACTAAATAATTTTGTTAAACGAAATAAAATTTGTTTCGATCAACGAAATTTTGTTCTCAGTGTGACTTTTCATTCAATCGGCGATATCTGAGCGACAAATGATCGTACAAAGAGCAAACAATTTTCACATTGAAGCTAAAGAATCAGGCTGAAAGACCCTAGCATTGAATCAGACAGGATTTTTTTTGAGCACTAGGACGATTATAAAAAAAATTCCAACAAATTTGCCTCGCGCTATTTCCTATGACAGCGCCGAGCGTGATGCTCAAAAGAAGTTCTTCGTGAGATTCTTAAGGTAGTACGAGAGCGCAATCTTGATTTCTATAGATTTTGTTCAAATTTTAACCAGTGATTGTTCATATCATTATGCATGTTTGAGTGAAAGTTCAGAACAGTCGACTATATTGATTGGGAGATAATGGGTTTTAAAATTGCAACCTTTAACACTGCACTGTAAAAAAATTTCGTTCATCCAACCAAAATTCAGTTGGTTTAGCAAAATGTATCTTTAAATACGTTCAACTTGATTTTTGATTGGCCTAACAAACGTTTTGTTAATCTAAGTGATAGTTTTAGTGGTGTGAACTGTAGCTTATTTAGCATGTCTGAGCAATTGTTAAAACAACAAAATTTCGAGACAACGAAATGCATTTTGCACATTCAACGATTTCTTTTGCTCAGTGTGCAGGGTCTGCATTGAAATTTAGACAGAATCATTTTCCGTAAAAAATATTTGTCCCCTATAATAAGAAGACGTATGGCGACACCGCATCGTTCCACGTATCCAATGACGTGAGTTTCCGCGGCATATTTAAAACAATATTGCAACACAAATTTTTATTTGGAAGTAATTTTTAATCGATCAAAGTTTTTAATTAGTTGTGAATGAACCAACACTTTTACTTGTTAATGAAGATAACATAAACAATATAAAATATTAATACTTATAATGCAAATATTTTTTATGACAACTTTTTTTACTTTAGGAACACCATAGCTGTTTTTTTCGTCTCGAAATATTGAACAATACTGTTCTGTGGTGTTGGCATTCTTATTATAGGGGACAAATATTTTTTTACGGAAAATTATTCTGTCTAAATTTCAATGCAGACCATGCAGTGTTAAAAGTTGCAATTTTAAAACCGATTATCTCCTAATCTAAATAGTCGACTGTTCTGAAATTTCACTCAAACATGCATAATGATATTAATAATGTCTGGTTACAATTTGAACAAAATCTACAGAAAACAAGATTGCGCGCTCGTACTACCTTAAACGATACGATACGACCATTTTTCACAAAATTACGGACTTTCAAAAGTCGCTGAAAAAGTCTTGAAATTTTTCTGCTCCTTTAATTTGTTTGCTGAATGTATATACAGGATGAGGCACATAACGTGTTACAAAGCAATAGCACTCAAACTATTGATCATATCCAAGAATGTTTCAGACAAAAGCTTCAGGGTTCGAGATGGCCGTCATACTGGACCGCCCTATTTTCTTATCGGTGGAGGCACTGAAGCTACGTCAAGGTCAATTCCACTTTTTTAAATCAAATGGTACACTTTTCAACCATCTTGTGGAGAACCTCAAGACGCATAAAAAAACATTAAGGGGTCAAAGTCGTTCAAGGACATTCAAGGTCACCTATTAAAATAAAATACAAATCTAAATATCTCGGATCACTACCAAAATTTGGTAGTGATCCGAGATATTTAGATTTGTGATCCGAGATATTTAAATTAAAATAAAATACAAATCTAAATATCTCGGATCACTACCAAATTTTGGTAGTGATCCGAGATATTTAGATTTGTATTTAGATTTGTATTTTATTTTAATAGGTGAACTTGAATGTCCTTGAACGACTTTGACCCCCTAATGTTTTTTTATGCGGCTTGAAGTGCTCCAGAAGATCTTCGAGCATCTTCTGTAGGTAGACCCAAACCAAAGTTAGCGAATCCTTTGATAGTGATTATTTCGATGTTTTTCGATTTTTCGACTATTTTCATACTTTGCGTGACTAGAATGACCTTGTGTTTTAGGTCGCTGAATTCGTCTTAAAATCGGCAATAACTTCATCGAAAAAAATACATGGTTCCATTTTAAAAAGTGGAGTTGACCTTCAGCGCCTCCACCGATAAAAGAATAGGGTGGTCCAGTATGACGGCCTTCTCGAACACTGACACTTTTGTCTCAAACATTTTTGGAAATGATCAATAGTTTCAGTGCTATTGCTCTGTAACACTTTATACGCCTTACCCTGTATATACAGGCTGAGGCACTATCTATTGCCACCTTGAATATCTCTGCAATTATCGACGTCACAAAAAAATGTTTGAAACAAAAGTGGTACCGTACGAAAGGGGTCATCAAATGCGGCCATTTTTTTATCTCAGTGGAGGCGCTGTCGCACAGTAAAGGTCACCTCCACTTTTTTAAATGGGACGGTACATTTTTTTCAAACATCTTGTAGAGCATTGAAAACTGCATAACAAACATTTAGGGGTCAAAGTCGTTCAAGGTCATTTAAGATCAAAAAGTGACATGAACTTTATTTTTATGTAAAATTACCTTTATTCACAGTAGATGTTCAAAGTGATTGCCATTGGAATCAATGCAGTATTGCAATCTCCTCATCACGAATTTCTTATCACTTCGGCACTTATCGCCGAAGTCTTGCCATTGAGTTGTGTGTAAACAACGGCACCAAACCTACAATGTACACGGAACATTGTACAATATTTCGCCCAAACAAACCCAAGATAACGATAGTAAGAATGGTGAGACTAGTATTAATGAATCAAGCGAATGTAAATGATGTATTATTTTGAAGAGCAAACTGATATGCTTCTAATTTACGGAGAATGTCAGAAAAATGCAGTGAGAGCTAGAGACTTATATGCTGAAAGATTTTCTGAACGTTCTCATCCTACACGCCGTACATTTCAAATTTTGTTCACTAAACTGAGGACAACTGGATCCTTAACCCGTCGGGAAAGTAACCGACAAAAGCGAGTTACTAACGAAGAAACGGAAATTGGTGTTCGTGCCGCCGTTCATCGAGACCCTTGTGCGAGTTCTCGTCAAATTGCGAGGGAATCTGGCGTAAGCCAACGAAGTATTCTACGTGTTCTACATCGTCATAAATTTCATCCTTACCACATCAGTGTCCACCAGGAATTAACTGGTACGGATTTCATTAATCGCACTGAATTCTGCCGATGGGCTCAACGCCAGATTCCGAGAGATAAATCATTTATTAATCGGGTTTTATTTACTGATAAGGCAACATTTACGAATCATGGAAATACTAACTTGCATAACATGCATTTGTGGTCAACTGAAAATTCACATTGGCTGCGGCAATTTCCACATTAAAGACCGTGGTCGGTTAATGTATGGTGTGGGATTATTGGGGATAAAATCATAGGCCCTTATTCCATCGAAGGGAATCTTAATGGTAGGAAGTACACCACATTCCTTCAAGAAACATTAAGTCCATTATGGGAAGAAATACCTTTAGAAACAAGAAACAGAATGTGGTATCAACACGATGGGTGCCCGGCACATTTTTCGCTGATAGCTAGAAATGAATTGCAAAAGAGATTTCCAAATCGTTGGATTGGACGCGGAGGAGCAGTATCGTGGCCGGCTCGCTCGCCAGACTTGACGCCTCTGGACTGTTTCTTGTGGGGATACTTGAAAGATCGTGTTTATAAAGAACGTCCAACTACGCCGGATGATATGCATGAGAGAATTCTTCGAGCCTGTGATTCGATAAGTGCCGAAGTGATAAGAAATTCTACACAATCCGTGATGAGGAGATTGCAATACTGTATTGATTCCAATGGCAATCACTTTGAACATCTACTATGAATAAAGGTAATTTCACATAAAAATAAAGTTCATGTCACTTTTTGATCTTAAATGACCTTGAACGACTTTGACCCCTAAATATTTTTTATGCAGTTTTCGATGCTCTACAAGATAGTTGAAAAAAATGTACCGTCCCATTTTAAAAAGTGGAGGTGACCTTTACTGTGCGACAGCGCCTCCACTGAGATAAAAAAAAATGGTCGCATTTGATGACCCCTTTCGTACGGTACGACTTTTGTTTCGAACATTTTTTTGTGACGTCGATAATTATAGAGATATTCAAGGTGGCAACAGTTAGTGCCTCACCGTGTATATATAATTTCTCTTTCTCCCCATTTCTATCCCGCTCCACGTCGATCGTGTATTGCAATCAAGGCAGACCATTAATTCAAGCAAATAGAAAAAAGTTTGTCTCTACGAAAAATTTGTTTTATTTGAATTTTTTTTATAAATAAATAAATACATTCAGTGAATTCAATAACAATCGGATTTTTATACAAGCAGAATCGTGAAATTCATTCCCGGGAAGATTGTATAAAAATCCATTCAATAATTCACCATTAATTATCGTCACCGATATTCCGAAACATGATTCAATACGCCTGGTTTGCCTCAAAATTATCAGTTACTAGAAACATTTTCATGAATGTTAATGGGACATGTTTTTGTACGAATGTATTGCAAACTCCCTGCGATTGTAAAAAATCCGCTTTTATATATTGCGCAAGATGTGGCAAAAATTATTGCTTTGTTTGTCTCTAAGATAATTACCACTGCGGCTTTTGTATATAATTATTATATGAATGAAATTTGAATTTTTCCTAATCGACTTTGTTATTCTCATTAAAAACCTTTTAAAAAAATTAAAAACCCAATGGTCCTCCTCATATACTTTACAATGAAAAATAAAAAAACCCATCGTTATGAATTGTTTTATTGAAAGAAAAAGAAAATAATTTTTAAAAAATGAAAATAATTTAAGAAAAATAATGGAAATAAATTTTAAAAAATAATGGAGGGATGATAAACGTTTTGAATAATTGTTGGGTTAACAAAAAAAAACCAGATCCGAAGGAGGAATCGAACGCGAGACCTTCGGCGCAAAAGACCGAGCCCTAATCGTCTAGACTAGACGGCGGCTCACTAGGTGCCTGACATTTTAAACTCATAAGGCGCCTAAGAAACTTTGAATGGATTTTTCTCGGAATTTTCCGAGTAGTGCGTCCTACTACTTGAACCACGTGAGGTGCTAGGGGTCCTCTTTCACCACAAAAAAAATCGCCCAAATCCCCGACCCCACGGTCGTGTCGTCTCCTTGTAAATTGTTTTTGAACAGATGAAATCGAATCACAGATTTATTGGAAATATAAATAAAAGATTAGGAATGATACAAAATGTATTCATAGACTGGACAATATGGCTCGACATTTTGACGACGATATATAGTTCGTCTAGCGTTTGACAAGAGGTTAGGCGTCTAAAAGGCGCCAAACTGTATATGGCTCCAGTTACTTGACGATTCCGTGATGCTAGCGGGATCACGCGAATATGAGCACGACGTAAATCCGTTTGACTGACTACCGCCTGAAATTAGCCGGCTTAGGCAACAGATCGTAATTGTCAAGCCAGTTGGCTTACTATCGCCTGAAACCAGCCGGATCAGGCAAATCTAGGCACACCGTAAGTAAGGGCCCTATACTACAGCGTGATCAGGCCCGGATCAAATGTTATTTCTACTCGGGATATAGGTAAAAAATGTATATTTTCAGGTATGAAAAGTATCTTTCAGGTACTGTTTCGGAAACTAAAACTAGTTTTGATCTACTGAAAAGTGTTAGCAAAAAAAATAAACTTTTCATTGTCTAAACACAACGAAAAACGTATGCCCATCGGTATCGGGCACTAAAAAGATCGATTAGCCTCGCATCAAGCGCACCAACTGAAAAAAATCTGCAGATTCTGCGACGTTGAATACGGATTCGTTTGCTCGATTACGGAAAAAACACATAACTTCAGATATCGCGAGGCCCAAATATCAATTTGTGTTGCGTCAAACATACGCAATGAAAAATTCTTAGCGCTTCGGGCATCGAAAAGAAAAAAAATATGAGGGTATCCTAATGCGTCAAGAAATAGCTGATCAAGAGACGCGGCAGCGTCTTGACGCCAAGTAATAAAATTAAAAAATTCTACGCCACTGATCGATGACACCGATCTCGACGCCACCGACCGACTGACGAACACGTCGCGACTCTTTGTACATTAAGATGGGCTTTAGCTGAAGACGTTTTCCCTTTGATTCGATATTACGCGAAAACGTGGCGACGAATCGAAAACTTAATGACATTTGTCCAATGAAATATGATTTTTTTCTATCGATTTTGTTTGGGTCATTTTTCGATCCGTCTACTCCGTTCAGATCCGTCAAGATTGAGATCTCATAATATTCGCCCGAATTTCCGAACGATTTTCTGGCCACGAAAATTATTCCACAGTCGTCGACGAAAGTCGTCGATTTCTTGATGTGTTGAATCGAATACAGTCCCTCGGTTGTATCGTAAGATACACTACATACGTCCTTTTATGTATCACTTAACACTTTTTTCCATAGATATAGATATAGAGGCTCGCGCAGCCTCGAGTCGTAACGCTAAGAGTTTGTGCACACGGTGTATTCCTACGCGACCAGAATGTTCCTACGCGCTTAGAAAATAGCCCGTGCGTAAAGGCCCGGTTCGATATTACGCGAAAACGCGGGGACGAATCGAAAATTTAATGCCATTTGACCAATGAAATATGATTTTGTTGTATCGATTTTGTTTGCGTCATTTTTTGATCCGTCTACTCAATTACGAGATCTCATAATATTCGACCGAATTTCCGAACGATTTTTTTACCACGAAAATTATTCCACAGTCGTCGATTTCGTTTCAAAACATACCCTACATCGAATCGAATACGCCGTGTGTAAAGGCCCTGACACGCAGCGCCCCCCGTTTCTCGTACCGCCGGGCAGTTGCCTGGATAGAACCTCATTGTTTCGTCGCGTTAGATTGATTACATCGTTCTTCTACACTTGAAGTTTCTCGGCGTCTCCGAAGAGCAAGATTGACGAAAATCAATGAGTGAGTTTGCTTACGGTGAAAGTGAGTCTCGAAAAGAGTTTTTCTTTTGTTTTTACCGACGATGATGCTAAGTGTCGCTTCGACGCGACAACGGCGGCACGCGAAGTTCAGGAATTCTTCAACATCGACGCAATTTTCCCGTACCCGCGATCATATGGATATTATCGTGTATCCTCGAATTTTGATAACACGATCGTATCGCTGGGATTTATATTGACGTAAGAATAAAAAATATGGCCTGTCTCATAACCTCAATTTACGTACCTTGTCATTTGCCACGATCTTCCCTCGCATTGATTTCTCGCTCGCCGATGTGTCAAACAGCCAACGGCTCCGATGCAGGAAACTCAAGTTTATTTGCTCTTCGCAGGAATACCTCGGTATTTATTCGTGAAAAAATCGCAGATAGCGTATTTTCCGATGATCCGTAGCCATTGTCATTACCCCTCAAAATCCTCGATTTCCTGAGCAGTGTGCGACCACAATGAGGCACGCAAGTTCAACACCGTTTGCCTACGAACACTAAACTCTCACGTCTCAAACACGGATGATTTGTGGACCTGTGGCGATTCCTCGATAGCTTCACCCTGATGACTGAGCGTACTATTGATATGGCGTACAGAGATTGTACCCTACGGTGTACCTGTACGGTAGTACACCGCTACACGCAAATGTACGTGTTACTAGTATGGTACCGATACACTCTACAATAGTAAAACATACTGTTATGTCGGCAAATGAATATTTCTTAGTTACGAAGGTCAGAGGCCAGTTTGGCTTCAAAGCGCGGTTTTTGGATACGAGGACGCGGTTGACACTTTAGTCGAATCGTGAGGAAGATTTATTCGTCGGAACTGATTACAACATTCGCCTAATACAGTTTAGGAGTTAATAGCCAAAGAACTATCGCGAGAGGTGTTTATAAAGAAATCGGCCGTGGGAGAGTGGTCGTAGTGGGGAGGATTTTTGGGACAGAGTCTGGAAAGTTCCAAGGGAAATGAGCATACGTGTGATCCTGGATTCTAGGAAAAGCAGCTGCACTGACTAGGCGGGTCCGTGGGAATAGAAGCGATAAAAAGGGCCGTAGAAGAGGAATTTGTAGACTAGTCACGTAAGGTGTGTGAAGGATTGGAATGCAGTCGATTATACCTGTGTCCTGGGAAAGTCGGGGATGGAGTACAAAGCATCGGGTCGAAGTGCAGTCCAGGAAACGATAAGTTATAGCGCGGGGGTGCGGTCTAGGGGTACAAAGAGTCTGCGAGAAGGAAAAAGATACGGGCCGGTAAGGGCCTCGTTACACCTCCCCCCTTATTTTAGAAAATCCATAGAGCGGTAAGTGGATTTTCTACGCCTTAGGGTAATGAAGGTTACGTCTATTGGTATGCCGTATAGTCGAGCGAGCATCGGAGGATCGGCTTCGGTTTGATAAGACTACAAGTTCTTCGGGTAGTTCCAGATGTTCCCCAGATGTTCCAGGTAGATTGGTCCCGAGACTGGCTCCATTTGAAATACTTCGTTGGCCAGGCAACTAGACGCGACCAAAAAGAGAAACGCCAGCATCTTATCCCTAAACATTTAAGAATAATTAATTTCGGAAATATGGCTTAAGTTTATTTACATGGATTAGTTTTTTCCTATTTCTAAGTAAAATTTCGTAGTTAACATCAGCCGTTCGTTCGAGAATTATAGCGGGACCGTCCCACTTCGGGCGAGTGAAGATTTATCTCGTTCCTGAGCCACGAGAACCTCGTCACCCTTGTTGAAGATTAGGGCAGGCCGATGGATGTCAGCGTCCTGGTAAGCTTTGCAACGTTCTTTCGCTACGATTAGGTGGTTACGCCCTTTCTTTAAAATCCGTTCATGGTCCGCTCGGAGTCCCTCGAAGTATTCGTCAATGGTGGCATTAGTTCGGTGGATGGGGATGCTATTCGGGATGTTTGGCTTTCGTCCAAACTGCATCTCGAAAGGTGTTAGTCCAATACCTTCGTGCTTTGCCGTATTGTAGGCCATTGAGACGAATTTCAGCTTCTTGTCCCAGTCCTCGCGGTGGTCATGGATGAGGGCTTTGATTTGCTCTTTAATTGGTCCATGAGCTCTCTCGAGGCTGCCGTTGCTCTCAGGATGGAACGTAGTCGTCGTCATGTGAGAGATCCTAAAGAGTTTCTCTAGGTGTTTAAACGTTTGACTGATGAAATTTCGGCCCCCGTCCGTGAGGATCTTTTTAGGTGCACCGTGAATGTAAATGAAATGCTCAACCAGTGCGCTTACGGTGGTTTGAGCATCTTGAGTCTTCAGAGGAATCAACGTGATGTACTTCGTCAATTGGTCCTGTACCGACATTATGTACTTGTATCCATCTGTTGATTCGGGAATGGGTCCTACGAGGTCCAACGCGATCTTATCGTTCGGACGTTCAGGCGTATCTGTGATCACGGCTTCCGCCTGTGGCCGTATGCGCACCAGTTTGATCTTCTGGCACGTTTCACACCTCCGGATATAATCTCCGACATCCCTTTGTACGTTCGGCCAGGTAGCGACTGCCTTTATGCGGTCGAGGGTCTTGGCTATGCCGAAATGCACAGTCGCTTTAGTCCCATGGTGCTCTTTTATGATGCGCTGACGGTCTTCTTCGGTACCTGGCTCATAAAGTTCTCTGTCGTAGAAGTACAATGGAGAGCGATTCTTTCGCGCTGACCAAATGAAATTAATCATTTGTTTAATCCGGGTCTTTGTTCCTGAATGACCGCGGAGGTGGTTGCAGCCCAAGGGGATTTTCGTTGCGCTGTCTACCTTTGTTAGAACGGCTGCAATACGATTGTACCAGTTAATTTCGTCCTCGGAAAAATCAATGTAGAGGCAATCCGTGGCGTTATTTGGTTTGTCCACTATTTTTAGAGCAGGTACGTCCCTAGGTGGAGAGTCTTCGCTGATTTCGAGAAGTAAAGGAATGTTTTCGGATAACTTGAATTCCATGTACAGAGGTAGATCTTCCATTGATGGTTCTTGTTCCTCTGCTGGATAGTCGTCGTCACAATCTTTAGTGTGTTGAGTAGACTTATCTCCTGCTGTGAGCCTCGATCGTTGTTGTCCTCGGGTCGTTACAGTGTAGATACGAGAAAGAGCGGCTGCGTTGGTGTTGAGAGAGCCTTTCTTATAAATAGGTTCGTACTCGTATTCTTCCACCTTCATTCGTAGTCGCATCAAGAGGCTATTAGTTGGAGGGTCGGTGGCCTTTAATATCCAGATAAGCGGTTTGTGGTCGGTGACAATTTTAAAATGTTTTCCGTACAAGTATTGGCGGAAGTGTTTCGTTGCCCACGTAATCGCAAGCATTTCTCTTTCAGTGGTGGAGTAGCGTTGTTCTCCCTTGTTGAGGGTGCGAGAGGCGTAAGCAACCGGTCGGTCTTTTCCTATCGGTCCCTGTGATATTACCGCACCGACCGCGTGATTACTGACGTCGGTGGTCAAGACAAATTCCTTTGTGAAATCAGGATACTGTAGGGGCAATTGCTAGCGCGGTACGCAGTAATTGAAAAGCTTGTTCTTGTTTTTCTGACCACACACAGGTGACATCCTTTTTTAATAACTCGGTTAGTGGCTTAGAAATCTTGCTAAAGTCTTTTATAAATTTGCGGTAGTATCCAGCGAGTCCGAGAAATTGTTTAATTTGTTTGGAGTCCTTGGGCGCCGGGAAGTTTGTGACTGCTTCAGTTTTCTTTGGGTTTGGCTTCACTCCTTCTTCAGATATAACATGTCCTAAGAACTCCAGTTCTGGGCGAAGGAATTCGCATTTATCCGGTTGCAGTTTCAAATCTGCTTCGCGTAGGCGATTCAGGACATCCATTAATTTTTTGTTATGTTCCTCTAACGTATTGCCATAGATGATTATGTCGTCGAGGTACACAAAGCAGGTATTGCCGACTAGCCCCCGTAGAGCATTGTTCATCATGCGCTGGAATGTAGCGGGTGCATTCTTCAACCCAAAAGGCATTCTGTTGTAGTGGAAGTGTCCCGACGGAGTCGAAAAGGCTGTTTTCTGCTTATCTCGTTCGTCCATCGAAATTTGGTGGAACCCCGAGGCTAAATCGAAAGCGGAAAAATATTTTGCTCTTCCTAATTGGTCTAAAATTTCGTCGATGCACGGTAGGGGATACGCGTCATGAGCAGTTTTCTCATTTAGTTTTCGAAAATCAATGACAATTCTCCATTTTTTCTTTCCTGATGCGTCAGATTTTTTTGGTACTACCCAGAGTGGGGCGTTGTACGGAGAGTCACTTGGCTCGATGAGTCTTTGTTCCAGCATCTCGTTCACCTGTCGATCGATCTCCTCCTTATGTGCCGGAGGATACCTGTACTGTTTGGCGTTTATTGGTACATCGTCACTGGTAATGATGCGATGTTTGACCGCTTTTGTACCTGGCAATGGGTCGACAGGTAGAGCGAACACGTCGGGGTAGGACGACACGATGTCCCACACTTGTTCCGCTAGTTCTGGTGACACGTGCTGTAAGCGCACATTTTCTTTGAGCAGTCGAATTCTCTCTGACGAATTGTGTTCTTTAATATGGTGAATCCTTAGTGCCTCCGCCGGTGCGTCTCGGCGCGCCTCCGCCGGTAAAGGGGTAAGTTCTTTGAAGGGTATCCCACGCAGTAAATCTACCGTAACCCGTTTGGGTTCTTCGGAGTCGTTTATTACTGGTACTCGGGCTTCGTGGTCCTTTGCTACGAATACGCAAGGTACTATGGAATCTGAATTTTCTTCGCTTGTAAGGGCTGGTCCATTTGCAATGTTTGTTGGTATGGTGATGAAGTGAATGGATCTTGCTGGGATTGTGATGGTTAGCGGTTCAAACTCGAGTCTTTTTCCATTAAACTGCAGGAAGTTGTCTTTTCCGATACCGATGTATGTTTGATATTGCTCCATAAAGGGGACGCCGATTAACCCGTCTTCTTCGAGAGGAAAGTCATCAGGGACGACGTGAAAGATCTGTTTTTGTCCCTCGTACTCTTGTTGTGTAACGAACAATGATTTGTGAAAATCATTGCCCATTTTAAATTCTGTACTGACCTTTTTGTCGACCAGTGAAGTTCCCTTGAGGCTGCTTAGTTTAATAAGGCTGATGGCGGCTCCGGTATCTAGTAGAAATCTTCCAGGTCCTCGTATGTCTCGCATGGAAAGTCTGACGACTCGCTTTGCGCATCCAACGGTGTTAACTCAAGGGATTGCCCCTCTTCCTTGACCTCGGTTGTCTCCTCCACTGGCAAGTGGTTGAAAAGGCGGCCGAGGTGGTGGTGCACCTCTTCGAAAACCCGATTGCTGTGTGACAGGGCTTCTTTGGTTTTGTGATTCCCATACCTTGGTACGGCAATCACGTTCGAGATGACCGATGCGTTTGCAATAATTGCAGGACACTTGCACTCGCTGTGTTCCGGGTGAACTTGTGGGAAGTCTTGGAACTGGAGGTGCCCGATGACGTGGAGCGATACTTGGCACTTTGTCAGCGATGTTGAGGTTGCGCGTCATCATTTCCCGAGTGTAGTCGTAGGCTTCCGCGGCTTGAGCCTTGGCGATGGCTACTCTAATGTTGTCCGGTCGTTGTGCACGTACTTCGGTGGATATTTCTTTTCGGAGTCCCAACAAGTATTGTTCGAGGCCCTGCTCTCTCTCGTACTCGATTATTAGTTTTCGTTTATTTTCATTTGGAGTAGAGTTCGCGAGCACTGCTAACACTTGGTTTTGGATTTCGAGGAATCTGTTAGTGAATTTTGACACGGTCTCGTTCCTTCCTTGGAACATGCGCGAACGTTTGTCTCGGAAAACACCAACAGGCTGTAAGTTACCGAATAGAATGCGGAGTCCTTCGTAAAGTCGTTCGTACGTATCGACTTCGCATTCTTGCAATTCGCGCGCCGCGTCACCTATTATTCTTTTCGCGATTATTAAACGACGTAGATAGTCCTGTCGCGTTACTTGTTGTCGAATGTCTTCGATTGACGCTATAAATGCCTCAACCCCGATATTTTTTCCGCCAAATTCTTTAATAAGCTCTATTGCTTCTTTCGGCGTGATCTCTTCGAACTGTTCTTCTGAGATTACACTTGGAGCTCTCGAGGGTTGCTCTGTCTCATGCCCAAGTCCTTCTTTATCCCCTTGTCGATCGAACACTTTATTCATCGCGTTCTTTAGGGACTCGTTCATGTTTGAAAGCGACATGTTGTTAGTGGCTTCGGACTCGGAATCGGTCGCGATATTCACAGTTTCGCGGTATTGAGTAAATGATTTTTTACTCACCGATTCGTTGTGAGAATCCAGCGTTGATGTTAACTTCCTTGTTGATTCTTGGTGTAGTCGCTCGATTCCAAACTTCTAACACTTAAAGCTGGCGTACCCCACACTTAGCACCAATTTTGTTATGTCGGCAAATGAATATTTCTTAGTTACAAAGGTCAGAGGCCAGCTTGGCTTCAAAGCGCGGTTTTTGGATGCGAGGACGCGGTTGACACTTTGATCGAATCGTGAGGAAGATTTATTCGTCGGAGCTGATTACAACATTCGCCTAATACAGTTTAGGAGTTAATACCCAAAGAACTATCGCGAGAGGTGTTTATAAAGAAATCGGCCGTGGGAGAGTGGTCGTAGTGGGGAGGATTTTTGGGACAGAGTCTGGAAAGTTCCAAGGGAAATGAGCACACGTGTGATCCTGGATTCTAGGAAAAGCAGCTGCACTGACTAGGCGGGTCCGTGGGAATAAAAGCGATAAAAGGGGCCGTAGAAGAGGAATTTGTAGACTAGTCACGTAAGGTGTGTGAAGAGGGATTGGAATGCAGTCGATTATACCTGTGTCCTGGGAAAGTCGGGGATGGAGTACAAAGCATCGGGTCGAAGTGCAGTCCAGGAAACGATAAGTTATAGCGCGGGAGTGCGGTCTAGGGGTACAAAGAGTCTGCGAGAAGGAAAAAGATACGGGCCGGTAAGGGCCTCGTTACAATACCATTTCTGTATCCTCACCATACCAATACCGGTACCCATACCGTACGCACATACGTGGTAGGTACGGTACTTGGGCTATCATGTAGGAACCAAAACCAATGTAGCATCGGATTTACCATCTAGATAGACCATCAGATTTACCCAGGGCAGCAAGTACGTACTGCCGAGGATGAGAAACGGTGTCAATCGTCTCGGCCACAGTACACAGTCCCAGTATCGTGCGGATATCACCGCTGTCTCCAATCTCTTCGAGAGCATGAGCGAGGCTGACCTCAAAGAACTCATCGAACCCTTCAGCTTCGTTCAGAAACAATTTCTAACAAAGGATCGCATCCCAATCTGTGCAAAGCCTTTTGTTTACGTATGTACGTTTCAAAACAAAGGCCGAGGACGGCGGGGTCTTTTTGCATCTCAATGGATACGGCTACCATCATCTCATAGTCAGCGCTGACTGGTCCTAACGTCCAGCCCAACAGAATTTAATGGTCAACGGTTGAAACACGTTAAGGTAGAACGAGGGCGCGGTGTTGATTTCTATAGATTTTGTTCAAATTTTTCACCAGACATTGTATTATTATGCATGTTTCAGTAAAATTTCAGAACAGTCGACTATTTAGATGCGGTGTAATGGGTTTTAAAATTGCAACTTTTAACACTGTAGGATCTGCATTAAAATGTAGACAGAGTAATTGTCCGTAAAAAATATTTGTGCCGTATAAAAAGACACATGGCAATAACATAAACAATGTCAAATTATTAATGTTTATAACGCAACTATGGGAACACGATAATTTTTTTTTCTCGAAATATTGAACAATACCGTTCCGCGGTGTTGCATAATGTCTTCTTATTATAGGGGACAAATATTTTTTACCGAGAGTTGTTCGGTCGTTACTGAACGTTTTTGCAAAACTGAACAGTAAAGACAATCGAAACTTTTTTCACTCATTCCCTAACTAGTTTTCTATCTAAACATAATTTTTTTTTCAAAATTAATGAACCCAATAGAATGGTACGATGAATTATGTGACCTGACTTTCGGTCAATGCAGACCGTGCAGTGTTAAAAGTTGCTATTTAAAAACCCATTATCTCCCAATCAACTCTCAGTCAACTGTTGTGAAACTTCACTCAAACATGTATAATGTTTGAACAATGATATGAACATGATATGATATGAACAAATGATATGAACAATGTCTGGTTAAAATGTGAACAAAATCAATAGAAATCAAGAGCGCGCGCTTGTTTTACCTCAAGGGCTTACACCATTGTGAATGTCCAAAATTGAGTGATATTTCGCGATTTTTTTGGTAGAAGGACAAATAAGAGAATACAAATAAGAGAATTCAAGGATGTTATGAGTCATATATTTAAGTGAACAAAAAGAAATTTATATTTAAAAATTATACCAAATGGTGACGCTGAAGCCATTTTGGCGAGGCATGTTGAATTTGAGACGCTCTGCGGAATGCAGTATGGCTGATGCAAATTTGATTTCAGAAAAAAATTTAAAAATGTATATTAATTTACACGAATATAGCTAGAAAAATACGTAGAGGATTGTGAAAATATTAATTTTTCTGTAATTGGCAAGCGTTAAACCAAAAACTTAATTTTCGACAGAAAAAAGGACTATCATTTGTTAATAACTAATGTTATAATTAACTCGTGGAAAATCGCGTACGTATTTCTCTTCGAATGTTATTTTAAAGATGTACTCAACATTTGGAGTGAAAAGAATGAAAATTGTTGGAGTTATGCTGCATACCATTTTAAAAAAATTGGGTTTCGAGGAAAACGGTCGATGTCTCGCACACGGACCAGCCACTGCCACCGCAGATCCACACGGGCCTGCGGACCTTGTTTTACAGGTACAAATCTTTTTTCCCCTTATTCTAGATGGTTCAAAGCACCTCTAAAGTCAAGTGAAAAAATCAATTCAAAAAAAATTCTACAGTGGTGTGACCCCTTAGATCGGAGTACACGGAGACGATTGTTCGTCGCGTCTCTTTGAACGAGCCCCCCCCCCCCCCCCCCACCCCCTTTTTTAACGCACGGTTCGTCCGCTCATTGCTGCGAGCTTGAATCTCCTAATCGTCACTAAAATTCAAAAAGAGGACAAGACAATGATTGCCAAGGGATCGAGTGGTTTCTATTCGAACCAATTAATCCTATTATTTTTTCTGATCTATCGGCGATCATTCGGATGAACATCCGAAATTGAAACGCGTCATGGTTTGCTAACTCATGTCGAAAATTATTTGAAAAAGTAAAAAAACAACGCCAAGCAATAAAAAATTCTTTCAAAAATATCGCTTGTTTTACCATGTTAAAAAGTCTGATTTATCTTAGAATATTTTTTATTTTTATTACACAATGGTTTGATTACATATTTTCAATTTAAATGTACAAAAAAGTGAAGTAGCTTTTTATAAAATAGCCAAGCAAGTTTACTAAAAAATTTGTAAACAAAATTATTAAATCTTAGGAATGATATTTTGCGTATTATTTTATTGTTATTTTTAAAAAATCACCTTACTGTTGGAACATGAAATTGGTGTCACCATTATATATTGGGAGTATAAATCAGTATCCGCCGTTTGACTAAAGATGGCCCCACCAGGAGGTTATGGTTGAAATTGTCAGGTTTCAAACGTCTTATCGTAAGGTTGGACATCTGCCAAGACCATAACCTTGAAATATTAGCGATTTTGTATCAGCATAACATAATTTTTTCGTGCGAAAATGTCGCGTTTTGAGACGAATAGCGTCTCATTTGCGGGAACTCTTGCGTTTGGCACGAATCTCCCTCCAATAATGCTTCTAATTCCCCGTCTTCGTGCACTTTCGGCCTTCCGCTACGTTCTTTGTCTTCGACGTCAACCTCACCGTTCTTAAATTTTTTAAACCACTCACGACAACTTCTCTCACTTAAAGCAGCCCCACCATACGCTTCTACAAACAATCGATGAGCCGTAACTGCAGATTTTTCTAATTAAATAAGTAAATCAAAAGTTCCCGCAAATGACGCTTATTCGGCCCAAAACTCGACATTTTCGCACAAAAAAAATTATGTGATACAAAATCGCTAATATTTCAAGGTTATGGTCTTGCCAGATATCCAACCTTACCATATGACGTTCTACATCTGACGATTTCAACCATGACCTTCTAGTGGGGCCATCTTTTGTCAAACGGCGGAGACTTATTTGTACTCTCAATAAAAGTACAAGGTAAGTACCACACAAGTATACTGGAAATGCTGCGCAACGACTTAGCGTGTATGATTAAGAAGAGAAGCTCAGCGAAGTTTGAATATACACGGAATAAGACGACTGGCGGTGCTCGCCCGGCTCGACATCGATTATGTTTGTTTATTAACCTACGTCGCAATACCACACTTCGGTAGATGAATAACGGCCATCAAAAACCGATATTTCGCGTTCTCAAATGAATTCTCACGGATTTGGGATTGTTTGAGTTTTATTAAATGTTATTTTATAATTTTTTCCGTTTATGGTCGTACGTTATCAGTTATTGTGTTTGCTTGCTTTATTTGTATTACAATGGCGACTTAATTTTAATCTCGTTTGCATTTAGGTACTATTTAATTGGTGAGTTTTTGCCTGGCTTTCGGAAATAATTTGTCGATTGGAATTTTTATGTCGGAATAAATCACTCGTTGGATTATCAAAAAATGTCCATTAAAAAACTCCTCGTGATCGGTAATTTGATCTTTTGATGAAATTAAGGTCGACTGGGAGCTTTAAGAGTGCGACTTTTGTAGTATTTTTCTGTGATATGCTATACTCTGGTATTCACATCGATATTCATTTATATTCATGGTTTTTATACAGTTAGGATATACTATATTCATATTTATAGTTAAATCATAAAAATAATATCTCGAAATTGGTTGACTTTTGCAAAAAACATTGTTAGGTTATTTGACAGCGGAAAATGATCTAGAACCCTTTCAAACGATCGTGACCAATAACCAGTAGCCCTGTGCATATATTTATTTCAAAAAGATATGAAATTCCCTTAAAAAAACTCGAACAAGTAAAAAAACGCCATGTAATAAAAAATGCCCTCGAAAAAATTATCGGTCGTTTCACTATCTACAAAATTCGAATTAACCTCGAAATACTTGTGATTTTTTTCAAACAATTCTTTTATTTACTTCATTACTTTTTCAATTCAAACGTACAAAAAAAGTTAAATAACTTTTGATGCAATAGCCAAGCAAATTTACTAGAAACCTACAAGAAATTGTCAAACCCTAGAAATACTATTTTTCTCAACATTTTATTTTAACCCTAAAACTCATGACTGGGGTCCGCTCGCACCCCAATTCTAATGCAAAAATCAGGTTTTCGCAGATTTTTGCCGTTTTTCAGTATTTGAATGGATTTCTCACTAATGGAATGTCAATTAAATCAGATGGCTCGCACACCATTTACTTTCTTATGAAAATACGATGAAATTGAGGTATGATAAAGTTCATTTATTCCCGTAGGGTCGGTTTAATGACAACGAAAAGCACGGGGTGCATATACACCCCAGTCATGCGTTTGACGGTAAAAAAAAATGTCATGAGTTGTTGGGTTAAGAAACCATATTACTATTATAATAAAAAGTTCGAATCACGATTATATAAAAGTACAACGTATGCATCACACAAGTACTGTATGTATGTATCACGGGAAATGCCGTGCAACGACTTGGCGTGCATGGTTAAGAAAAAACGCTCGGGAGGATACCCGATTCTCTTGGCGAAACGTTCCTACCGCTTCCATAATTAACTTTTGCAACAATTTATTTACTTTGATTATTTCAAATTGTAACATCGCATCAGTTACTGCATCAGATATTTAGAATTATTACAAATTAGCTGTTCAGCCCGCCAAAACTATGTCTATTGAACGAACATTTATGCGACGCAATGGATTTCATGAGATGTATGTTGGTTCTGTAATAAAGTAGATTGTCAATACCACCACGTAACTTTTCAAACTATGTAAATAAAGTGAGATTTCAGGAGCCGTGTGGTCTAGGGGTACATCGCTGATTTTTTAATTCGAACTATGCGGAATGGGAAACTTGGTTTGCAGGTACATAATAAATTGCGTCAATTTATGTCTTAATAGTCAAGTTGTTGTGAAAACGCCATCCTTCGCCGAGCTCTTTTTGTTAACCATGCACGCCAAGTCGTTGCACAGCATTTCCATACATACAGTACTAGTGTGATGCATACGTTGTACTCTTATACAATCATGATTAGAACTTTTTATTATAATAGTAATATGGTTTCTGAAATTAAAAGTTGAGAAAAATAGTATTTCTAGGGTTTGACAATTTCTTGTACGTTTCTAGTAAATTTGCTTGGCTTTTGCATAAAAAGTTATTTCACTTCTTTTGTACGTTTGAATTCAATAAGTAATAATGTAAATAAAAGAATTGTTTAAAAAAATCACAAGTATTTCGAGGTTAATTCCAATTTCGTAGATAGTGAAACGACCGATAATTTTTTCGAGGTTTGCATATACTTCCAGTATTTTTTAGATCGCTAATATTCTCGAAAAAAGATAATAAACATCTCTCGCTCTTTTGCCAAAACATGGATTCCTTCCCGGCGATCAGAGACATTGAAGAAGTTATATTTCTCGTTATGCAAGAGCAAATTCTTCATTTTTTTCTCACATCAACTCAAGATAATAAAAAATATAGGTATATCCATGAAAAAATATTTCTTTTTTGTTGCCTTCGGTTGAAGTAAGAAAAATGCATGGACTGGCTTCTCTATATCTAGAAGTTTGAGGTTTTCGATGTCTCCGATCGCTGCGAAAAAGTCCATGAAATTTGCAACGCGAGAGACTCTAAAGATATAAAATGTTGATTGTTTTCAGTTAATGTAAAATAAATTTATATTTTTGCCCTTTAACGAAAAAAAAATTTACATTTCATATCTTTAGAGACCACGCAGCCAAAAAATGGATTTCTTCGCAGCGCTCGGAGGCGTCGAAAACCTCGAACTTCTAGACATGAAGAACCCAGTCTATGAATTTCTCTATGGAAATTATATTTCCATAGACATACATCTTTCGTTCTTTTGAACGACGAACAACGTCTTTCTTTTTCATTACCCCAAATGTGACCCTTCCGTTCAGTACCTAAAAATGTGAATTTTTCGTAACCTGTGTTCGTTGCATGAGACTTATTCATTTTTGGCTTTCTATTCTTTTTAACGTAAAGTATTATGTCTTCGAACGAATGTCCGGATCACAGTAACCAAGATGTTTTTCAGAGGGACAAAAATATCAAGTTTCAGTGATAATAAGGTGATAAGGTCTACTCTGAATGTTTGGCTTATCAATTTATTTAATAAAAATTCCTTTGACAATGTCGTTTATATAGATGTTCTTTTATTTGTTCAACACCGTAAATGAAAGAGAATTTTCAAGTTAATAGAAATGACAAAAAATTTTAAACGGTCTATGTTACGCAGGCTGTCGACCACGTCTACGAGTTCAAATATCTTGAAATACGTATCCCTGCTGAATATGAATTTGAAACTATAAACGTACAGTTTCTTCAGATATACCTATTTGAAATTCACTTAACTTTGGACGGAAGCTAAAGGAAATAAGAATTCTTTCCCTTCCAAAAAATATATGAAATGGCTTTAAAAATTTTGTTTCAATTTTGAAAAAAAGAACGCCGAGTAATAAAGAAAATCCCCTCGGAAACGTTATCGCTCGTTTCACCTCATAAAAAATCTCTGATTTACCTTACAATTATTTTTTGTTTTAATTCAAACAATGGTTTTGTTACATTTTTTAAACTAATGAAATGTACAAAAAAGTAAACTAACTTTTTTGAACTAGCCAAGTCAGCTTACTAAAAATGATGTTCACAAATTGTTAAACTTTAGGAATAATATTTTTCCAAATATTTTATTTCCATTTACACTAAACATATTACTATTATAACATAAAATGGATATCACCATTATATAACAGTGCAACGTATGTACTACACTAGTACACTGGAAAGTCTGTGCAACCACTTGGCGTGCATGGTTAAGAAAACAAGCTCGGTGAAGGATCTTGTCCTCTAAACTACTCAACTTTCAGGTTAAAAAATATTAAAATACGAGCGCGCAAGCTTGTTTTCTATAGATTTTGTTCAAATTTTAACCAGACATTGTCCATATTATTATGCATGTTTGAGTTAAATTTCAGAACAGTCGACTATTTAGATTGGGAGATAATGGGTTTTAAAATTGCAACTTTTAACACAGCAGGGTCTGCATTGAAATTTAGACAGAATAATTTTCCGTAAAAAAATAGTTGCCCCCTATAATAAGAAGACATATGTCAATACCACAGAACAGTATTGTACAATATTTCGAGAAAAAAAAATTTATCGTGTTCCTACAATTAAAAATGTTGTCATAAAAAAATATTTGTATTATAAATATTAATATTTTATACTGTTTATGTTATCTTCATTAACACATAAAAGTGTTGGTTCATTCATAACTAATTAAAAACTTTGTGCGATTAAAAATTACTTCCAAATAAAAATTTGTGTTGCAGTATTATTTTAAATATGCCGCGCAAACTCACGTCAACGTATCCAACGTGGAACGATGCGGTGTTGCCATATGTCTTCTCATTATAGGGGACAAATATTTTTTACGGAAAATTATTTTGTCTAAATTTCAATGCAGACCCTGCAGTGTTAAAAGTTGCAATTTTGAAACCCATTATCTCCCAATCTAAATAGTCGACTGTTCTGAAATTTCACTCAAACATGCATGATGATATGAACAATGTCTGGTTAAAGTTTGGACAAAATCAAAGATTGCGCGCTCGTACTACCTTAAATTGCCCCATGTCTCGACCTCAGGAATACGAGTACTTTAGATATTAGTAATTGTATATAAAGGGTGTCTCAAAATGACCTGATATTTTTATTTATTAATAAAACGTATTATATTATTTGAAAAGGACGAATATTTTTATTTAAATATAAGGTACAAACATGAAGGTTATGTGTAACACACAATATCCGATAAATAGCATAAACGGCATGGACTTGGAATACATATTCTTTCAACAAGATGGCGCAACCTGGCACACTGCAGGTGAAACAGAGCTGTTATTGCAAACAAAGTTTCATGGCCGTGTTATCTCGCGCCACGACGATGTGAATTGCCCACAAAGATCGTACGATTTGAAGTTATTGGACTTCTTTCTTTGGGATTTTCTGAAAGGAAAATGGTATGCCAATGATCCACAGACCATTCCGGAGCTCAGGGAAGCAATTGGACGCACCATTAATGAAATTAGCCCGCCATTATCCGAAAAAGTTATTGAAAATTTCGCTACAAGAGTAAATGTTTACAAACAGGGGCGATGCGACCATTTATCGGATATTGCATTCCACACATAACCTCCATGTTTGCACCTTACATTGAAATAAAAATATTCGTACTCTTCAAATAAATAATACGTTTTATTAATAAATTAAACTGTCAGGTAATTTTCAGACACCCTATAGTATATAGATTGTCGCAATTTGATCGTTCTAGAAAATGAATTTCACAGAAGCGTATTTTGCATGAGCGGGTTCCAAAGAAGTAATACTATCTACAATTTCCTCAGATAGCCCTTTGTTACACTCAATTTGTTATGGAAGTGGACATCAAATTCATGATTTTGCGAAGTAGACTCCAGATCAGTGATGTACTTCCAGATCATACGATAGTTGAAATCTTATTTCATGCACATCATTTAAAAAGTTATGCAAACATTTTAACTTGATCGCACAACTATTACTCATTGCATGAAATATATTTATAAGAAATGGTTGCGAGGTCGATCTCGCAACCTTTCTCTCGGATCTCTAGGATTTCGATTATATTTGGCATGCTTGTACAATGGGTAGAAATAGGCGAAGTGTATTTTTTTGTCTGCGGAACCCGATCTTTAAAGCTTGAAACGCACCCTCAATAATGGGGTGTTTTTCGTTTTTCGTTGATAACGTTTTAACGGTACGAGACATGAACAAATTTCAAATTGCAACAATGTTTATTTTTTCATGTACATTGGAGATAAGAACGACAACGTTATCGACGAAAAACAAAAAACACCCCTATTTTCGAGGGTGCGTTTCACCCCATGAAAATCGGGTTCCGCAGATATAAAAAAATACGTGTCGCCTATTTTTGTCCAGTCTACAAGCATGCCAAATTTCATCGAAATCGGCGAGATCGACCTTGCAACATTTCCTTATTAGTCACGTAGACTTTGGTCGTCATCTTGCTGGCGACAGAATAAATATCTCGGTTTTACTGCTAACATCTATCGCGCTATATTCGATGGTTTGAAACAAATACAGTCGGATATTTATCGACAGTGGATATAACGTAGCTCCGGAATTAGAGGAACTAGGGCGGTTCTAAGCCACTTTGGGGGGCGGGTCAAGGGTGGAGGAGGGTCAAAGAGGGGGAGGGTCCGGGGGGGTCCAGGGGGCGATGTCCAGGGGGAGGGGGTCCAGGGGGGTCCATGGAGGGGTGGTGTTCGGGAGGGGGGCTGGGCGCGAGTGACGTCACAGAGTGGCGTATGTGGTGGGGGGGGGGGGATGTGGTTCTTGGAGCGACTGGCGGGGAACCCGCCGTCTATAAGTGTTGTGTGTGTGTGTGTGTGTGTGTGTCCACCCCGTCTCAAAGCTCGCCGACAGACAGGTCCTGACAGGTTTCTTGGAAAAGCGTGCGTGCATGTGTGTGTGACAACCATATATGGGTCGGAAAACGCTAGGCGCCACATGAAGGGCGGCGCCTTCAAAGCCCATTATTTATGACATGCAGCTGGTTCCATTCCGAAAGGCAATGTCAATTGCATCCGCCCCGTCTCAAAGCTCGCCGACACTCGAGACAGGTCCTGACAGGTTCCTCGGAAAAAAACTATAATCTTTAGGGATCAAAGGGACCGTGGATGGACCACTTGAGCGCAGTTCTGGAAAAGTCGAGGTCTCCATTCCGAAATATAACGTCAAGATGTTCGCATGTGCACGTGTGTACGCAGTGCATCCGGCCAAGCACCCCCTGGACTTGACCAAAAACGAGCACGAACAGGTTCCAAAGGTCTTGCTCCTAAAATATTGGGGTAAATATGTTGGCTTATTGTGCGATCGTTTGCCAGAACATCATCGGAATGACAGTGAAGTGATATCATATCTTCCATGATGGCCCCCCACCTCAACGTCGGGAGTGTAAAAAATGCTGTGAAAATTCTCCACATATTGGGTTCTTCGAACGCGTTTGAACCTGTTTTTCGGGAGCGTGAAAAAATGTCTGGGGAAAATTCTCCACGGTTCTTCGAACGTGTTCGAACCTGTTTTTCACGATTGGAAAAGAGGGGAGAGGCTTGAAAATTTGAGTGGGAGGCTTACGAGGGAGATTATATTTTTGTGGACCAAGCTTAGACTGCACTATTCCACTGCACCATCAACATCTAAAACAACTTTGAAAGTGCGCGGAAAATGGATCTCTCGAGTATCAACAAAGGGCGGATGGCGGAATTCCGCCCAACGAAGAAGCTGTCAGAACTCCCCGTTAAGTCGGAACGACTAATCTCCGACATAAGGGCCGTACAAACCAAATTTGGGAAACGCTACATCGCAGACATCGCGGATGAATTCTCTGTCTTTTTACCGGCGCGACTTGTGAAGGCCTTCGACCAAGATCCGACAATGTTCGAGGGTATGCTGCAAGTGGCACGTGATGGTCAACTCTGCATGCAGTATATTGGTGGAAAATACAACAGTGTCGAGTTCCGTCGTCTCTGAACATGGTGGACGGGAAAAAAAATTCGTTGGAACACCATCGTCGAACGGCTGGCCGCATCATCGAGCGTATGCTGCAACTGGCGCGCAAATGGGTACATGCCGTTGCGGGGAATACAACAGCGTTCCATCGTCTCTGAGGCGGAAAAAAAAGACTAAATTCGTTGGGACACCATCATCGAACTGTTTGCACCACAGTCGTCTTGCCATCGTTTTCGACGCTTAGTGTTGACTATGAAAAAAATGTATATGTTTGATCGAATTGTAAATGATGGATGTTTTCACCGTAGAATAAAGAATACAAATCATATATATTTTCATCGAAATGTTTTTTATTCATTCACAAAAATCCCTCGCTGACACTTTGTATACGGTCAACCAGCTTTTAACCGCTTTTACATTCTCATGGGCGCAGTTCGTGTTGAAGGGATGATGGGGACATTTGGAGTTTATGATTTTCGGCAGCATCTGCAGCGATGGACAGTCCAGAGTCTCCAAGTCGATGACGTTTGTCGCAGGAACTGTGAATCGTGATAGCCATGCGCATTTCTCAAATCCCTTGGCATAGATGATACGATCTCCATGCAAGAGTTCTCGAATTATCTTTCTAGCTGCCTCGTATGGTATGCCATTGTGATCCCATCGTAATCCATGGAAATTGCGTTCCAGCCACTTGTTTGTCATTTTGTACTTGGCCGGTAAAGAGTCCCATGCAAATGGTGCATCGAAGGCGAGCGTCAGCGGTTCAGCATTCTTCTCATGGAGTTTGACGATAGACATCTCCTTCAGGACAAATTCGGTGACGGGTCTCTTGAAGCCCTGCACATCGACGATAAGCTCCACGTTGACTGAAGTGGATGAGAATCATCGGCATGATTTTATAACATTTTTATAACTCCACCATTGATTGGATTGTACTCTTCGTGAGACGTTCCAGAGACTTCCGAAGACATTCATAAGACGTTCGAAGGCATTCAAGAGACGTTCGAAAACATTCATAAGGCGTTTGAAGACATGCATGAGGGGTTCAAAGAATTTCAAAAGACTTTCTACAACGTCATGAGACGTTTGAAGATGTTCGTGAGACCTTCAAGAGACTTTCGAAAACGTTTAAAGACTTTCATGAGAGGTTCGAAGACGTTCAAAAGATCTGTGACGATATTTATAATATGTTTGAAGACATCGATGAGGGGTTCGAAGACGTTTAAGGGCGGGGTAAAGTTAATTCGGCGAAAAAAAGGCATGTTTTTAAGATTTTTTTTGGCGTAACGAATAGTGTTCGTTTATTGAAAAATTTACATATAATAAAGTAACATTTGAACAACATTCTCCTAAATTTGCATTGCAAAATATTCAAAATTGAGCGAGTGAAAATTAAACCCCGGAGGCGCCTCGAAAAAAAGTTGGTTTGCGGTGTGCAGCATAACTCGCAACAGAATCATCTGAAACAAAAAAAAATCAAAATGCATTTGTTAAAGGAGATGTTTCTCGAGGTAATGACCGGAGGATTTTTTTTCGATTTTTCGATTTTTCGTAGCACTTGGGAGACAAAAACCCGATTGTCGCTCAAAAAAATCGGCTAATTTGTTGTTGAAAAATTAGTAATTATTAAAAAAAAAAACAAAAAAGCTCTCGACAATACCTGGTGAATTATGTGAAGAAGTACTGTGCAAAATTTCAAAGCGATTGGTCCAGTAGATTTTGAGTTATCGTGCACACGGACTACAAATATGACAAGTCTCAGAAAAACGGTTTGAAAAACGCAGAAGAGTTTGGTCGCTTAGCGCTCATTGCACATAAGTTTGAGAACACTTCTCGATTGCATAAAAATCTGAGAAAATTCATTCATATTAAAGGTACTCAAAAGATTAATTTTGCATAATAATAATTCCAAAATGTTATTAACAAAATGATGAAAAAAAAAAATTAGTCAACAAATTTCCCCGCAACCCAATTTTTTTTCGTGATTCGTTCATTTTTCTGAATACGTATGAATTTTTTCAGATTTTTCAATTATCTTTGAATTTTTAGAAATTCAAAATAAAACTCGATAATTTTCTTATACTCACTCAAAGTCGTCGATGCCAGGTCCGTAGAGCAAAAGGCTTCCATCAAGATGATCGAGAGCATCTTTTTGCGTTTGTCTACGCAAAACTCTTTCTTCTTTACTGTCGTGCGCCACTTGCTCCTCTGCTCTACTAATTCGAATCCGTTCAAGAGTCTTTTGACGACATTCATAATACGTTTGAAGACATTCTTGTGGAGTTCGAAGACGCTTGAGAGACTTTCAAAGGCATCCACGAGGGTTTCGAAGACGTTCAAGAGACTTTCGAATACGTTCAAGAGGCTTTCAGAGACATTCATGAGGGGTTCGAAGACGCTTGAGAGACTTTCAAAGGCATTCACGAGGGTTTCGAAGACGTTCAAGAGACTTTCGAATACATACGTTCAAGAGACTTTCAGAAACATTCGTGAGAGGTGCGAAGACGTTCAGAGACTTTCGAAGACATTCAAGAGATCTTTGACAATATTCATAATACGTTTGAAAACATCGATGAGGGGTTCGACGACGTTTTAGAGACTTTCAAAGACATTCACGAGGGGTTTGAAGACGTTCAAGAGATATTCGACGACATTCATGATACGTTTGAAGACATTCATGAGGGGTTCCAAGACGCTTGAGAGACTTTCAAAGACATTCACGAGGCGTTCGAAGACGTTCAAGAGAATTTCGAGAGCATTCATAATACGTTTGAAGACGTTCAAGAGACTTTCGAATACGTTCAAGAGACTTTCAGAGACATTCGCGAGAGGTGCGAAGACGTTCAGAGACTTTCGAAGACATTCAAGAGATCTTTGACAATATTCATAATACGTTTGAAGACATCGATGAGGGGTTCGAAGACGCTTGAGAGACTTTCGAAGGCATTCGAAGGGAATACGTTCAAGAGACTTTCAGAGATATTCATGAGGGGTTCGAAGACGTTTAAGAGACTTTCAAAGACATTCACGAGGGTTTCGAAGACGTTCAAGAGACTTTCAGAGACATTCGCGAGAGGTGCGAAGACGTTCAGAGACTTTCGACGACATTCATGATACGTTTGAGTACATTCATGAGGGGTTCGAAAACGCTTAAGAGAGACTTTCAAAGACATTCACGAGTGGTTTGAAGACGTTTAAAGGACTTTCGACGACACTCATAATACGTTTGAAGACGTTCAAGAGACTTTCAGAGACATTCATGACGGGTTCGAAGACGCTTGAGAGACTTTCAAAGCCATTCACGAGGGTTTCGAATACGTTCAAGAGACTTTCAGAGACATTCGCGAGAGGTTCAAAGAAGTTCAAGAGATCTGTGACGATATTCAGAATATGTTTGAAGATATCGATGAGGGGTTCGAAGATGTTTAAGAGACTTTCAAAGACATTCACCAGGGGTTGGAAGATGTTCAAAAACTTTCGAAGACATTCAAGAGATCTTTGACAATATTCATAATACGTTTGAAGACATCGATGAGGGGTTCGAAGACGCTTGAGAGACTTTTGACGACTTTCATGATACGTTTGATGACATTCATGAGGGGTGTTTGAGTTTGTTTGGGTGAGCACCCAAACAAACTCAAACACATTTCACCAAAACTGATAATCCCAAACAAACCCAAACAATTCCAACGAAACTCAAACGTCATGAATATCTTTGGTGTATGGATGTCGTCGAATATCGTATTATGAATGTCGTCAAAAATCTCTTGAACGTCTTCAAACCGCTCGCGAATGTCTTTGAAAGTCTCTTAAGCGTCTTCGAAATGCTCATAAATCTCCTTAAACGTATTGTGAATGTCATCAAAAGTCTCTTGAACGTCTTCGAACGCCTCGTGAATGTCTTTGAAAATCTCTTGAACGTCATCAAACCGCTCGCGAATGTCTTTGAAAGTCTGTTAAGCGTCTTCGAAACGCGCATGAATGTCTTCAAACGTATTATGAATGTCGTCGAATGTCTCTAAAACATCGTCGAACCACTCATCGATGTCATCAAACGTATTATGAATATTGTCAAAGATCTCTTGCATGTCTTCGAAAGTCTCTGAACGTCTTCGCACCTCTCGCGAATGTCTATGAAAGTCTCTTGAACGTATTCGAAAGTCACTTGAACGTCTTCGAAACCCTCGTGAATGCCTTTGAAAGTCTCTCAAGCGTCTTCGAACCCCTCATGAATGTCTTCAAACGTATTATGAATATTGTCAAAGATCTCTTGAATGTCTTCGAAAGTCTCTGAACGTCTTCGCACCTCTCGTGAATGTCTCTGAAAGTCTCTTGAACGTATTCGAAAATCTCTCGAACGTCTTCGAAGCCCTCGCGAATGCCTTCGAAAGTCTCCCAAGCGTCTTCGAACCCCTCATGAATGTCTTCAAACGTATTATGAATATTGTCAAAGATCTCTTGAATGTCTTCGAAAGTCTCTGAACGTCTTCAAACCCCTCGTGAATGTCTTTGAAAGTCTCTAAAACATCGTCGAACCGCTCATCGATGTCTTCGAACGTATTATGAATATTGTCAAAGATCTCTTGAATGTCTTCAAAGGTCTCTGAAGGTCTTCGCACCTCTCGTGAATGTCTTTGAAAGTCTCTCAAGCGTCTTCGAACCCCTCATGAATGTCTTCAAACGTATTATAAGTGTCGTCGAAAGTCTTTTGAACGTCTTCGAACCCCTCGTGAATGTCTTTGAAAGTCTCGCTTAAGCTTCTTCGAACCCCTCATGAATGTCTTCAAACGTATCATGAATGTCGCCGAAAGTCTTTTGAACGTCTCTAAAACCCCGTCGAACCCCTCATCGATGTCTTCAAACGTATTATGAATATTGTCAAAGATCTCTTGAATGTCTTCGAAAGTTTCTGAACGTCTTCACACCTCTCGCGAATGTCTCTGAACGTCTCTTAAGCGTCTTCGACCCCTCATGAATGTCTTCAAACGTATTATGAGTGTCGTCGAAAGTCTTTTAAACGCCTTCGAACCCCTCGTTAATATCTTTGAAAGTCTGTCAAGTGTCTTTGAACCCCTCATGAATGTCTTCAAACGCATTATGAATGCTGTCGAAAGTATCTTGAACGTCTTCGAACCCCTCATGAATGTCTTCAAACGCACTATGAATGCTGTCGAAAGTATCTTGAACGTCTTCGAACCCCTCATGAATGTCTTCAAACGTATTATGAATATTGTCAAAGATCTGTTGAATGTCTTCGAAAGTCTCTGAACATCTTCAAACCCCTCGTGAATGTCTTTGAAAGTCTCTAAAACATCGTCGAACCCCTCATCGATGTCTTCGAACGGATTATGAATATTGTCAAAGATCTCTTGAATGTCTTCGAAGGTCTCTGAACGTCTTCGCACCTTTCGTGAATGTCTTTGAAAGTCTCTCAAGCGTCCTCGAACCCCTCATGAATGTCTTCAAACGTATTATGAACGAATTCGAAAGTTTTTGAACATCTTCCAACCCCTCGTGAATGTCTTTGAAAGTCTCTTAAACATCTTCGAACCCCTCATCGATGTCTTCAAACATATTCTGAATATCGTCATAGATCTCTTGAACGTCTTCGAACCCCTCGCGAATGTCTCTGAAAGTCTCTTGAACGTATTCGAAACCCTCGAGAATGCCTTTAAAAGCCTCTCAAGCGTCTTCGAACCCCTCATGAATGTCTCTGAAAGTCTCTTGAACGTATTCGAAAGTCTCTTGAACGTCTTCAAACGTATTATGAGTGTCGTCAAAAGTCTTTTAAACGTCTTCAAACCACTCGTGAATGTCTTTGAAAGTCTCTCTTAAGCGTTTTCGAACCCCTCATGAATGTACTCAAACGTATCATGAATGTCGTCGAAAGTCTCTGATCGTCTTTGCACCTCTCGCGAATGTCTGAAAGTCTCTTGAACGTCTTCGAAACCCTCGTGAATGTCTTTGAAAGTCTCTTAAACATCTTCGCACCTCTCGCGAATGTCTCTGAAAGTCTCTCGAACGAATTAGAAAGTCTTTTAAACGTCTTCAAACCCCTCGTGAATGTCTTTGAAACTCTCTCAAGCGTCTTCGAACCCCTCATGAATGTCTTCAAACGTATTATGAATGTCGTCGAAAGTCTCTTGGACGTCTTCGAAACTCTCGTGAATGCCTTTGAAAGTCTCTCAAGCGTCTTCGAACCCCTCATCGATGTCTTCAAACGTATTATGAATATTGTCAAAGATCTCTTGAATGTCTTCGAAAGTCTCTGAACGTCTTCGCACCTCTCGCGAATGTCTCTGAAAGTCTCTTGAACGTATTCGAAAGTCTCTTGAACGTCTTCAAACGTATTATGAATGCTCTCGAAATTCTCTTGAACGTCTTCGAACGCCTCGTGAATGTCTTTGAAAGTCTCTCAAGCGTCTTGGAACCCCTCATGAATGTCTTCAAACGTATCATGAATGTCGTCGAATGTCTCTTGAACGTCTTCGAACCCCTCGTGAATGTCTTTGAAAGTCTCTAAAACGTCGTCGAACCCCTCATTGATGTTTTCAAACGTATTATGAATATTGTCAAAGATCTCTTGAATGTCTTCGAAAGTCTCTGAACGTCTTCGTACCTCTCGCGAATGACTCTGAAAGTCTGTTGAACGTATTCGAAAGTCTCTTGAACCTCTTCGAACCGCTCGTGAATTCCTTTGAAAGTCTCTCATGCGTCTTCGAACCCCTCATGAATGTCTCTGAAAGTCTCTTGAACGTATTCGAAAGTCTCTTGAATGTCTTCGAAAGTCTCTCATGCGTCTTCGAACCCCTCATGAATGTCTCTGAAAGTCTCTTGAACGTATTCGAAAGTCTCTTGAATGTCTTCGAAAGTCTCTGAACGTCTTCGCACCTCTCGCGAATGTCTCTGAAAGTCTCTTGAACGTATTCGAAAGTCTCTTGAACGTCTTCGAAACCCTCGTGGATGCCTTTGAAAGTCTCTCAAGCGTCTTCGAACCCCACAAGAATGTCTTCAAACATATTATGAATGTCGTCAAAAGGCTCTTGAACGGATTCGAAAGTTTCTTGAACGTCTTCAAACCCCTCGTGAATGTATTTGAAAGTCTCTAAAACATCTTCGAACCCCTCATCGATGTCTTCAAACGTATTATGAATATCGTCAAAGATCTCTTGAATATGTCACGAACATCTTCAAGCGTCTCATGAACGTCGTAGAAAGTCTCTTGAAACTCTTTGAACCCCTCATGCATGTCTTCAAATGCCTTATGAATGTTTTCGAACGTCTCTTGAATGTCTTCAAACGTCTTATATATGTCTTCGGACAAACCCCTCGTAAATGTCTTTGAAAGTCTCGCTTAAGCATCTTCGAACCCTTCGTGAATGTCTTCAAACGTATTTTGAATGTCGTCAAATGTCTCTTGAACGAATTCGAAAGTTTTTTGAACATCTTCCAACCCCCCGTGAATGTCTTTGAAAGTCTCTTAAACGTCTTCGAACCCGTCACCCATGTCTTCAAACATATTATGAATATCATCACAGATCTTTTGAACGTCTTCGAACCTCTCATGAAAGTCTGTAAACGTTTTCGAAAGTCTCTTGAAGGTCTCACGAATATCTTCAAACGTCTCATGACGTTGTAGAAAGTCTTTTGAACCTTTTTGAACCCCCCATGCATGTCTTCAAACGCCTTATGAATGTTTTCGAACGTCTCTTGAATGTCTTCGGAAGTCTCTGGAACGTCTCACGAAGAGTACAATCCAATCAGTGGTGGAGTGAAAAAAATGGTATAAAATCATGCCGATGATTCTCATCCACTTCAGTCAACATGGAGCTTATCGTCGATGTGCAGGGCTTCAAGAGACCCGTCAACGAATTTGTCCTGAAGGAGATGTCTATCGTCAAACTCCATGAGAAGAATGCTGAACCGCTGACGCTCGCCTTCGATGCACCATTTGCATGGGACTCTTCACCGGCCAAGTACAAAATGACAAACAAGTGGCTGGGACGCAATTTCCATGGATTACGATGGGATCACAATGGCATACCATACGAGGCTGCTAGAAAGATAATTCGAGAACTCTTGCATGGAGATCCTATCATCTATGCCAAGGGATTTGAGAAATGCGCATGGCTATCACGATTCACAGTTCCTGCGACAAACGTCATCGACTTGGAGACTCTAGACTGTCCATCGCTGCAGAAGCTGCCGAAAATCATAAACTCCAAATGTCCCCATCATCCCTTCAACACGAACTGCGCCCATGAGAATGTAAAATCGGTGAAAAGCTGGTTGAGCGTATACGAAGCGTCAGCGAGGGATTTTTTTGAATGAATAAAAAACATTTCGATGATAATATATATGATTTGTATTCTTTATTCTACGGTGAAAACATCCATCATTTACAATTCGATCAAACATATACTTTTTTTCATAGTCAACACTAAGCGTCGAAAACGATGGTAAGACGACTGTGGTGCAAACAGTTCGATGATGGTGTCCCAACGAATTTAGTCTTTTTTTTCCGCCTCAGAGACGATGGAACGCTGTTGTATTCCCCGCAACTGCATGTACCCATTTGCGCGCCAGTTGCAGCATACGCTCGATGATGCGGCCAGCCGTTCGACGATGGTGGTCCAATGAATGTTTTTCCCCGTTCACCATGTTCAGAGACGACGGAACTCGACACTGTTGTATTTTCCACCAATATACTGCATGCAGAGTTGACCATCACGTGCCACTTGCAGCATACCCTCGAACATTGTCGGATCTTGGTCGAAGGCCTTCACAAGTCGCGCCGGTAAGAAGACAGAGAACTCATCCGCGATGTCTGCGATGTAGCGTTTCCCAAATTTGGTTTGTACGGCCCTTATGTACGGCCCTTATGTCGGAGATTAGTCGTTCCGACTTAACGGGGAGTTCTGACAGTTTCTTCGTTGGGAGGAATTCCGCCATCCGGCCGACTTTGTTGATACTCGAGAGATCCATTTTCCGCGCATTTTCAAAGTTCTTTTAGATGTTGATCGTGCAGTGGAATAGTGCCGTCTAAGCTCGGTCCACAAAAATATAATCTCCCTCGTAAGCCTCCCACTCAAATTTTCAAGCCTCTCCCCTCTTTTCCAATCGTGAAAAACAGGTTCGAACACGTTCGAAGAACCGTGGAGAATTTTCCTCAGACGTTTTTCACGCTCCCGAAAAACAGGTTCAAACGCGTTCGAAGAACCCAATACGTGGAGAATTTTCACAGCAGTTTGTACACTCCTGACGTTGAGGTGGACGGCCATCGATGTGATCTTTCATCTGTGGCGCATTATAATGCTCCAAGCATGGAAGATATGATATCACTTCACTATCATTCCGATAATGTTCTGGCAAACGATCCCACAATAAGCCAACATATTTACCCCAATATTTTAGGAGCAACACCTTTGGAACCTGTTCGAGCTCGTTTTTGGTCAAGTCCAGGGGGTGCTTGGCCGGATGCACTGCGTACATACTCGCACATGCGAATATCTTGACGTTATATTTCGGAATGGAGACCTCGACTTTTCAAGAGCTGCGCTCAAGTGGTCCATCCGCCGTCTCTTTGATCCCTAAAGAATATAGCTTTTCCAAGGAACCTGTCAGGACCTGTCTCGAGTGTCGGCGAGCTTTGAGACAGGGCGGATGCAATTGACATTGTCTTTCGGAATGGAACCAGCTGCATGTCATAAATAATGGGCTATGAAAGGCGCCGCCCTTCATGTGGCGCCTAGCGTTTCCATATGACCGAAAATTTTCCGACCCATATATGGTTGTCACACACACATGCACGCACGCTTTTCCAAGAAACCTGTCAGGACCTGTCTGTCGGCGAGCTTTGAGACGGGGTGGACACACACACACACACACACACACACACACACACAACACTTATAGACGGCGGGTTCCCCGCCAGTCGCTCCAAGAACCACATGCCCCCCCCCCCCACCACATACGCCACTCTGTGACGTCACTCGCGCCCAGCCCCCCCTCCCCGAACACCACCCCTCCATGGACCCCCCCTGGATCCCCTCCTCCTGGACCCCCCCGGACCCTCCCCATAAAGTGGCTTAGAACCGCCCTAGCTCCTCTACTTCCGGAACCGTGACGCGAATTGAGTGGTTCGATGCACACGCCAATACCACTATATATTAATGTTACCCTACCCGAATCACGCTACCGCCAGAGACGGTAGATCCCAATGCTAATAACCCCAGCAGTTGATGCAACGCTTAAAATTAAAAACTAAATGTATACTGTCGCAAACGTCATTTATGCAGGCGGTAGGAACGGAAAATATTATGTCTTCCCGAGCTTTTTTTCTCAAGGCCTTAGGCCAAATTAACGGGTATTAAATTATGTGCGAATTCAACAATTTTTTTCGCATGAAAAAGTTATTCACTCATCAAATTAATTACACATCTATTTAGTATGAATATCAAGCTGTTGGAAAATATATTTTTTTTTCGATGTACAAAATGGCCGACTACTAATATATTTTTTGTTATCTTTTTTATGCGCTCCGCGGCGTGACATTCCGCATCCACAATTTTTTTACCTAGAACAGAAAACAAAAATTCTCGTCAATCTACATTAGAATACCTAGATAAGTACGTACGGAATTAAAAAATATTGTTTTATTCAAAAGTTGTAGGTATTTGAACTTGAGAAATGAATTTTCAGTGAAAAAGTTCGTTATAAGTGCTCATAAACTGCTCATGAAATGAAAAGTTTTCGATTAATCGGAAATTCCGTACATACTTCTCTGCGAAATGCAATTAGGAACATAACTTTTAAATTTGAAGTAAATCGAGTGAAAATTGTTGACGTTATTTGTCACGCCAATTGGAAAAAAGCTGTTTCGAGAAGTTTCGAGTAAACGGCCATGTTGTACAACAAAAAAAATACATATTTTCTAACAGCGTGATATTCATACTAAATAGATGTGTAATTAATTTTATGAGTGAATCACTTTTTCATACGAAAAAAATTGTTGAATTCGCACATGATTTTATACCCGTTACTGTGGCCTAAGGCCTTAATCATGCACGCCAAGTCGTTGCACAGCATTTCCAATGTACTTGTGTGGTGCATGCGTTGTACTCTTATATAATGGTGATAACAATTTCATGTTATAATAGTAATGTGATTTTGTTTAATGAAAATAAAATATTCAGAAAAATATTATTCCTAATGTTTAACAATTTTGTGTACATTTCTAGTAAACTGGCTTGGCTAATTTATAAAAGTTATTTTAATTTTTTTGTAGATCTAATTAATTTAAAAAATATAATAAAACCATTACTCAAATTAGAATAAAAAATAATTCCAAGGTAACTCAGAATTTGTTTGTAAGGTAAAACAAGCGATAATGTTGTGGCCAGGATGTTTTTCATTACTTACAATTAGCGTTCTTTTTTTACTTTTTAAAAGTGTTCTATTGTACGTATACTTTGGCTACTCTTGTCACGGAAACACGGCTGATGAAATATAAAGTAAACGACATATAAGCTGGAATCACGTGGCTCTCTTCGTAAATTCGTTGAAAGAGCGTTTCGAGCAAGCTCCGTGCTAACCTCTGTTTGACGCATCTGTAGTAACCATTTTCAGAGCTCTTGCATTTCTATGCCGAATAAAACATACTCAAAACAATGCCCCATTGTTTTCCTTAATGGCGTACATTAGAGAGAGTCGACGTTGCTTGCTAAAAAATCTTCTAGTATTCGGAGAACAATTGAAAAAGTACAAAAACCGAGTGAGAAAGGAATTGAAAAGTGGAGAAAGCAAGACGGAAAAAGAAAGGAAGCGGAAGAAAAAGGAAAAGGAACAGATTTCAAAAGAGTGATAACTTATGAGGAGAGTTTATGGTTGGTAAAATTACTTGGGATATTGTCGTGTTTACTCTGTGAGAACATTTTTCATACAGACGTCACAGTGGAAGGCGCGATCAGCTCTTTAACAATAAATCCCAAAGAGTCGAGGACAATACGAGGTTGTGGCAAAAATGGAAACCGAAGACCCCATGTGAATGGTCTCGCCCCGAGAGAGTCACGACGATATCGCAATGTTTAAAGCAGAGATAGAGATTCCATATTAATGGCCGGACGATCGTGGAATGCGCGAGACTGCGTGGAAAGACCGAGTAGTAGGACAAAGACAAGGAATTCGATAGAAGTTTTTTGCCGCGATCTCCACTCGGGACAACAATGGAATGAACGCCGGACGATGAGAATTCACGATCCTCGGAAACATACAAATTGCCAATGATATTTTTTTCTTTTTTTTTTCATCTCGTCTCTCTTCTGTGTCATTTAATCGTTTGGGAATTCCTTTGGCGATTTGTTCGTAGAATTCACAAAAACAAGCCATTCCATAGTCGGTAGGATTGTGAAAGATTTTGCCTTCGCCGACCACCTCGATTCCCAATCGACCCATTTTTTATTGTAACTCGGGAATAGAGTGAGGAAAAATATCCGATCACTAGCATTAAAATCTATATTTCTTTGTTATAATGCGACCATTTCCCAGAAAATCAAGCGGAAAAGAGTGATGACATGGATGGAACGTGACCACAATGAACAAATTCAATTCTTGAATAATACTTCGAATTGGCGCTATTCAATCGGAATGATTGTTTGGGGAGGTCGAGCATTTTACCGATAAATGGTAAAAGAAACCGGCGTTCCCGCAATTTACACAATTTTCCATAAGGACTCACCAATTAAGCTGGAATTTTATTTCCAATAAGCGCAATATATATTAACTGCAGTTAAGGGGGGACATACCTTTAGGTGAGGAAAAAATTCCCTGATTTTCGTGATTTTTTTAAAGGAAAGGTTTCTTCATCATTTTTCAGACTTAGGGTATATTTTATTACTACTTTTGACTGTTACATGGTATTATTTTTTCTTATTAATCCACGGTCTTCTAAACTGCATTCTAAAAACTGGTAGATATAGCTAAAAAACTAATTGACCGACTCTGATGGAGTTTGGTATAAATCCTTCTAACCGTATTGTCAAAAACATGACCTCAAATGTTGATTTTTTTGTTTAAGTATTTTTTACTACAAATTGTAGCCTTTTTCATAAAATTTAATCTTTATGTTTCAAAGCGTACCATTTCATCGAATTTCAACATTTCTCACTTTTTGCTGGTTCATATTCTGCGTATGATTGTTAATGAAGGAAAAATCCATATTGGTTTTTTTTTTTCAAATTAATCCTGCCGATGCTACGTGTCACGCCGTCTGACCACATCCGTCGCAACCCGTTTGGAGGACCGTGCCATACCTCCGCCAGTTTTAATGATTAATACAAATAAAAAAATACCACGTAACAGCCAAAAGTAATAATAAAACATGTGTGAATCTCTACAATGGTGAAGAAAACTTTCCTTTTTTTTAAAGAATGAAAATCAGCCATTTTGTTCGCACCTGGAGGTATCTCCCCCCTTAAATTCACAATGTTCTATAGGAATCTCTACTACAGTGCTTAAATTTAAATTATTTTTTATGTATTCTTAATCGACGTATACACATCGAAATAAAGCATTAGTGTCCTTTAACGTTCATCGGCGAAGCGATGAACTCTCCTTAATTGATCCGCCTTTCCTCCGCTTATAGACCTCGCTTATTTAAAGAAAACGATAAATTCTATTATAAACGTTCCGAAACTTTTCGACTTATTTATTTTTGTACAGTCGTGATGATGTTAAGGCCATCACAGTACAGTTTGTACAGCCGTGATGATGTTTAAACCATCACAAGTGTATATATACACTTGTGATGGTCGGAAAAATGGAAAATTTGCATATTATTTAAGAACAATATCTCAAGAATATTCTCACTAAATTTCACAAAGATGGGAGCATTAGATTCGCAGTTATAGGTATTTCAACCGCACGACCGTGGCAGAAAGGTTACGCAGCGCTGCCCAAAGGTAAGAAGGCTGAAATAACATCCTTCAAACACACTGACACTGCTCTTCCTGCCGATGTTTTGAAAGTCATTAAGCCAATTTACGAAGATTTGTCGAAGAAAGAACACTTAGAAAGATGCGTTGGTGGATTTACACAAAATAATAACGAAAATTTTAATCATCTTATTTGGAAAATTACACCAAAGCATCTTGCCGGCGGAGTAGTGGCAGTTGGAATCGCAACATATGCATCTGCTTGTTTATTTAATGAAGGCAACATCTCTATATTGAAGATTTTAGAAACACTCGGAGTGCCTTGTGGCCGAAACGCCCACGCCCATATCAGTCAAGAGGACGGTCGCGTGTTACACTTGCCGAGCAGCAAGCGCAAGCAGCCACAAGAGAAGGAAGAATGGCTCGTAGGCAATATCAAATCAATGTTTTAGAGGCTGCAGAGGATGCAGAAGGATTACTGTATGGCCCTGGAATCGACGACTCCATGTTAGTATGAATTAATTAACTTTAAATGTAAAAGAAACATACTTGAATCTTAAACGCGATTATCTCAGAATCGTCTTTTTTTAGAAACACCTTTGCGGTGGATACGATTACTACAAAACGATTAATCCGATCCATACCAAATTGTACCACATATTTATTACGATAATAGCTAGGGCCTGGACGAAGGATTTTGAATTTTGTTGAAAAACAATTTTTTTGTAACAAAAAAACGGAAAATTTAGCACTTTAAAAAATGATTTTTTTGTTGAAATTATCGTAATTTTTTTTTAATCGAATTTTTTACAAATCCTTCGTCCAGGCCCAAGGCAATGCAATATACTAACGTAATCTTTTTCAAATTCTGATTTCGGATGAACCGTTTTCGAGTTATCATGTCCACCGCAACTGATGCTCAAAAGAAGGCGCACCTGGAAGACATCTGGAGTTCCGCCATTTTGAAATATTTTTGAATATTAAAAATTGTATAAGTACATGGAAATATGTACTAATCGATGTTGCTCACAGTTTTTCAATAAACATTTATTGTCCTGTCGAAAAAAAATCAAGAAAATCGCATCCGTTTGCCCGCTACGAGTGTATATAACGCCTTAAAATTCATCGGAAAGAGCTATTTTTAGGATTTTCAAAGACAAAATGCCGCTGTACGCGTTTTAATTCACGTAGGATGATTTGGACGATATTATTTAAACTTTTGTACAGAAAATTCCACGAGCGAAACACCCGTCTTCAAAACATTTTCGAAGTGGACTATGGTTATTCCAGTCCAAGGACGCAGCTATTATTTGAAAACTCGTGCGATCTCTTTCACTCCGCAAGTGTGAAACTTTAATTAAATTGTCCTTGGGCGCGATGCGAACGGTTCTTAACTCGATTGGCCCAGATAACTTTACGACCTCTATTCCCCTCCTGCATCAGTGTAACACAACATGTGTGTGTGTGTGTGCGTGCGTGCGTGCGTGCGTGCGTGCGTGCGTGCGTGCGTGCGTGCGTGCGTGTGTGTGTGCACGAATGACGTTGGACCAGGTCAACCTTTTTCAAGTTTAGAAACTACTCCCAGCCAATTTTCCCGCGGAACGCCGATGAAAAGTACCTACCATTTACGGCGATTCGCATGAGCAATAACCATAATTCTGAAAATTATGCGAACTTTCTTCTTTCTGCGCTTGAGAAATGCACCCACACACACACACACATATTTATATATTGGAAGTACAAATAAGTCTCCGCCGTTTGACAAAAGATGGCCCCACCAGGAGGCTATGGTTGAAATTGTCAGATGTAAAACGTCATATCGTAAGGTTGGACATCTGGCAAGACCATAACCTTGAAAAATTAGCGATTTTTTATCACCATCATCAATTTTTTTCGTACGAAAATGTCGAGTTTTGAGCCGAATAAGCGTCATTAGCGGGAACTCTCGCGTTTGGCACGAATCTCCCTCCAATAATGCTTTCAATTCCGGGTCTTCGTTTCGGCCTTCCGCTACGCTCTTTGTCTTCGACATCAAACTCACCGTTCTTAAACTTTTGAAACCACTCACGACAACTTCTCTCACTTAAAGCAGCCTCAGCATATGCTTCTACAAGCAATCGATGCGCCTCAGCTCCAGATTTCTCCAAATTAAAGAAGTAAAGAAAAGTTATAAAGTTCCCGCAAATGACGCTTATTCGGATTAAAGCTCGACATTTTCGCACGAAAAAAATTATGTGATGCTCATACAAAATCGCTAATACTTCAAGGTTATGGTTTTGCCAGATGTCCAACCTTACGATATAACGTTTTACATCTGACAATTGCAACCATAACTTCCTGATGGGGCCATCTTTTGTCAAAAGGCGGAGATTTATTTGTACTCCTAATATATATGAGTGATTCTTCCGAACTGATCACTTTGCAAGACAATGAAATTTATAAACAAAATATCTCATTTTTTCATTTAAACATTGCAATTGACTTCAGTTCTGATCGATATAATATAATTCTGTATGAAACACACTGATTTTTCAGTTTTGAGGGATTTATCATGATCTAAGAAATAGTAGGGCCAGAGGAATGATGCAAACCTTTTCCTATCCAGTTTTTACCATTTATTAATATCTATTTCTCCTTTTCTTTGAATATTGATTTCGCTCTTTTTATTTCAACTTTTATTTTTCTACACGATCCTGTTTAAGCCTTTCGTATCCCCGTTCTTCTGCCTCTCCTTTTCTACGGAGCTTTTCTTCTTTCGATAGCGGGATGGCAATAATCTAAGAGAATAATTTTCATGTAACCTCATGTATATCCACACATACGTAACCAAGATGGTGTCATTCCTCTGGCACATCTATCATGCCTCTGAATTTCACATGTCGGGAGGAACGCAGAGAAATGATGCCAGAGGAATGACGATTCAAACGGGTGAGTCGGTGTCTAAAAATTTCACTTGAACACGTACGGAGTGACTTATTTTTATTGAACAATGATACCGTTAAGAATAACCAAAGGAATTACTCCCTCGCCACCTCATAATACACAAGATCTGTAGAAAAAAAGCGTGAGCTACAAAAATGATACGGCACACTCAGTCTCTTCGGGAAGTAGATGAAGAAGGCACTGCTCAGGCATGCATGATCCGCTAGCGCCGGCCATCACACAATATATGAACGCATTTACAGTTCTCCAGAGGAATGATTGAGAAAAACCGTTACAAAATTTCTTTATTTATTGTGAAATACCTGCGCTCATTATTTCTTTTATTTTTTCAGGGAGAAATTGGGTGTCAAGGAATGTTTTTTCTGATATTTTTGAATTTTCAGTACCTCTTCAGCTTGATAGTGTATATGAAGTCTGGATTGTTATACTTCAGAGGAATAATTTTCATAGTCAAAATGCAGGGAAAAAAAGGATAACGATAATTTTTCTGCCAAATCTGTTCTGTAGGAAGATTTCGAAATATTGCAAACTGTTATATTCCAATAACCTACGAAGTAATCAGTTACCATGTACTTAAAAGAGTCGGATTACTTGCAAAATCATCATTTTCGAAGAATTATAAGAAAAGTAAGAGAGGGGTTAGAAAGGGAGAAAAAAGTGTTTTTTGCAGGCGTTGGCGAAAACTAACGTAACTTCAATAATCTCTACTGGACTCGCCGACAGTTCGAGATTGTGGAAAGTTTTGAAAATTTTATGAATGGATATTAAAGTACAGGAACATTAATGATATTTCTCAAAAAGTGCTGCATACCAAAAAATTTCACATGGTTTTTTCACGATATGCTATTACAAATTTTACGCCCTTTTATCGGACCTGAGCGAAGACAAATTGAAGCTCAATTTGTCCTGAAAATACTCATTTTGTTATATATTCCCTGTAAAACTCCACCTTAAAATGTTGTATGTAAGCGAAAAGTTCGCAGAGCGAGGAGTAATAAGGGAATAACTCCGTGACGTGACTCTTGTCGGTATACTATATGTGTACTATATGTATATTATATGTATACATATATATCGTGCTATATGCTATACATACGTGTGTGTGTATATGGGCAGGATCGTATAAGTGAGGCGATATCAGATACTTGAGTAAAGAGGGAGTGGAGGTGGGTGAGTTCGAGAGGTATCTATATATATACGTAGCGTGAAGGGGGGTGGGGGTGTAAAGGGAGATATGTGAGTGAGAGGGCCACCAGGACGTGAGATGGAGCAACTTGATTAAATTTCTTCCCGTCGTCGTTGCAGCTTAATCTCTACGTAGTAACTTGTGCGGGGCACGCAAGGGACACCGGTTATCCAAGTTTTTACTATCTACCCCATTCGGCGAGAGAAGTACCCCGATTAACGTTAGCCTAGATTCTGGATTCAAATTATGGCCGGATATGGAACCGGATATGCAGCCCGCGTGAGATTCGAGAGAACATTGGGAACAATGACGGAGGCGTAAATTTAAAAATTGTCCGAAGTCGTTAGAGAAATTCGTTCGTGTTTGTGTATAAATATAAAGACCGATTAAATTAATTTTTACACGTAATCTTGTGTTATTTTTATCAGACGTTCCCTTACATTATATTTTATTGAAAATGATGTAGGACATGCTTCCATTTAGTTGAATGAACAAAATAATTAAAACTACAATCCGAGTTCTATGTTGAATTTATAACGAGGAATCGTGACGCACTATGGGCCACCGTCCATTTCCAACGAGCTCAACAGATTTTCGCAAGCAATATATACAAACAAGCTAACATCGTTCCATTATAGAAAATGTACAGAGCAGATGAATTAGAAATCCATCCACTTACAGAACATTTCGTCATAAAAGCACCACGTACTGAACCGGCAAACAAAATTAATTTACAAACCTTCGTGCCAAATTTTAAATTTCTACAAAATTCGTGTACCAGAAAACAAGAAAGCGTTATGGAGAACAATGTGTAAGCTATAATCGGAAATTTCAATGTACAGCAGAAGAGGCTACATTTTCCCAAAATCTGACTAAAAATAACATTTGTCGAATAATTTTCAACCGTATGATGATATTATAGACAATCAGTTATGATCAATAATGTAACACACTTGAAGAAATTGATATTCGATATTCACCTTTCAGGGGTCTTCTCACTTTAGACGCTAAAAAAAGGCTATTTCCATGAATTTTTTTATAGGTATACATTATAGAAATTGATATAAAAGTTGTTACACTTAATAAATACACTGTGGAAAAACATTTTAAAAAAAGTTATTTTAAGCCACTATTCATAGACGAACATGTCCTAAAAAAATTGTAGGTCTGCGCTATTGATGAAATCTCGGAGATGGATCATCCAAAACATAAAAATCAAACGGTTTTAGGTTCAGCATGTTAATGGCTACAGCACATATTATACTATTTTTGGTATATGCAAAAATAACACAATGGCAGACATTTTTCGAAAAAACAAACAAAAGTTTTTTCACCGTTTTTTGCAAAAAAAAATAGTAAATATCGAAATTTTAAAAAATCCTTGATATGCGCTATAGATATAGTTGTGAAGAATATGTGATTAAAATTTCATAAGGATCGGTTCAGTAGTTTCGAAGATTTTATCAACAAGCCGTCGAAAAACGTTGTTTCGAGAAAAACGCGTGTAAAGTTTGTTTAGGTTACATAAATGCATTTAAAATTTTTTAAAATATATTTCGAAAGTCTATTCATTAAGTGTAACAACGTTTATATGAATATCTATAATATAAACCTATTTTTAAAAATCATGAAAATAGCCTTTTTAGCGTCTAAAGTGAAAAAACCCCTCAAGGTCTTATTTTATTTGTTAAAATAGTTATCTCCCCTAGATCAAGGATTAGGACTGATAAAGGATCTTCGAGTTATCAACAGAAAGCATTATCGGTGTCAATATATTTATTTATCGTATTTAGCATCATATAATCTCTCTCCGTCGCTTTTCCGAGATACTAATCTCCGTCCACGCCTCGAATATATATATGTTACAATCTTAAGTCGGCGTCGACCTCATCGTGCTCATGAACTATATGTACAGGCGATTGCGGGAAAACAATCTTAAATGGACGCGTCCGAAAAATTGCATCTCTCTACCTGATGTCCTTTTTTTACCGAACGATCCACATAGCTTAATTTGTTTTTTTCATATTATCGATATTTGTTCAACGCAAGACACAGGATTTCATCGCAACGAACCCCAATCCTTGTTGCATTATAAGACTTTCAAAAACCACGTGATATCTCTTATTGAAAGTAAGATGAATAATGTCTGTTCAAACGACCAATTTGACCATGAAATTGCGAAATAGAAAAATAACGGTGAAAAAATTAACACATTTTTTTGGTAGACACATTTATACTTCGAGAGTCTGCACATTTTTTCAACGGATAACATCTGTGAGTAATTCATTACATGTAATTTTCATACAAAAACTTACAAGTTCGTGTACAGTTGGATTTTTTAATCGCAGCTCTTCCATGCACTTTTTTCATTTCTATGTTGTATAGCAGGATAACTCTAAGACACGACTGTCGTCCTCGTGAGTTACGGAAGTGTCTCGTCGTCTTATTATGAAACATTGCCGCACAAAAGTTTCGCCGTTTCATTGCGCGTAAATCATCGTCGCGTTCTTACTCACGTAGATCCTTAATTGTTCTCGTCCTTTTTTCAATTATGATTAGCAATGGCGTTCGACTGTTGAGGAACAATATCTTAAGTGTTAAACCCTTTATCTTGACCCGGAACAAAAAAAATGCCCTGCGCCCTTAACAATCCAACGCGAAAAGTTGGAACGTTTCCCGGTATGATCCCATAACTCTAAAAAGCTTTTTTTGCAATTCCGTATACATATAATGAAAGTTCTAATAGCTACGAAACTTTCAAGCGAGATTCATTCTTCGTAAACGCCCATAGTTATAGAAACATGTACCGTTCGGATCGAACGCGTCTCATCTTGCGTAGGATTTGCTGTACACGGCATGCAGACACACACACGCACACACACACACACACACACACACACACACACACACACACACACACACGCACACGCACACGCACACGCACACGCGCACACACACACACACACACACACACCTCAGAAACAAGATTTTTAGGCCCATCCTTCCCCTTTATCTAGAAGAATACATTAGCAAATTATTTTACGCGTTCAACATCGACGAAAAACGGCACCGTTCGAACTTCCCGAATAAACTCGAACATTGTGCTCGTTCTAAAAGACCGAAAAATTCGGACCAATTATCGTCGTTGAGAACGAATATAAAAAAGCTTTGGTCGGTCGATCGGTCGGGAGAGGGGGGAGGGGGATATCCGCAGCCGATGGTCATAGAAGAATAATCCCAAAAGATAATGATAATTAAAAAGGCAATCAAAATGAATCGAAAAATTAATACGATTCTCCTTTCAGCGTGATCGTTCAAAGTAATTCCGTCTCTATGATCATTTGAGACGTTCTTATCGTCGTTACTGGATTGAAGAAGTGGTGTTGGTCAGAACGGAAACTATGATCTCTTGAGCGGATTCGAGCTGGCGGGACTCGAGGGTGAATACAGGCCTAATTTAAGACCAAGCTCTTTGGGCTTTCTCGACGAGTTTCGTACGGGAAATGGACTGAAGAGTAATTTCGGACTCGGCGTCCTCTCGAGACAAGTAGCTGTTCGGCTTGACGTACCGTCCAGTGGCCCGAGGCTCAAGGAAGCCTTGCGGAAATTCATCGCTTCCCTCGACGTCGTGGACGCCGTTTCCGGGTACTGAACGAGTTGGTTATTTTTTTCGGAAATAACCGGATGCGAGACGGGTCTCTTGGAAGCCTTGTCAAGACCCTTCGTCATTTCTGTGACGTACTGATGGCTGGTCGAACCACTGAATTTACGCTCGTCGAACGTCTGATAATTAGGCAAGAGAGAGTGGGAATTTTTGCGTCTGAGGGACAAATAGGAGACGGCATCAGCGTTGTCCTCGTCAATAGTGTAGGATTTCTCATAATCCGTTGTGTTCTTTGCGTATAAATAATTCTGAGGTGATATCGGATCGTACTTTCGAGCGTACAGATCGCTCTGACTGTAGGAACAATTGAGAGGTGAGACCATAGTTTTTTCCAGGTTTATCTCCGCCTCGAGACGTCTGAGCGAGACCGAAGGCTCGTTCGAGTAGTATGATGCGCCGCGATCAAAATTCACTAACGGCGTTTGATAGGGCTCCAACGAGAGCTCATCGTCTCTTAAGACATTAGAGGTCTCGTTTTCGTCGTCATCGTCGTATCGCACCCGAAACTCCAACGTTTCCTTGGACAATATGGATCTCGTATTGCCACCGAGGTCATAGAGCCTCGAGGGCGTTGTTGGATCGTCGCGGGATTCGAAGTGATCGTCGATTGTAGATTTTTCGTAGGAACGCGCCGAGTAAGGATTACTTGGAGTTTTGCGGGGTGACATACGTGATTTAAAATCGTACGTTGTGAACGCCTCGTATGGGCTCTTCATCGGTGATCTTTCAAATGTGCTGTCCGGATTGACTGAATAGTCCGGCGAGGATGGCCGTATTTCGGGATACGCGAGACATTCAGAGGCGTAAGATATCGGTGATATCATTTTCTGGGGAACTACGGCGATCGAGGACGGAAATATTTCGCCGGACGATATTTTTTCGAGTTTCTCGAGTTCTCGATAAATATCAATGTCGCTCGTCGGTGACACACCGCAGAGTCTGTACTTTGCTGATTTGCCAAACTTCATCTTATCGTCGCCGTACTGCGAAATGTGTTCGACACTTAACGTCGCTTCTTGAGCGGAATCGAGATCGATCTTCATCTCGACCGAATCGTTGGACGACGGATACGAGAAAACATTGGTAGAGATGCTGGAAATGTCGAGAGCCTCGATTTCACTTGGATTCTTACACGAGGAGGCATCCTCGCGATTCCCAACCGCACAAATTGGCGAATCCTCCTCGTAGTTCGCCAGCAACTTGGAAAGTTCCTCGTTGATCTGTCGATCTATAAGAGCCTCCCGAGTGTCTAAATAATCGCCTGATATGACATTCTCGACGGCCATGGGGTCAACGATCTCCGAGTCGTCGATCAACGACAATTTAGACAACTCGTCGTTTATCTTAGCGTCGAACTCGGAACCGCTCCCCGTTGTCATCTGATCGAAATCCTTGAAATTTATTCTCGCCAATTCCTCGCTTATCTCGTGCTCGTTTAGACCCATTTTTTCTAATATGGGACTAAATATCTTGGATATTTCCTCGTTTATCGGACTTATCGTGATCTCCTTGGATATTTCCTCGAGGTCGGGCATACGTTTTTTTGCCTGGCACGTTAAAATTTTGTGCAATATCACTGAGTTCTCTTGTATTATTTTCAAGGCGCGATCGCTGCTTCGTCGGCCACTGTCGCGGCCAGCTCTCGGCTTGACCTTCGTCCATACGCCCAATTTCGACTCCGAATCATCGTCCGGTTCACCGTTGCTCTGCTTCCTCGCGTAACTCTTGAGTATACTGTCGCTTTCCTCGTTGAGATTGACCTTTGGCTCTACGTCGTAAGATTTTCTGGTATCCGCGAAAACATTTATGCGCGGTGGATCCAAGCGATCGCGCAAAAATTCACTCGCCGAATCACTGAAATTGTCCTGACGTCGAGCTTCCAGATTCTTCAAGTCCTCCCATACGTAGCCAGTTTTTCTCGTCAGCATGCTCGTGTTGGTTTTGCCGTCGTTCAATTTTTTCTCCTCAAGATGTTTGATGTCTTGTAGAATATCGCTTGATCTCTTTTTATGCGCGTCAACGAGCATTTCGTCGGACGAAGGCGAAGTTTTGAGATTGTTGAATCTCTTCTCGAGGCTGCTGCAACTTCTCTCGAACGGCTTTAAATTGCCTCTCGAAGCCAACGTGTAGCCATTGTCATCGCGTTTGTTCGTTACGAGACCCTTGAAAGAGGCACCTTTGTCGAGAAACATTGGGCGATTTGTCTCGTACCTGTCACCTGGTAGAGGCGAAACGATGTCAGTTTCTATATTGTGTTCCTGGATCTCCTCGACCTCTTTGATCGTCGTCTTCTTGCTTCTGTAGCCCGTGAGTTCGAGATCCTCTTTATAATGATGGGTCGTCGTTGTTCTCTCGCTCTTCGTTCCATCGCATGGCAAAATCGACAAGGTCTCCGCCAATTCTTTCTCGAACGGTCTACCTGAATCGTACTCGTCGCCACTTTTCGTGCATTTACCGATCTCGTTACTTCTCGTAATTCCCAAGGATCCACCGCTCCCATTTTTCGAGACGCTAGTCGCGTTCCGCCCTCTCGTAAATTTCTGTTCCGGCGAAGTCTCGTCGCTGTTGCTGTTTCCGCTGTGCTTTCCCGCCGTGCCATAGGGCGATCCAGTCTTTTGATTCGGATTTACTATAGGATAGAACGGCGACGTTGCCGAACAAATGTCCATCGGCGATTCCGACAAATTGTCCTGTCCCTCGACGTAACTTGTTCTGAACTTTATAGAATTGGCACTCACGGGCGATTGAAGCTCCGAACTGAATGATCTCTCGGAAGACTTGTTCGCCTTTCCAGGACTGCAGGATTCGCTAGAACTGCTTATCACAAATTTCGGACTTATCTCGGATTTGTTCTTCAGCGAGTCCGTACTTATGGGTGTCGAAGGACTCGACTTTTCCAAGGATGGCCTAGTGACGTCCGATCTCGTATCCAACTTTGTTCTGTCGTTCATACAACTCTTCGATTCCATTGACCGAAGGGTTAAGGTCTTAGAGCTCGAGCCCAACGACGAGCGTTCAGACAACGGCAAAGTCCTTGAATCCGCCGTTCCACTCCTTGGACTCGTAGTCAGACTCGAATGTCTCGAATCCGGACCCATCGTCTCGCCAGAACTGAATGATTTTCCGCTTTCCGGTGTCTTCGGACTCTTCTTCTTGTCCTCGGGAAACATCGTCGACTGGGAATCTTGGTAAACGTAATTGGAACTCACGTTCGATGAACTGCCTCCGTTGACGCTTGGACTGAGATACCTAACAGATTCTTCATCGTGTGTCGAATTCACTTTTCCTCCGATTGCATGCGAATTCAATGATTTGGTAGAAATTGCATCAACTGTCCTCCCGATATTATAATGTAAGCTGACAACTTGGGCTACGTTGTTTTTCGAGTTTCCGACCAAAGACGAATCTGAGCACACTGCCTCAATGACCTTCGAGTCATTGGTAAAATTTGCAGGTGCGTCTTTACTTATGTCCGTGTAGTCAGCATTGTCATCTGATCTTTTGATGGTGTCAAACCGCGCTAAAGTGTCAGTAATTCTTTTATCAATAGTCATCGATCGACCGTAAGTCAAACTGGTATCTGTATTGGACAGCTCGTAACAAGGGCTCGTTTCAATGTCATTGTCCGATCGGACGTGTCTCGTGAACAACGTTGATGTATCCGTTGGGTTCGACGTGCCAATAACACCAACCGATCCAAAACTCGTTTCATCGTTATCGCTCGAGCCAACGCCGAATGTCCCAACATCCGTGCTCGATATCCTCACCTTTTCGGCTGCAGATGATATTTCAGCAGTTCTACTGAGTTTATCGTTAACGGTAGACAGTGATATCGGCAAATGACCGATCACGTAAGATCTTGAACAATACTTTGAGTCATCCATATGCGTTTGATCCGTCCTATCGGATAAATTTTCGTACTTGGAACAATCCGGGACTACCGGATCCGTTGATTTTAGGCTTGTTCTCTCTTTAGCTCCAAGCTCGATTGACTCATAATCAATAATAGAATTGCTTAATTCAGGAGTTTTCTTCATCGGTGTACGTTCGTCATTAGAGGACGGATGGATCCGGAAGAGGTCAGTTATCGTGTCCAAACTCGAAGCGGTATTGTCGCTTGCAACGGCGCAAACTTCTTGCAGCCCGATTTCACGATATTTGTCCACCAATGCAACGCTTGGGGTCGACAATTTGTCACTGACTCCGGATTTATCAGAGCTAATTAAAAAACCGTATCTATCTAACGTTTCGAAAGCTTTTTCCGAAACGTGAGAGTCATCTTGTCCAAGTTCTTCGTTGTTGGCAATAATAAATGGGGCGTTGCAATTTCTGTCAGCTGTTATTGATGATTCACAAAACTTGTCGTTTCTGAGAATTAGATTGTCGATTCCGCCATCGGACTCGATCTCAGACTCGTTCCTCTTCAGATCCATGGACACCGGGTGATTGTTCAGCGCTGAATTATGATCCTCACTGGTCGATAACCTTCTTATCTGGTCGGTTATCATCGCGATTGATGCAGAGGTTTCGCCGACCTCCAACAACTGTCGGGAATTAGTCTCGGTATCGTTTCCGGCGCCTTTGACATCAAGATACGTGGTATCAAGTTTTACAGTTGTTTTATTTTTGTTCGAATTTTGATGCAACGTCGTGCTACCGGTGATGGGCGATGCACCGGGACGCGGGCTCTTCTCGTCGTCGGTCGCCATGACATAACAGTCGGAAGTTGAAGTTGGCTCTTCGCTGTCGACGTCGCTCAAGCGATCGGGCTCATCGCACAATTCAGTGGATGTGCTGTCACTGTCACTGTCATTGGCGTTGCCGCGTTTCGGCGATGTCAGAGTCGACGACATCATTTCCGGTGTACTGACCACGTACGACGATGATCCGATCTCATCTCCCGCTGCAACGAGATGAAAAAAGAGCATCTACAAGCTGGATCGATAAGTACGTGTAGAAACACACGCTTAGAAGTTTCACTTGCTATACGCGCGACCGTGAAACTTTCCGGATATCGCAGAAGATCTCTATGGAAGCAGAATATAATGTTTCGGTAATTCGAAAATATTGGCTCGGTATGTCGCGGTTGAAAAATCGACAGAGCGAATGGGAAAAAATGTATCGAAGGGTGTTATCGAATGAATTTTATCGTAAGACTACCGAGCGAGGCGGAACAGGTGGCACTGTGGCCGATCGTATATGTGGCTCGAACGGAAACCGGATGTTGACCCTCAAAGCCACACCTGCGTCAATACTCGCAACTGTCGGCATCCAACAGATGTTGGCATGTATTCCAAATTTGCAAACAACTGGACGAGAGAGGATAAGAAAGAAGATCGATAATCGACAACATAGGGACCTAAAGGTTTTACCGATCCCGGAGGTCAGAGAATTATTTTATTGGTTCGTGATACCAGAAGAAAACTGCAACAACTTTGTACCGTCGGTACATCTGCATGAATTTTTATGCCCACGGCCGAGGCGGCGTGCTTATTGCGTTAATAAAAGGCGCAGAGCGATTATCTGTAGCCAATACTAGTGAGAATCCCAGCTCCAGTATACTAGTACTTCTAAGGAGGGTGCAGGACAATGGTCTACCAATAATCGGTGAACATTTTCGGGATATTTTTGCGATATATCGCCTTAAGACGGAATGACACCTCATCGCGGTCGGTATGGTAGAGCAATTGTAGATACCCACAAATCTCTGAAACGGCTCTTCAGATCCCGTCGAAACTTTGCCAAAAGACGTCAAATAGATAGACGAACAGCTGTCTGCCCCTCAAATTTTCTGAATTTGAGAAAAAAAACGTAGATTGACTTATCATAAGCCAATCGACATTTTTTTTCTCAAATTCAGAAAATTTGAGGGGCAGACAGCTGTTCGTCTATCTATTTGACGTCGTTTGGCAAAATTTCGACGGGATCTGAAGAGCCGTTTCAGAGATTTTTGGGCATCTATAATTGTTATACCATACCGACCGCGATGAGGTGTCATTCCGTCTTAATCAGTCCACTTTTATCTGCGATCTTTGAGACATCAAGCATTCATATTTATCCGACTCTTCACTCCGATTCTTCTATCCGACTCTACACTCCAAACGGCAAATAATAAGAACGAAAATGATTATGGGCTTTTTTACCGTCCGAATCATCCTTCAACTTTTTCGCATCCTTCCATTGCAGCGTCACACTCTGTTTGTCCCTGCGGCTTCCTTGTAACCTCGCGGGGTTTAGGGTAGCCGAGGCTCTCGGCTTGGGTGGTATAGAGCCGGGTGGTGGGCCAAGCTGACGAGTCTTGACGCTTACGAGCGCACTCTTCCCAACCAGAAGATGATTCATCGCTTGGGAAGTCGAGCTCGGTACCATGGATTGTCTGGCACAAGCAGCTGTACCAATGAAACAATGTGATTAATCGTGGATGGTACTTTACGACAATGGCACGAAATTTACACTTTTGTATCCGAATTTGACTATTCCTTTTCTCAAAAACCCTTATTTCATTTAATTTCTGATACATCAGTTTGTGAATGACTGCGATGTTTACAAGATCTTGGGAGAGATACGGAGGTTCATTACTCTTTCTTTTTACTATTATTTGGCAATACCTGAGAGTATTATGTGAGCTTGACGTTGCCGTTCCCGCAACTTTGCGTATTGATGCTTCAACGTGCTTATGTCTAACGCTAGCCTGTCTCTGTCACTTGTTGGGCCTATCGTCTGCAAGGCACTCGATGACGCGTTCGATCGATCTATGAAAAAATTATTTCAACTTTGAGGGTGCGGGGGACAAAGTACACTATTTTTAGTTACTTTATTAAAGTTGCATCCGATAAAACATTATTTCAAAGTTTCCTAACTTGTGTTACTTGGGAAATACATGAGACTTTTCGGGTATCCTTTTTGACGGTTTCAGCGCATTCAGACAATTACTCAACGCGATAACCCACGCCAATTTAAATATTGCAATCATTATAAGCGCAACAGCTGAAAAAAACATTCACACTCTTTTCCGTTTATTATCTGAAATAGTTTCATTTCAGAAAAAAGAATTGCGAATGCGAAAATCCAAAGACGCCAATGGTAAGAACAAAGTTTGGACGAAAGCTTGTCATCTAGATACCATAATACGATGGTATTAGTTCTTCATCTTTTCCGCAGTCAATAACGCCCCAATTTCGTAAGAAATTTCAATGGGACAAGCAAGTTGTAGTGAAATTGTAATGAAAGGCAGGCAACATATAGAAAAATTGTACTATTCCACCGTGCCTCATCTGTGCCCACGTTTTCAATAGACATATCGTATACATCTGGTCAGCAGTGGGAAGCAGGATTTGCAAAAGTGATTTCAAAAAATAAAAAACCTTTCTTAAAGCGCTGGGGAACCCCAAATATGGCAGCCGCAACAGCCAATCTCTCTTCCTCCTCGGTGTCCGTGTCCTCGTCGTCACTCAATCTTCGCGTCCATGGAGTTATGTTATAACGATGCTTCTCACGGAGATCCGTAACTCCGTATAACGGTCCCATATTTACAATAGTCTGGTACCAAAAAACGCGCCACGTTGCAACGATAAAAAACGAGCAGTGCAAAATTTCGCAAAATACCAACACGTGTAATCATTCACGTTCGATTTGAAAAATATGAAAGAGGAACTGTATAAAAGTAGCTTAGGCTGACCTTGATGAGATTATTAACATCCGTGAACTCCAGCATTTCTCTTGTTAGCACACCCATAATACTGTAGAATTCGTCAGCTGACGTGACCGTCATTATACGACTGTTGAAAAAACAAATTATGGCAAATATTTGTAATACAAGTATTGAATGAATGTACGACAAATTAGTCGTTGTGTAATATACGTACTCCGATATTCCTTCCCAAATGGCGAGGGCCGTTCTGAGAAGAACCTCGTCACCCTCGAGAAATATCAAGTCCCATACACGTAGAACCGCTTCTTGTGGTAAACAGTGACAGAAGAGAGTGAGAAACCATTGCATCGTAAAAACATTGGTCAACGGTGGCTCGTAGCTGCTTCCTGAAATCGCCACAACAATTTTATCAAACAATGGTCATCTTTGTTTATTAAAAAACGGGTAAAAAACGTAAAACCATAAAAGAATTCTGAAGAAAAAATTGATCCTATGGTTTGAATCTTGTAGACGAACCTGTGGCTCTGTCTTTGGCATCGCTCTGCAAGGCTTCAAGGTGTCTCGACAACTTTGGCAATCTCATTCTGAGCAAATCACGGAAGACGGCCATGTCTATGGACAAACCGCGAAGATTGTCGGCGAAATATCCCTCCGGTAGGACTCCCTCGATCAAATAGATCATGACTTTAACCGCGGACGCTTCGGCGCGATCAGTAACCTGGAGAACGAGAGCTGCCAGCACATTCAGCCCCTGACAATAACCAACCGATTTGTTCCATCGTGCAAATCCAAGTAGTACACGGCGCAATACCGCCTGATTGTCGCGCCCGGCTGCACCACAGAATAAGCTGCAACCGGTTCTGTGAAGGTCCTGCGAACATTTACGATTTATCGATAGTTTTAGATACGAGGTCGGGCAATTTATAGAGAGCCGAGCACTGATCAATTTCAGCTTTTGTCAGAATTAGTGCACGAAAGAAATATAGTTATGGCTCGCGGGCGATAAGAGTACGCAGTTACGCTACTGACGAAACAGTTTGCTAATTTGAGCTAACTTCTGTTGTGTTTCGACCACCTAATAGCGTAGGGGTTTGTGACAAAAAAAATCCAAAGTCCAATAAAACGGAGAAGCCAGGTAAGTTTGAAATTATGGATGCAATTTCTTATTTGTTTTTGACATTTTCAAAGCATTACAAGTACGAAACACAATTTATTTTCTTCGAAAACAACTATTATTTTCGGACGCCGGTTTACTAAGGTTATTGTTCAAAATGAAAGTAATTTCGCATCTCATCAATAAATGGCAGTAAGAGTCATGTTTGTTTAAAATGTGCAGGTCGTATAAGACTACGCAGTACTCAGGTGTGTAGAAGTACGCGCGTACTGTGCTCAGCTGTGAGAAGTACGCGCGTACAAATAATAATTTGACTGTTGTCAAATAATTATTTTTTTATAAGTATACAACGTATACAAAGAACTATATATTTATATATTTTTATATTTTTTTAAATATGATGATCCAGAATAACCAAATATGACCTCAGAAAAAGTGTCATAGTTTTCGAGATGTGTACGAGTCATAGTTTCGAGATAAGTACAAATACAGATCAATGGAATAATTTCAAAAGAATCTCTTTTTGTAATAAAATATCGATATTGTTCGTTACAGTAAGAAAAAGTCCTACGTGTTGAATCTGTTTTAAATCTAGACTAAATGGCCCCATTTTTAAGAAATGTTGCGAGCTCAGCGTCGTGCGTTTATTATGCCACTATCAATCAAACTGAGTAATGAAAATTCAAAAGAGCTGACAATGTAAATATTTATGGTTATTGTGGATAGCCCGAGAAAAGCCGATCCGGAAAATATCCGTATTGGCAGCTGTGATCTGTCAAATATTGCCTTAAGTTAGAGATTTTCACGAGTTTCAAAAAAGTGCGAATATCTCGAAAAATATGACACTTTGATTGAGGTCACATTTGGTTATTCTGGATCATCACGAGCCCGCCCTGTCAACACCTGCAATTTTATCGTTGGTTTTTAAGACACCCTGTGTGGTATATTGTGTACATACACCCTTCGACAAAAGTATAAAGTACCCTGTAATTTTTCCATCCGGACAAAAGATCGCATATCTCGGCGAAAAAAAATCGTAAACCAATTTACCAAACAGCGTTTTGAAAAGAATAAAATCAGCTCTATTTTGCTTTTTTGCGATTTCTTTTCTACCAGGTACGTCATTTTGAAGATGCCGGTTTTTCACGATTTTCGCACTTTGCGGAGTCGCGTGCTGGACTTAGAAAAAATAGTAATCTCATCATATAGTAATAAGATCCTTGAAAAGGAAACCGTTAGCTTTAGTTTCGTATAAAAAAAAAAATTGCGATTTTTTTTGCAGGGTAATTTACTTTTTTCATGGCCGGTTTCCAAAAAGCCGGCATCGTGCGGCGTAACTTGAAAACGAAAAAAATTGTATCTTGTTATTTTGGGGTCACTCTTTTTTTTTTTTTTTCATTTTTTTTCTAATCTCTGTTCGTATCGCTGGTTTCGGTTGATAGTCGACCATTTGTCTCATTAATTTATTGCCGTTACTTTGAAACAAAGATGTTTTAATGAAAATATCACGAGGAGAAAATATACATAATTTAATTTCTAGGTCGTACGAATCAAATGACTTTGTGAGCTTATTTGGAGTTGAACTAATGAAAACTGTCAGTCAGTCAAATCGAACTCGCATATCGCAAACACTTCACCAACCTCGATATTTCGACCTGGGACTTTCCTTCTTTGTGATTGAGTTGAATTTTTACCCTTCTTTCGTATGAAAGCTCCCTACTTTTGAACATTTTCGAAAACAAGGAATCGCGCTCAACTAGTGAAATCGGAGAAAAGAGCTCCGCTCCACTCTCACAAGGAAACGTTGCGAGGTCGATGTCTCCGATTTCGATTAAATTTGGCTTGCTTGTAGAATGGGTAAAAATAGGCGACACGTATTTTTTTTATATGCGCGGAACCCGATTTTCAAGGGTTGAAACGCACCCCCGAAAATTGCGGTGTTTTTCGTTCTTCCTCGATAACGTTTAAACGGTACGAGATATGAAAAAAATTCAAATTGCAACAAAGTAGTGTAATGGTAAAAGTTCTAAACCAAGATTCCTACTACCGACACTTACCGACCGAGAACGAACCAAAAAATGGTTAATTTCTGAGTTGTCGGCGGATGGTCAGGTAGGGATTTGATTTAGAACTGGTACCATGATCGACTATCGATGTCTGTACTTACCGACCGATGGTAGGGCTGCACTGCTTACCGACCCATGGTGAGGCTCACAGGTTTACCGATCGATGGTAGGGGTCACCTGCTTACCGACCGATGGTGGTAAGTCCCCCTTCGCCTCGGATGGAATTCGGCGGAATGGGGGGGGGGGGTAACCACAGGGATACACGTCCGACTCCTAGCGAAGCCGCGCAACGACTGACAAAGAGTCGAAGTGCTTTGTAGTAAAAGGGAGTTCCCCTCCCCTCCGCGGGAAGAGGGGTGGGGGTGGTGGGAGAAAGAGTGGAGGGTCCGATTTCTCAGAAATTGTTTTAAACATTTGTGGGTGGTGAGTCATCGGGCGCTTGCCGTGGCTTGACAAAGCCCCCCCCCCTCGCTCTTGCTGAGATGCGATAGTTGTGTTTATCGACGTGTTGAAACCGGCAAATTGAGGTGTTGAATGATTATTTTTCCGAGAATTTATCATCGGCCGGTGACATTTGATAGCGTCAAAATGGCGGCGGGATTTCGTCAGATTTCTACGAATTATATTTTTTTAACATTTTGTGGGGAGGGGGCGAGTCATCGGACGCGTGACATTTTTCCGCGCTCGGACCCTCGTGCCCTCAATTTAGCCTGATAACAGGAGGAAATAAACAGATGAAAAGACTGCTCTTTATACTCGAGCCATGCGACGTTCCATTTGCACGCGCGTGCCAACACACACACACACACACACACACGCACGCACGCACGCACGCACGCACGCACGCACGCACAGACACACCTTGGGGATGCTGCGCTTGACAAAGCCCCCCCCCCCCCCCAAATAAAATGCGATATCGATAAACGCGTTGAAACTCGGCCGCCATGATGAAGTGGACTATAAGTGGGGGTGTCTAGAAAAATATTCGTCAGTATAGCGTTTCCCCGTCAACATGAGTCATTTCAGAGATTCAAAAAATCCTGTTTCTCAAAATTTGAAGAAGTTTGCTGAAGATCAATTTCGGATAGGCCCTCCCCCCTCCGATTCAAAAGTTCCAAAGATCAAAGGGAGTGAAGCATATAATGATAATGTTCGTCCCGGGCGATACGGAACTGTAGGTGATTCACGGAAAAAATAGGTTCTTGTTGAGAAGTTGCCACGGAAGGCGGCAGAATCAAGCGCCGCAACGAAAAAAATGCGTGCAAGAGACGTGAATTAAAAGTGCGCATCGAACGATTGTTGCAAGACATTCAACAATTGAAAGGAGAAATAGACTCGTGGGCGCAGATTCATTCGCTGAGGATGATATTTGAAAAAATAAATTTGGAGCCACGGCGCGAAACATCTCCTCACCGACAAACGTCATTGGTCGAGGATTCAGAGGGGGGGGGTGGAGGGGGCAAGTATATAATCTCGTGAAGACAGCTTCGAACGATCAGACGGCAAGTGAAAAATGGACGCGATCAATAAGATTGGTAACTACGCAGATTTTCTTCCGGCGAAGAAATTGAACGAGTTGACCCCCGAGTCGGAGTATCCCATCACCAACATACGGGAAGTGAACACGAGATATGGCAAAAAGTTCGTGATTGATATTCGCAACGAGTTTACCGTATTTCTACCGGGAAGGATCAGCAAGGTACTTGAAACGAATCCGGCGACGTTCCAGACAATGTTGGCGTCAACGTACAACGGACATCTATGCATGGTCTACATCGGTGGAAAGTTCAATAGCATGGAATTCAAAAACCTGGCAAACGAACCTCGCGAAAGCAGTGCGCGGTGAGGAGGAAGGCGACTAATGGCGATTGACTGCTCAAGTGAAATGCAAGTGAAAAAATGCTGTTTTTTTGTTCTCCAGGTGAAGAAACCCCGAGTCGCTATGGGGTCTCGAAAAAAAACACATCACAAAGGCTCGATGTTGGCGGAGGTGCTCAGACCTGGAATTCTGCTAACCTGGCGGCAGCAAATCTGTGTGTGTGTGTGTGTGTGCGTGTGTGCGTGCGCGCGCGCGCGCGCGTGTGTGTGTGTGTGTGTGTGTGTGTGTGTGTGTGTGTGTGTGTGTGTGTGTGTGTGTGTGTGTGTGTGTGTGCGTGTGAATGGGAGAACATTTTGTAAAAAAATTTTTTTTGTAAATAAAAAGAAAAATTATGTAATCAACAAAAAAAATGTATTTCCTCGCATCCTCTTTCAACCATCTTTCCAGACATTTCACATTTTCATAGGCACATTTGAATTTTGGGTGGAGAGTCGCATGGTAGGAATATCCGTTGTTTCTCAGCTCTTTTGTCGCAAGCTTCTCCAACGATGGCCAATCCAGAGTCTCCAGTTCGATGATCTCCGTTGCTAGGTCGGTGAATTTCTTCAACCACAGCGATTTCTCCAATCCCTCGATGTAGACGATTCGACCGTGTTGTAAGATTGATCGAATGAACATGGGGATAGTGTCGTGTGGAAAGTCCCCATCGTCCCATCACAAACCATGGTAATTGCGCTCCAACCACATATTCGTACTCTTGTACTTTCCCGGCAGAGAATTCCAGGCGTACGGTGGTTCGAAGAGAAACGTCAAGGGCTTGCAGTCAATGCTCGCCACCTCGACAATTGATATTTCCTTCGGGACGAATTTGTTGATCGGTCGCTTGAAGCCTTGCACATCAACGATAAACTCCATGATGACTGAAGCGTGATCTCAACTTTATATCAACTTTCTTACCCCGCCACCTATCGGATTGTACTCGACAATACGATCATGGAAAATGAGACAGTATGCGGAAGTATTGGCGGGAATATTGGTCTTTGATTCGAATTCGATGCGTATCTCAACGGGACCGGACTTGAGAGAATCGTTCTGCTTCGAGCAATCAATGACAATGAGCGGAGCATAATTTATGAAATCCAATTTTTTCAAGCATGGTTTGGGCTCTCTATTGTAGTACGAATATTGAAAGTTTGCATACATTTGATAGAGAAGTGCATATTGGTTCTGCGCAATGTCCAGATTCAAATTCCCATAGGGATAACTTTGCGAATTGAGGTAGAGTTTGACATCTTTGATGTCACAATGATCGAAATTACACGCATTTGCGCTTTTCTTATTTTTACGATCGGTCTGGAAGGCTAGAATGACATATCGTGGCTTCTCAAGTTGCGTAGATGTCTTCACGGCCCACATGTGTTTTGAGGTCGCGGGGAGCATTGGGTACTCGTACAATTCCCATGAGCGGAAAGTCATGGGTATCGGTGTGTCTTTACCGATAAACTTGAGAAGTTGGATTTTACCCTTATCGGAGAGTGTCACGTATGGTACGAGCCATTCTACTTTTTTCATTGTGAATTTGATGTCATCTTCAACTGCGGCTTGCCATATCGCATTATCATTAGTCTTCGATCTCAAGAGAATCAATTCATGCTTCGCGTTCACAATGATTTTTTGATAATCTTCGGCGAAACCGAGGATCATACTCAGCGGTATGCATACGTCAAAATTCCCATCGGCATCTGCGACAGCGTGCCCGCTGCGAACATCATACCAGCCAGCATTGTCGAGCTTATAGTTCTTGGATTGACTCACGGATGCGAATCCCTTCATCGAACTCGTTATGCCCACATTTTTACATCGATCTATTTCCATGGCATTGAGCTCGTATCTCACCTCGTCGAACAAATAGCAAATGACATTGTTTGCGAAATGTGTATTGGCGACGAGTGTGACATCGGCTTTGGTGACTCGCCCGCATACGCGTAGTGAACTTTGACTGGGAAGTATGCATATGTCTTGATGCTGAATGGAAATACGTATTTCATCACTGTTATTGAAGGATGTCTGTTGATGCATACGGCTGATGAGCATGAATCTCATAGTGCGCGATGGAATCATCGAAGATGACGGGGGTTTTGATATCAGTTATTTCCGCATCCATCTCAAACAGCATACGCACGCAATGCAGATTATGTAGTTTTTCATGCGATTTTTCCACGTATTCGTAGACCCAAACTCCGCAAAAACAGCACGTTCTGCGGTGTTAGCGGTGTGCGTGTCCATCAACTACTGGACTCTCTTATCGACGAAGTATTGTTTTTATAAGTGCTCGCGACTCTGTGAAAGACGTGAATACCCATTGCGATTTGATGTGTAATCGTATGGTTATTGTCTCACCGCGAAAGTTCACCAAATCACCGTCCTGATCCACTATTCGCAGTTGAATGTTGTCTATCGTCTTGCTCGCGATTGGTAGATAAATGACGTGCGACGGTGTCTCCATGATTTTATAGCCTGGTGGTACGGATGGGAAAAACTCGTGGATTGTGTGTACTCTTCGCTCGTTAATATACACGCCAGCTGTGAGGTTACATTCGACGCGCAAGGCGTTCACTTTGAGAATGGTCACTAGATTATCCGATTGATGCTTTTCACCAGCTCGTAGTCTACGGGGTGCAAATCCTAGCATACGTCCGATAGAATCCTCGGGCGTGAAATATATTTCATAGTTGCACTCGATTTCACTGCGCAGCGTATTGTGGTTGAGCCTAATGCGAATGGTAATATTTTGTTTTACCAGCTCTTTTTCCAAGTATGTCACAATATCGGCTAATTCGTAACTTCCAGTAGGTATGGTAAAAACGTTCTTGCCAACGTAAAATTTGTTGTGTCCAATGTCTATATTTGGAATAGAATTGTAGGTTAGGAGTTCGATGAGTCCGAGGATATAATTCTTGTGGGGGGGGGGGGGGCGAGTTCAATGGGGGGAAAGTATTGAGCCTCGAGCACAGACGATGATCCCGATAAGATCAACGTAAGACTGTTATTCATATTGTCGTTTGACAAACTGACTCGATTTTTCCCTCATCACCCACTTTTATACAGAGAAAATCTCTCTCGTCGCGGTGATTGTCGACAGAGAAACTTTAGACACAAATGACCACACTCGAATGTGTCGTATGTCTGGTACCTCTTGTAATTATAATTCACGCTACTCACACCGAAGTATTTCAAAAGTTCGGCAGGTGGTTGAAGATCGCTTGTTGGTTTTTTTGTACGCCACCCAATGTGTGCCAGACCCCATATCCTCATCGAGATTTACAATTGCACATTCGCGTAGCCATGGTCCACCCTTGGGCAATTGATTTCGCATGTATCATCCACGAAAATAGGGGATTTTCATTATTTTGGCGTATTTTAGCAAATCTGCATCGGTGAATGGTCGGTGAGGTAGCTCTACTTTACGTTTTTTGGCGCGATAAAAAGACCCATTCTCTGTTTGTACGGCTTGAGATGTAAGCCTTTGCCCAATACTATTGCTTCAATCGTTCGATTGTGACGCTTGCTCTCTTCGAGCTCACGTTTCGCTGCTTGAGCGGCCTTGACCGCTTTGACTATGTTGGCCGCACCACCTGCTAGCGCCCCTGCAGCGCTAAGACCGGCAAAGATGGGTACAAGAAACGGTAGGAAGCCACCGCTTTTACGAGGTACAGGCAACACTCGAGGCGTACGCACTTTGCGCGCACCACTTGCGACCCTCTTGACAGCTGCTCGGGCGCCCTTTAAGGCCGACGTAGCGACTGCACTTGAATCTTCGCTCTTCACCATGGCTTCTCTCGCTGCATCGATGATTTTCTTCAAGCCAACAATTTTTGCTCCCCTCTTCTTCTTAATCCCCATGCCAAATTTTCTCTTTGCTTTCATGATTCCTGCTACGGCAAGCACGTTTGTTTTCTCCCCGATACTAGCGTCGCTGGCGCGAACTCGTTGCCAAGCTCTCTCCTGCAATATTTTATCCGCAGAATGTCTAGCTTTGAGGTTTTCACGATTTTTCGAATACGCGATATCTTGCTCCTTGCAAGCTGCATCCAATGAATTTATTCCAGGATCGCCGCGTGCAAGACGTTTAGCTAGCTTTGTACCGGGTCCGCAATACTGATATCTAGGCAAGTGCAATTCAACGGGAAGTTTGTTGATGATACGATTGAGGAGACCTTTATCGGACTTCTTTCCTCGACGTTTGATCATGATGAAGGTTGACGCTCGACCGAAGCGGCGATCAATATAAAAGCTCGTTTTATACTAAAATTATGTCAGTGGCGACGAAGATGAAGTCCAAGACGGATGGAAAGCTGCCAGTGATAAACTTTGATGAATTTACGCAAATTCAGAGAGAGGGTGGACAAAGGCGTCATGGTGATTTGCTGCCAAATACGATTCGCGTGGTATTCTGCGGTCCGTCAAACTGCGGAAAACCCAACGCGTTGCTCACCCTCGTAATACACCCGAATGGTCTGAGATTCGAAAACGTTTATCTCTATTCAAAGTCGCTGAAACAGCCGAAATATCAGTTACTCGAACAATTTCTCCAGCCCGTGAAGGGTCTCGAATATCATCCATTTAACGAGCATGAACAAGTGGTGTCACCGAGCGACGCACGACCAAACTCCATATTCATCTTTGACGATATAGCGTGCGAGAAACAGAACAACGTGAGAGCCTTTTTCTCCATGGGAAGGCATGAGAATGTGGACTGTTTCTATCTTTCTCAAACATACGCTCGTATTCATAAGCATCTCGTACGCGATAATACGAATTTCATAGTTCTCTTCAAGCAGGACGACTCGAACCTTAAGCATGTGTACGATGACCATGTCAATACCGATATGTCATACACAGAATTCAAAAATATATGTTGCGAATGTTGGAATTCTAGCAAGTATGGATTCCTTACAATTGACAAGGATAGTAGTATCAATGAGGGTAGGTATAGACGAGGGTTTGATTCTTTCCTCCGAGTCAATAAATAACGTGCTCTTTGTTCCAATGCATACAGTATTGCTTGTATTGGGAAACTGACAACAGCATGAAGCGTCGACAACTTTTGCAAGAAAAAGATGTGTTGCAGCAAATCGTCAAGGTCAGTGATGCAATTAGACGAAAACATCGAATGATAAAGATGGGTAGAGATAATGCTGATCAGGCGATGCAGGATGTCTTTAAGCCGATAGTCACACAATTAGAAAAGCTCGTTTCTCACAAGACGTCACCATTCAAGGAGGAGGAGGAGGAAATCAAGAATGAAACGGAAGAAAATGAGAGTGAAGTTAAGAATGAGTCATCGGAACGATTCAACTTTCACAGCGGCGTATGAGCACAAAGATAATGCCTCTGATGACGATGATGATGCCGATGCTGATGATGATGATGATGATGATGATGATGATTCAACCAGTCGAGTCGATGAATTGATAAAAAAATATCTCGTATTGTTACGTACGGGTAAAAAGAAAAGTCTGGATACCACATACGGTGTGCGAATGCTTACCAGCACCAAATTAATGACTGGCGATTGTCCGATAATTTTCAATGCTTCGCATATTCGTGTGGGGGAGAAAAGTTATGCGACAACTGTGGAATTGACGGAGCTCCTATTTAAAAAAGTGCCAAATGTCGGGTTTCTCGAACCGAACTATTAACAAAATTATGAGAATATCATCATTGCCACGAACGCGCATAAAAAATATTACAAACCGGACGGAGCTGTGCGACGTGAAAACAGTCACAAATTCAAGATTTATATTTCGAAAATAATTCGAGCACGTACGGGTCGGGAGATGTACAAGAAGGCCAGAAAAAATATGCAATTTGACTATGTTTACTGGAACAATCCGAATGAGCTTGTAGATCGTCTTCGAGTACTCCACGCATCTCAAGCGGCAGGCAACTCATCGCATTCCAATGAGATCTTATCGATTATCGAAGAATTGCGCGAGGCTGGAATTATTTATTAAGAAAAACGATCGTTTTTTCCATTCGCATGTTGAACGTTGATGTGTGTGGATCTCCGCGCGCGCCATGAATGATGACAAAAAACTGACTCTCGTGCGAGAGCTGCATAAGCCTGCACGAAGAAATTATACTCGTCGACACGTTGACATTCGAGGTCTGGATGAAACATGGCAAGCCGATATCGTAGAGATGTCATCGTACGCGAGGCAAAACTCGCAACATAAGTTCCTCCTGACCGTCATCGATATATTCTCCGAATTCGCCTGGGCCATACCGTTGAGAAACACGAGCGGTAAAGATACGACGATTGCCATGAAATCTATATTCAATCAGGGTCGCATACCCAAGAACTTGCACGTCGATCGTGGAAAAGAATTTTATAATTCACAGTTTGAAGCTCTTATGAAAAGACACAATGTAAAAATATATTCAACGTATAGCAATTTGAAAGCATCAATCTGCGAGCGTTTCAATAGATCGTTAAAAAATAAAGTGTGGATGCAATTCAGTCTTCGCGGAATATACAAATGGATGGATATTCTGGATTCTCTCGTTACCGAATACAACAACACCGTGCATCGAACCATCCGGGAAAAACCGAAAAATATCAATCGCACCCATGAAAGAGAGATTCTCCATCGTATTTTCCGCCAGCGTCGATTATCGGCAAAAAAATCACAAAAATTCAAAATTGGCGATAATGTGCGAATTAGCAAATTTAAGAATGTATTTGAGAAGGGTTATACGTCCAATTGGACAACGAAAATATTCACGATACGCAGAGTGAAAAGAACGAATCCAACGAAGTACAATCTCAAGGACCATCGGAACGAACCCATCGCCGGCTGCTTCTATGAAGAGGAGCTCCAGAAAGTTAAGTATCCCGACATTTACCTCGTTGAGAAGGTGGTGAGAAAGCGTGGAAATCGAATACTCGTCAAATGGCTCGGTTTCGACGATACGCACAGTTGGATCGACAAAGGAGATTTGTGAAAAAAAAACGTTTTAATAAAAAAAGTTGACTTCGAAAAAAAATGCATTAGCGCCCCCCCCCCCTTCGAAGGAAAAATCCTCGCCTTGGGCCGTTGCCCCTTTGTCTCATCCGATATGAAGAAACAGCTCTTACGTTTACGACCAACTCATGCAACCCGACGCATATATGCTCTCCGACGCCCGTCGAGGCACCCCCCTTGACTTGATAGTCGCTGTGGTGGTTCTCCTGGCCCACAATTTCATCTCTCTCTCTCTCTCTCTCTCTCTCTCTCTCTCTCTCTCTCTCTCCAAAGTTTATAGTATTCGTGATTTGCTTACATTCTCAGTGTACTCGAATACCGCATGATTTTTTTCGTCGATAGTTCCGATCAGGGGGGGGGCGGGAATAAATTTCCGTAAATGTTTTGGTTTAAGCGTGAATATATATTTTTACCGTACCTCTCTCTCTCTCTCTTCACACACAATTGTCGTCAACATTTTATTTTTTAATGTTCCATATCATCAGAAGCATAACCACATGGAAGAGTGTTCGTGGAATCTGGGATTAGCACTCTTTTGTCATCTCTCCAGCTGAGAGCAATTTTCTGTTGCGTCGCTGATGTACAATGTGTTTTTTACTCGTGATGAATTGTTGCGCCTTGACTAGATTTTCGTGCGCAAACAAGCAATTTTTAAAGTCGTCGAATGTGATGGATTTCAGGGTTGACCGCCGTACACCCTTAGCTCTCTTCTTCGCATCGTCACAGTCGAGAATTTTAAACGAGTACAATGTCGCTCTTAAACCTACAAACTCCGTCATAATGCGACCATTATTCTCATCTTTCATGAGACCTAGTACTTTCTTATTGCGCAAAGGCATATCATACGGATTGTTGGGTGAATAATCAGACGTGTCAAATTTGTCAATATCGCGCTTCATCGTTTCATACATGTCGGGCACGCTGATGTGATAGATCAGACTATCAGTGTCTGTATACAATCATTTTGCTCGATCCTCGAATCTTTCGCGCATAAAATTGTAATGAAAATTATAAATCCAGAGCTTGGAGATATCGAGTATGGAAAACCCGGTGTATATAGGCTCGTTGAATAGGACGCATGCTTGATTGAGCTCGAATATGACGATGTCATTGTCAAATATGGTGCAGGTATGGAACGTTGGCTTGGCAATCTGCGCTTCGGCCACCCACCGCCCCTTCCACTTTGTCACGAATCGCACTTCCCGATGTTTCCTGACATTTTCCATTGTTTTGCCAAAGACTGCATTGTTCATGAGTTTGTAAAAAAATTTCTCATAGTCATTGTTCGATTGCTTTCCCAATTCCGTATTTATATCGATGTATTTTTGATGACTCTGTGAATTTTTAGAACACGCAATCCCAATTTCAAGCATTGCTTCAAATTTCTATAATGAATGACGTATTTTTCTTTTCGAAGCAGTGTGGTCGTTAGTTTTCGTTGAGTGCTGCCAGGAGGGACGTAGTGGTCGGGGCACAAAGGCAGATCTTTGTGCGTGTTGTGTGACTCTCGAGGATACTCTAAATCGACTTCGAAAATGTAGCCCGTTTCGGCGTCGTTGGGAATACTCTCGATACGTTCCCCGAAATTTTCCACCCAAGCGAACGAGCCGAATGGTAGTGACTCACACATAGCTGCACCATACAGGTTATTGACATCGTAATACATCAAGTATGACTCGGGCTCGTTTGGATTGAAGTTATCACGCATGTATTGATTATTCGCTTTCCCGTACCTATTGCAGCACTGCGCTACACCATCGCAAATACCTTTCTCGATGAACATTAACATGTCAACGTCGAGCAAGAGTTCGAGTTCTACGCTGGTACATTTTAACATCGCATCAAACGATAGACCGGGTGCGGTAAAATAGTGCAATGGATCGAGGCCGTACGTGTTAATGCAATTTCGTCGAAAATTCTCAAAAATATCTGTCAGAAGGAGTACGTCGGTTTTCAAATACAAGTCGAAATATTCACCCAACGTTTTGAGATTAAAGACAGTCCAAACTTTGCACGCGTGCGCGTAATTGTCCGCCGAAATATCTTCATTACTCAATCGGGAAAAAAATGTATCTTCCGCAGGCAATTGCGTCTCATCGAGTCGCAGCCAAGAGTCCACATAGTCGTAGGGAAAAACGCCTTTTCGCGTCAACAATTCAAATTCCGTGGCATTAGCGCAATGTTTGCGTGTTACTATTTTTTGATCGTTTTTCAGGTAAGATGCTAATTTTTCTATGCTACTCGGCATGAACCTCAAAGAGTCGATGAATCGATACTGCACGCGTGTACCTTTGACGCGCTTCGAAAAAGAAATATATTTCTCCTTGTTAATCGGCAAAGGACTCATGGATCCTTCGAAGGTTCGAGCCAATGCTACTATCAAAAAGTGTGCGTCGTATCCGGACAAGTTGTGAAAAACTAACGGCACTACGTGGGCAATTTTGTAATTCAAATTACAGTCTTGATGAGCGGTGCCGCGGAATTTTCCCGTAAAGTGACAATGATTTCGGACTCTTAGGTTTGTCGGCGCAAATGGTTTTTCACAAATGTGACAATTTTCAGCCAACTTGAAACTTCGACTTTCGTCGTTACTCAAAGGTTTCATTGGTACTATGGTCTGGAAAATGTCGTGCAATGAGCCGGCCAGTCCTTTTATTTCACGCATGAACCATTCGATATAGTTCTTTCCACGAAACTCCTTGTACTCCGAGAGAGCGTCATTGAAACTGCAATGCTTATAGTAGGCAATGCTATGAGGGGTATGCTTCTGATAATTTACAGTGTTAGCCTGCGGTGCTGTGACCGGTTCGAGCAAACATTCCAAATCTGCGTAAATTACAAATGGAACTATCTCCTTGTGCTGGTAATTTTTGAATTTCAATTTTGTATTTGTACCTTCGGGAAAAGTAACCCGACAATTATTACGGCAGTCCTCTTTATGTCGTTGCAATATTTCTTCTCCGCTGAAGTAACAAAAACACCGGTCGCAAATCCATACGCGATGTCCATCCCTCGACACCTGCGCATTCAATAGTCGCGACATGTTTTTAATCCACGCGTAATGATGATACACCTTAGGAACGGCATCCTCCTCCTCTTCTTCGTGCTCCTCCTCCTCCTCCTCGTCGATTTCCGCTTTGATCATGAGTAGATGAATAGTTGGTTTATCCGAAATTTGCTTACTCAGATATATCGGCACAATTTAACTAGTGCCGTCTTTTGTCGTACCATCAATCCCATACACATGGATCGGTAAGCTATTCGATTGCTCAAATTTTGCAATCTTTGACAAACTCATCGGGAAATCCAGGCCATGGTAGTAGAGCATCTCACTATAATGAGGATAGGTACTCGTACGTTCGGGATGCATCCTCGGTGGTGGAGAGAGTGCTGCTGTGACGGACCAGAGAAAACAATAGGGGTCATTGTTTTGAATATTGACGACGGCCCGTTTCCGCTGTGTAGCCCTCGGGAGACGCGTGTAGGTGGATAAGCTCCCTCACAGTGGTTCGTACTTGTTAATGTTCACAAGTAGATGGGAGATTTCGTGTAACGTCCAACCGACTCTTTTTCCTGAAAGTCCTCGATTTTGGCGGAGAGTTTTGCTTGGACGCACTCGTTAAACCACTCGGCAATGTCGCTCGATGGTAGAATGACCGCGTTTGTCGTTGGAAACGTCTTTTCCTCCTCAATGATTTCATTCATCTTCATGAGGTGAAATTTGCACGCCAAGGTAACATTCACCTTCACGTTACCCTCCTCGCGCACGATTTTGTCCAGTTTTTGAAACCACCACGCGCATCGCATCTTCGAGGAAACTTTGCACATCTTTGTGCTCGAAATTCACAATCGAGCCTGCCTTTATTCGATTTTTGAATGCCGACTCGAGATCGACCTACTTTAGTTTTTCGCGAGCGTCACTCACACCAGCACCGCTTACACTTGCGCTGCTTACACTTGCTGCACGCACCATTTTTTCCCTCAACGATAACAATTTCGCTATTGTCGATTGTATTTTCAGTTTTTGACCGACGTTGAGCCCCGGTTTTTTCAACGTTTGCCCCAAAAGTTTGACGTGCACCTCACAGAACTTTTGCCACTTATCCACGTGAGAGAAATTGTTCCTCGCACCGCTCAACTTATCGATAATTTTATCGCAATCGTCCATGGTCCAGACTGCCCAATGAATCGAAATGAAATATCGATGCAGAAGGGCTCGCAAATGTATTTAAGAAGGAAATCTCTATACAACCTCGCACGCGCGCATGTGCCTATGTGTGTGTGCGTGCGTGCGTGCGTGTGTGTGTGTGTGTGTGTGTGTGTGTGTGTGTGTGTGTGTGTGTGCGTGCGTGCGTGCGTGCGTGCGTGCGTGCGTGCGTGCGTGCGTGCGTGCGTGCGTGCGTGCGTGCGTGCGTGCGTGCGTGCGTGCGTGCGTGCGTGCGTGCGTGCGTGCGTGCGTGCGTGCGTGCGTGCGTGCGTGCGTGCGTGCGTGCGTGCGTGCGTGCGTGCGTGTGTGTGTGTGTGTGTGTGTGTGTGTGTGTGTGTGTGCCGGCACGCGCTCGAACGTCGAGTTTGTATACACAAGATCGAGTTCCAAACAGCGAGACGGTGAGCGCTCTTTCTCGTGGTTTTCAATCTTGAACACAAGATGATTTTTTCTTGAAATACTTTACTAGTATCCTTCATTATGCATTATGCATCCATATCTTCAGAGTCCGCGTCCAACGTTTCAATAACTAGATCATTCTTCATATTTCGTATATGAGCTAGCTGCTCTCGGTTTTTATGACCCTTAACGTATGCGATAAACTTTCCACCAATGTAGGCTATGCAGACATTTCTTTTGTACGCTGCTGCCAACATCAGCTGGAATGTTGCTGAATTCGCGAATTTCAGGCTGTGACATTTGCCACCGCGATAGGCCATGCATGGATCTCCTTTATGCGCTGCTACCAACATGCTCTCGAATGTTGTCGAATCAGCCTCAACCTTGATGATCGTTCCGGGTAGAAACACGCTGAATTCGTTGCGAATGTCGACGACGTGCTTTTTGTCAAATTTAGTGTTGACCGCCCGTATGTTGCTGATGATATAATCCGACCCGGGTGACAACTCTCTGAGCTTCTTCGTCGGCAGAAAATCGGCAATTTTACCAATTTTATCGATGAACTCCATTGTTTCACTCGTGTGCACGTAGTTTTTTCTCATGTGTGCGTCCGATCTTGAATCGCACGATTATGTACTCCCCCCCCCCCCCCACCCCCGCATTGAGGGCACGAGGGTCCGAGCGCGGAAAAATGTAAAGCGTCTGATGACTCACCCCCCCCCCAAATGTTTAAAAAATATAATTCGTAGAAATCTGACGAAATCCCGCAGCCATTTTGACGCTATCAAATGTCACCGGCCGATGATAAATTCTCGGATAATAATCATTCAACACCTCAATTCGCCGGTTTCAACACGGCGATAAACAAAACTATCGCATCTCAGCAAGAGGGGGGGGGGCTTTGTCAAGCCACGGCAAGCGCCCGATGACTCACCACCCACAAATGTTTAAAACAATTTCTGAGAAATCGGACCCACCACTCTTCCTCCCCCCCCCCCCCCCGCTTCGCGCGGAGGGGAGGGGAACTCCCTTTTACTACAAAGCACTTCGACTCGTTGTCAGTCGTTGCGCGGCCTCGCTAGGAGTCGGACGTGTGTCCCTGTGGTTACCCACTCCCCATTCCGCCGAATTCCATTCGAGGCGAAGGGGGACTTACCACCATCGGTCGGTAAGCAGGTGACCCCTAGCATCGATCGGTAAACCTGTGAGCTTCACCATCGGTCGGTAAGCAGTGCAGCCCTACCATCGGTCGGTAAGTACAGACATTGACAGTCGATCATGGTACCAGTTCTAAATCAAATCCCTACCCGACCATCCGCCGACAACTCAGAAATTAACCATTTTTTGGTTCGTTCTCGGTCGGTAAGTGTCGGTAGTAGGAATCTTGGTTCCTACTACCATTACACTACTCAACTGGTGAACTGGTTCCATTACACTACTCAACAATGTTTATTTTTTCGTGTCCTCCTCTCGAAGAGCAAACGTTCAAAGTGCTTACCGTGCGGCATGGACGAAAATTTGTAGAAATAAAAATGGTTTACAAAGAAAGTACAATCAGTCAAAATAGTCGATACACATTTTCTCGTTTTGGCGGAACGACACTCTTAAGGGGTCAACGCATCCTTAAAAACTTTGTTCTTTCTATAGCTCGTAAACAGGCGGAAATAAAAATAAAGTTCAAAGGGAAAAAATGTTGTATTCTTCGACTACTAGACGTTCATAATGAATACAGCAACAAATAACGTGTTGTTTATTGCAATCATTCGTGAATTACTTGTGAAAAATCACTTTTTAGTTTTCCACTAATCTGGGCACAGGCAAGGCTCGCAATCACGGCCTGACCTCGTGCTGAGGGAAGCAACTGGATTATAATTGTATATTTACGAAGAAGTTCCTCCCCGCTCACCGTTTCGAAGGCATTATCTACAGAGATTACAGGGTTTTGGGTTACTGCTGCAACTCATGAACAGAATTATGCAAACATTTTTATCAGCTTATAACACAGCATAATTAAATCTTTACCTTTAACTTTAATTTCACAAACAGCAGAACCAATGAACGAAAGAAGTAAATCTTCTCAAAGAGCGACTCCGGTGCAAAGAGCGGCTACCCCATGATAACCTTGAAATCACCTTATTAAAGATAAATAGGAGTTCTGGTAATAGCGCGTGTTGTCGTTATTTTTTTCGTGTGTACTTGTCAATGGGGTTTCAAGTCATATAAATTCACTAACGATCATTATTGCTGCAGTTACGACGGCGAAGCCATACATTTTGAGTTCGAAATACGAATAAAAATGTACGTTAATCTGGTGAATGTTATTCAACTTCTATCCATAGCGATAAGTGCTATGAATTTGCCTCGCACTCCAATCACCAAACAGGAAAAACAGTTCAGTAAGGATCTAGAAAACATGGTCATTGAAGCGATGGATAAACCTATGAAAATGGAAGTCGGAACTGGTTTGGATTTTCTTTCATCAAATTAAATTCATGAAGCAGCCGCAATAGAAGGTGACAGTAAAGGAGATTGGCACTAGATTACTGAAGATCCGGGGCAAATGGGAATAGAAAGTTATCATCTGTTCAAACGAAATTCAAAAAAGTGAAATCAGAGCCGCAGTTACGCCGGTGGGCCCATAGTATAAATAAGGGTGGCACCTACAAAGAAAAGTTAACAAAAATAGCTCACTACACGTTAAACAATGTTAATGATGCATTGGATAAAAGGCTGCCTGTCCATGATATAGATCTTCGACGATGGGTCTTACGTGCACGAGAAATTGTAGAATTGCCAGCCGTAAATTTTCAAGCATCCGCTTCTTGGCTAAGGACATCCAAAAACCAACATGAAATTGTGTCACGGAAAATTACTAAATATGTAACAAAACAACAATTATTAGACGCTGATAGTAGTGTAATGGGGCCGATTCTAAATCAAGATCTCCTTACCGACCGAGAACGAACCAAAAAATGGTAGATTTCTGAGTTATCGGCGGATGGTCGGGTAGGGTTTTGATTTAGAATTGGCCCCATGATCGACTTTCGATGTCTGTACTTACCGACCGATGGTAGGGCTGCACTGCTTACCGACCGATGGTGATGCTCACCTGCTTACCGACCGATGGTAGGGCTCACCTGCTTACCGACCGATGGTGGTGAGTCCCTCTTCGCCGCGAATGGAATTCGGCGGAATGGGGGGGGGGGGGTAAACACGGGACACACCTCCGATTACTAGCGAGGCCGCGCGACGACTGACAAAGAGACGAAGTGCTTTGTAGTAAAAGGGAGTTCCCCTCCCCTCCGCGGGAAGAGGGGGGGGCGGTGGGAGGAAGAGTGGAGGGTCCGATTTCTCAGAAATTGTTTTAAACATTTGTGGGTGGTGAGTCATCGGGCGCTTGCCGTGGCTTGACAAAGCCCCCCCCCCCCCCCTCGCCGAGATGCGATAGTTTTGTTTATCGACGTGTTGAAACCGGCGAGGTGTTGAATGATTATTTTCCAAGAATTTATCATCGGCCGGTGACATTTGATAGCGTCAAAATGGCGGCGGGATTTCGTCAGATTTCTTTTCTACGAATATTTTTTTAACGTTTTGCGGGGGGGCGGGGTCATCGAACGCGTGACATTTTTCCGCGCTCGGACCCTCGTGCCCTCAATGTAGGGGGGGGGGTGGAAAGGAGTACATAATCTTCCGATTCAAGATCGGACGCACACATGAGAAAGAACTACGTACACACGAATGAAACAATGGAGCTCATCGATAAAATTGGTAAAATTGCCGATTTTCTGGCGACGAAGAAGCTCAGAGAGTTGTCCCCCGGGTCGGATTATATCATCACCAACGTACGGGCGGTCCACACCAAATTTGGCAAAAAGCACGTCGTTGACATTCGCAACGAATTCAGCGTGTTTCTACCCGGAACGATCATCAAGGCGCTTGAGGCTGATTCGACAACATTCGAGAGCATGTTGGCAGCAGCGCATAGAGGAGATCTATGCATGGTCTATCGCGGCGGAAAATGTCACAGCCTGAAATTCGCGAATTCAGCAACATTCCAGCTGATGTTGGCAGCAGCGTACAAAAGACATGTCTGCATAGCCTACATCGGTGGAAAGTTTATCGCATACGGTAAGGGTTACGAAAATCGAGAACAGCTAGCTCATATACTAAATATGAAGAATTATCTAGTTATTAAAACGTTGGACGCGGACTCTGAAGATATGGATGCATAATGCATAATGAAAGATACTAGTAAAGTATTTTACGAAAAAATAATCTTGTGTTCAAGATTGGAAAACACGAGAAAGAGCGCCCCACGTCTCGCTGTTTGGAACTCGATCTTGTGTATGGGTCATTCCATGTCAAATCGACAAATTTTTTACCTGACCCCCTTTGATTTCGCTGAAAATTTTCTATCTTTTTCTACCCCCCGAAAGTTATTTTTCAGAATTTTTTCAAATTTTTTTTCCCGACTCAAAAAAAGTTATGAATTTTTGAAACAAACTGCTCTTTTATTTTTAAATTGCCAGAACTTTTTCAAAAATTGACCGTTTGGGAACTTTTTTTTTTCAAAATTTTTGTTTTTAAATGTAGTTTTCGAAAAAAAATATGAAAAAATTTTCAGAATCCCAGATATATGAAATATTTTAGTTTTTTTGAAAAAACCGTAATTTTCTCAAAGTCCGACCGTTTTTTTTTTTTTTTATTTTGCTCTAAAAATACTTCAACTAATTCTGCAATGATCCCCGTTAATCAAAAGATGTGACGACAATCGCTTCTAATTTTTTTTCTTGATTATAAAAAAATATTTGTTGAATTTTTGCTGATTTTATATAACTTTGTTATGAAATTTTTTTTATTTCCTCGTGAAACCTCAAAAGTTGAAAAATAAAATTTTATTGGAGAATTTCAAGTGATTATCGTCCAAGAAATTGTTATTTAAAAAAAAAAAATAATTTTTTTCTCTCATTGACGTTATTTTGTCATGTTTCAGTACCAAAATGACGTTAAGTTGTCATATTTCAGTACCAAAAAAAAACGTCCATAAGAGTAAAAAAATAACGTCAATGAGAGAAAAAAATTATTTTTTTTTTTTAAATAACAATTTCTTGGACGATAATCACTTGAAATTCTCCAATAAAATTTTATTTTTTAACTTTTGAGGTTTCACGAGGAAATAAAAAAAATTTCATAACAAAGTTATATAAAATCAGCAAAAATTCAACAAAATTTTTTTTATAATCAAGAAAAAAAATTAGAAGCGATTGTGGTCACATCTTTTGATTAACGGGGATCATTGCAGAATTAGTTGAAGTATTTTTAGAGCAAAATAAAAAAAAAAAAAAACGGTCGGACTTTGAGAAAATTACGGTTTTTTCAAAAAAACTAAAATATTTCATATATCTGGGATTCTGAAAATTTTTTCATATTTTTTTTCGAAAACTACATTTAAAAACAAAAATTTTGAAAAAAAAAGTTCCCAAACGGTCAATTTTTGAAAAAGTTCTGGCAATTTAAAAATAAAAGAGCGGTTTTTTTCAAAAATTCATAACTTTTTTTGAGTCGGGAAAAAAAATTTGAAAAAATTCTGAAAAATAACTTTCGGGGGGTAGAAAAAGATAGAAAATTTTCAGCGAAATCAAAGGGGGTCAGGTAAAAAATTTGTCGATTTGACATGGAATGACCCGTATACAAACTCGACGTTCGAGCGCGTGCCGGCACACACACACACACACAGGCACACACGCTCGCACAGACGCGCGTGCGAGGTTGTATAGAGATTTTTTCTTAAATATATATATACATATATATATATATTGGTGAGCCGTTCCCTTCGGTATTTGATTCATCGAGCAGTCTGGACCATGGACGATTGCGATAAAAATATCGATAAGTTGAGCGGTGCGAGGAACAATTTCTCTCACGTGGATAAGTGGCAAAAGTTCTGTGAGGTGCACGTCAAACTTTTGGGGCAAACGTTGAAAAAACCGGGGCTCAACGTCGGTCAAAAACTGAAAATTCAATCGACAATAGCGAAATTGTTGTCGTTGAGGGAAAAAATCGTGCGTGGAGCAAGTGTAAGCAGCGCAGGTGTAAGCGGTGCTGGTGTGAGTGATGCTCGCGAAAAACTAAAGTGGGTCGATCTCGAGTCGGCATTCAAAAATCGAATAAAGACAGGCTCGATTGTGAATTTCGAGCACAAAGATGTGCAAAGTTTCCGCGAAGATGCAATGCGCGTGGTGTTTTTAAAACTGGACAAAATCGTGCGCGAGGAGGGTAACGTGAAGGTGAATGTGACCTTGGCGTGCAAATTTCACCTCATGAAGGTGAATGAAATCATTGAGGAGGAAAAGACGTTTCAAACGACAAACGCGGTCATTCTACCATCGAGCGATATTGTCGAGTGGTTCATCGAGTGCGTCCAAGCAAAACTCTCCGCCAAAATCGAGGACTTTCAGGAAAAAGAGTCGGGTTGGATGTTACACGAAATCTCCCATCTACTTGTGAACATTGACAAGTACGAACCACCGCGAGGGAGTTTATCCACCTACACGCGTCTCCTGAGGGATATACAGATGAAACGGGCCGTCGTCGTCGTCAATATTGAAAAACAATGACCCTTATTGTTTTCTCGGGCCCGTCACCGCAGCTCTCTCCCCACCACTACCGAGGATGCATCCCGAAAGTAAGAGTTCTTATCGTCATTATAGCGAAGTGCTCAAATACGAAGGCTTGAATTTGACGATGAGCTTATCGATGATTAAGAAATTTGAGGAATTTAATAGTTTGACGATCTATGTGTATGGGATCGATGGCATCACGAAAGACGGTATTAGTAAAATTGTACCGATATATCTGAATAAACAAACGTCGGATAAACCAACAATTCACATACTCATCATCAAAGCCGAAATCGATGAGGAGGTAGAGGACATGGAGGATGCTGCCGCTCCTAAGGTGTATCATCATTTCGCGTGGATTAAAAACATGTCGCGACTCTTGAGTTCGTAGATATCGAAGGGTAAACGTTGCATGCGGATTTGCGGCCAATGCTTGCGTCATTTTACCACGAAAGAAAAATTGCAAAGGCACAAAGAGGATTGCGCGAATAATGCGTAGATAATTATGATAAATAATAAGAAGTCATGTATACACTACAATAAAATTAAGATTGAATCAACAATTATAAAAACTGGTTAATCCGAGTGTTACTGTAAAAAGTATGAAAGGCTAGCATATCGTATATCGAAAGGCTATCAATATGGGTTTTCTTCAGATAAATCAAAGACAATAAGAACATATCCATAAGACGCGGTAGCATTGCACTGCTAGCATACTAAAAAAATCAGAAGAAAGGCCGCAGATGAGTGGCACACTAATATGCCGGCCGTGCCACACTTGACGTATTACAATTTCAATCATCTGTATGGTGTAGCTATGTGTGAGTCATTGCTATACGGCTCGTTCGTTTGGGTAGAAAATTTCGAGCAATGTATCGGGGATATTCCAGATGAGGCTGAAACGGGATACATCTTGAAGGTTGATTTGGAGTACTCTTGAGAGTTACACGACACGCACAATGATTTACCCTTGTACCCACAACACGACGGCCCTCCTGAGCGGGCACTCAAAGAAAATTAACGTTCACGCGGCCGCGAAAAGAACAATACGTAATTCACTAAATAAATTTGAAACAACGCGTAAAATTTGGATTACGCGTCATGGAAATTCACAGAGTCCTCGAGTTTAAGCTTGGCTAAAACGTCGCAATGATCGAACTGACTCGCATTCTTGCGTTTATTATTTTTACGATTCATCCGGGAAGCCAGAATGACATATCGCGGCTTTTTCAATTGTGTAGACGTCGTCACAGACCATATAGTATACTCGTTATGGTATCGACTTGAACGTGAACAATTCGACGAGTCCGAGAGCATCATTTTTAAACGGCTATAGTTCGATAGGTGTGATGGAGCTCGCTCGCGAAAGTGTCAGCGAGAAAGAATTAATCATGGATAGTTGTCGTTCAACTGTATCCGAACAGAATCCTTTTTTATACACTTTCAAAATGTTATACATAAATCACTACATACAATAGTATCATAGTCCTGATATCGTTCATGATAGTGTCTGATAGTGCTACCAGCACCCAAATATCTCTCCAGATCTTGAGGTAGCTAAAATTATCAAAACTGTCGAATCACATGACTTCATCTCTAGTTTTTCTGTACGCAGCCCAATGTGTGCCAGGTCCATCTTTGTCATCGAGATTCACAATAGTGGTTTCGTAATTTCGGCGTCCACTCTTGGGAATTCATTTCTCACGCAAACTCCACGACAATGGGGAATTTCCATAGTTTTTGAATTCATTATCGAAATTTTAAGCAATGCCTGAAATTGGGATTGCGCATCACAAAATGCCAAGAATTTTCAAATTCAAACAGCGCGCTTGGCTAAAAAAATACACTGATGTAAATATGGAATTGGGGGAGAAATCTGACAAGGACTTTAAGAATTTTTTACAAACTCGTGAATCATCCGGTCTTTGGTAAAACAATGGAAAATGTGAGGAAACATCGGGAAGTACGACTCGTAAGAAGGTGGAAGAGGCGGTGGGGAGCGGAAGGGCAGATCGCCAAGAGCCCATATTCCATAGCTGCAGCATATTTGACAATTACATTGTTATAATTGCGCTCAATAGAGCGTGCGTTCTATTTAATAAGCCCATATCCACAGGATTTTCCATCCTCGATTTACCTTAGCCCTGGACTTATGATTTTAACTACAATTACATACTCGAAAGATTTAACAATGGAGCGAAATTGTTGTATACGGAGACTGATAGTCTGATTTATCACATCAGCGTGTCCGACATTCATGAAACGATGAAGTGTGACATTGACAAGTTTGACACGTCTGATTATTCGCCAAATAATCCATACAATGTCCCCTCGCGAAATAAGAGGAATTAGGCCTCATGAAAGATGAGAATAATAATCGTATTATGATGGAATTTGTAGACTGGGGAGCGAAATTGTACTCGTTTAAAATCCTCGACTGTGACGATGTGAAGAAGCGAGCTAAAGGTATTAGGCGGTCAACCCTGAAATCCATCACATTCAAAGACTTAAAAAAATTGCTTGTTTGCGCACGAAAAAAAACCTCATCAAGGTGCAACAATTGATCATAAGTATAGAAACACATTGTTCATACGATGATGCAAAATAAAGTTGCTCTCAGCTGGAAAGATGACAAAAGAGTGCTAATTCCCAGATTCCACGGACACTCTTCAGTTATGATTTCGATTATATGGAGTATTAAAATATACTGTTAAAAACAATTGTGTGTAAAGAGAGAAACGGTAAAATACATTTACGCTTAAACCTAAACATTTTCGAATATGTACCCCCCCCCCCCCCTATCGGACCTATCGAAGAAAAAACCATGCCATAGATGTTCGGGCCATGTCCGCGACACAGAATGTAAACAAATCACGAATACTATAAGACGAGCAACAGGAATTGGCTTTGAAGGAGGAGGAGGAGCAGGAGGCCGATGTCGATAATACTTTTAATACTAAGAATGGTGATGGTGATGATGATGATGATGATGATGATGATGATGATGATTATCAACAAGTATTATTAACATCATCTAAGAAGGATGTTGAGCGAGAAACATTCGAACTTCAATGATTTTATGTCCTGGTGGTACGGATGGGAAAGACTCGTGAATCGTGTGTACTCTTCGCTCATTGATAACTTTACGAATTTTTAATGATATTTAAGAATTTTTTTAACAGTAATAATAATAATAACATTCGTTTTTAAAAAATCTGATTTTTTTCTTTGAAAATAATTTGGTCGTTTCTGATTTGTCGGAAAAGAAACATTTTTTGTATTCTACAAATTTTCAAATTATTATTTTAAAAATAAAACATTTTTTTCCGACAATTTTGTATAATAATAATAAATTTGTATTCAAAAAATCTTTTTTTCGATGAGAATCCGCTCGTCGATTCTGATTTGTCGATCCAACTGTTGTGTGTACCATCGAAGGCCAATCACCGGCTGAACGAATAAATAATTTAAAAACGAGTTTCTTAAAGATCAACGTCAGTCATGATTTGATCTTGCCATCGACTTGATCACACTAAAACATATTCATTATGACTGTGCCCACGTTTGTGGATCTGCAAGGATTCATTGTTGGACGGAACTTTATCGTGAAGGAAGTAGCAATTCTGCGAGTAGGATGCGTACTCTCTCATTACATTTTCGCGAGTCCCATACCATGGAGACTTCTCACAAAATCTGAGAGATACGAATCGTCATGGGCGATTCGGAATCAACATGGTCTAAAGTGGGCCTATGGAAACGTTCCATATAGCATGGCTGACGGTTTAATAACCGCTGCAGTTGAGGGTTCAACGGAAGACGACATGTGCCCTATCGTATATGTTAAGTGTCATGAGAAGCGAGAATGGCTAGCTGATATACTAAAAATGAAAAATGATCTAGTTATTGAAACGTTGGATGTGGACTCGGAAGATATGGATGCATTGGGTAAATTAGATGGAAACTCGACGCTACGTTGTGAAAAGCATGAAAAAAATTGTGCATTGCAAAATGTATTTAAAATGTTTAATTGGTGGTCGAATCATAAAGATTCGTACAAATAAAAGAAATGTAACATTATGTAATTTTGATTTATTCTCCTCACCCCGTACTTCGTTACATTATCATCTGCTATAGGGTTGCACAACTATATGAAATATTTCTTTCGAACGTGAAACTAAATTTCTTTTGTATGGAATTTGATTGAAAATAAATTATTATAATCGCTCGATGGCGTTCGAAGACATTTATCGGCAGACGTTCGATAGATGTTTGTGAGACGTTCGAAGACTATCGAAAACATTCGCGAGACATTCGAAGATGTTCGTGAGACGTTCATAAGACGTTCGAGAGCATTCACTAGACATTGGAGAGAAGTACAATAGATGTACAGAGACGTTTGGAGTCATTTGAAGACTTTCATGAGGGACTCAATGGCGTTCAAGAGATTTTCGAAAACGTTCATGAGCCGTTCGAAGACATTAATGGGGGGTTCAGGGACGTTCAACACACTTTCAAAGACGGTCATGAGATATTCGACCATGTTCGTGAGACATTCAAGAGACGGCCATAGACGTTCATAAGACGTTTGAAGACATTCATGAGGGGTTTGAAGACATTCAAGAGAGACTTTCGAGGTCGCTCATGAGACATTCGAAGACTTTCATGACGTTTAAGTTTTGTGAGATTGGTTTCGGTGTGTTTGGGGTGGGAACCCAAACAAACCGAAACAAATCTAACAAAACTTAAACGTCATGAAAGTCTTCGAATGTCTTGAGATTGGTTTCGGTGTGTTTGGGGTGGGAACCCAAACAAACCGAAACAAATCTAACAAAACTTAAACGTCATGAAAGTCTTCGAATGTCTCATGAGCGACCTCGAAAGTCTCTCTTGAATGTCTTCAAACCCCTCATGAATGTCTTCAAACGTCTTATGAACGTCTATGGCCGTCTCTTGAATGTCTCACGAACATGGTCGAATGTCTCATGACCGTCTTCGAAAGTGAGTTGAACGTCCCTGAACCCCCCATTAATGTCTTCGAACGGCTCATGAACGTTTTCGAAAATCTCTTGAACGCCATTGAGTCCCTCATGAAAGTCTTCAAATGACTCCAAACGTCTCTGTACATCTATTGTACTTCTCTCCAATGTCTAGTGAATGCTCTCGAACGTCTTATGAACGTCTCACGAACATCTTCGAATGTCTCGCGAATGTTTTCGATAGTCTTCGAACGTCTCACAAACATCTATCGAACGTCTGCCGATAAATGTCTTCGAACGCCATCGAGCGATTATAATAATTTATTTTCAATCAAATTCCATACAAAAGAAATTTAGTTTCACGTTCGAAAGAAATATTTCATATAGTTGTGCAACCATATAGCAGATGATAATGTAACGAAGTACGGGGTGAGGAGAATAAATCAAAATTACATAATGTTACATTTCTTTTATTTGTACGAATCTTTATGATTCGACCACCAATTAAACATTTTAAATACATTTTGCAATGCACAATTTTTTTCATGCTTTTCACAACGTAGCGTCGAGTTTCCATCTAATTTACCCAATGCATCCATATCTTCCGAGTCCACATCCAACGTTTCAATAACTAGATCATTTTTCATTTTTAGTATATCAGCTAGCCATTCTCGCTTCTCATGACACTTAACATATACGATAGGGCACATGTCGTCTTCCGTTGAACCCTCAACTGCAGCGGTTATTAAACCGTCAGCCATGCTATATGGAACGTTTCCATAGGCCCACTTTAGACCATGTTGATTCCGAATCGCCCATGACGATTCGTATCTCTCAGATTTTGTGAGAAGTCTCCATGGTATGGGACTCGCGAAAATGTAATGAGAGAGTACGCATCCTACTCGCAGAATTGCTACTTCCTTCACGATAAAGTTCCGTCCAACAATGAATCCTTGCAGATCCACAAACGTGGGCACAGTCATAATGAATATGTTTTAGTGTGATCAAGTCGATGGCAAGATCAAATCATGACTGACGTTGATCTTTAAGAAACTCGTTTTTAAATTATTTATTCGTTCAGCCGGTGATTGGCCTTCGATGGTACACACAACAGTTGGATCGACAAATCAGAATCGACGAGCGGATTCTCATCGAAAAAAAGATTATTTGAATACAATTTATTATTATTATACAAAATTGTAGGAAAAAAATGTTTTATTTTTAAAATAATAATTCGAAAATTTGTAGAATACAAAAACTGTTTCTTTTCCGACAAATCAGAAACGACCAAATTATTTTCAAAGAAAAAAATCAGATTTTTTAAAAACGAATGTTATTATTATTATTACTGTTAAAAAAATTCTTAAATATCATTAAAAATTCGTAAAGTTATCAATGAGCGAAGAGTACACACGATTCACGAGTCTTTCCCATCCGTACCACCAGGATATAAAATCATCGAAGTTCGAATGTTTCTCGCTCAACATCCTTCTTAGATGATGTTAATAATACTTGTTGATAATCATCATCATCATCATCATCACCATCACCATTCTTAGTATTAAAAGTATTATCGACATCAGCCTCCTGCTCCTCCTCCTCCGTCAAAGCCAATTCCTGTTGCTCGTCTTATAGTATTCGTGATTTGTTTACATTCTGTGTCGCGGACTTGGCCCGAACATCTATGGCATGGTTTTTTCTTCGATAGGTCCGATAGGGGGGGGGGGGGGGTACATATTCGAAAATGTTTAGGTTTAAGCGTAAATGTATTTTACCGTTTCTCTCTTTACACACAATTGTTTTTTAACAGTATATTTTAATATTCCATATAATCGAAATCATAACTGAAGAGTGTCCGTGGAATCTGGGAATTAGCACTCTTTTGTCATCTTTCCAGCTGAGAGCAACTTTATTTTGCATCATCGTATGAACAATGTGTTTCTATACTTATGATCAATTGTTGCACCTTGATGAGGTTTTTTTTCGTGCGCAAACAAGCAATTTTTTTAAGTCTTTGAATATGATGGATTTCAGGGTTGACCGCCTAATACCTTTAGCTCGCTTCTTCACATCGTCACAGTCGAGGATTTTAAACGAGTACAATTTCGCTCCCCAGTCTACAAATTCCATCATAATACGATTATTATTCTCATCTTTCATGAGGCCTAATTCCTCTTATTTCGCGAGGGGACATTGTATGGATTATTTGGCGAATAATCAGACGTGTCAAACTTGTCAATGTCACACTTCATCGTTTCATGAATGTCGGACACGCTGATGTGATAAATCAGACTATCAGTCTCCGTATACAACAATTTCGCTCGATTGTTAAATCTTTCGAGTATGTAATTGTAGTTAAAATCATAAGTCCAGGGCTAAGGTAAATCGAGAATGGAAAATCCTGTGGATATGGGCTTATTAAATAGAACGCACGCTCTATTGAGCGCAATTATAACAATGTAATTGTCAAATATGCTGCAGCTATGGAATATGGGCTCTTGGCGATCTGCCCTTCCGCTCCCCACCGCCTCTTCCACCTTCTTACGAGTCGTACTTCCCGATGTTTCCTCACATTTTCCATTGTTTTACCAAAGACCGGATGATTCACGAGTTTGTAAAAAATTCTTAAAGTCCTTGTCAGATTTCTCCCCCAATTCCATATTTACATCAGTGTATTTTTTTAGCCAAGCGCGCTGTTTGAATTTGAAAATTCTTGGCATTTTGTGATGCGCAATCCCAATTTCAGGCATTGCTTAAAATTTCGATAATGAATTCAAAAACTATGGAAATTCCCCATTGTCGTGGAGTTTGCGTGAGAAATGAATTCCCAAGAGTGGACGCCGAAATTACGAAACCACTATTGTGAATCTCGATGACAAAGATGGACCTGGCACACATTGGGCTGCGTACAAAAAAACTAGAGATGAAGTCATGTGATTCGACAGTTTTGATAATTTTAGCTACCTCAAGATCTGGAGAGATATTTGGGTGCTGGTAGCACTATCAGACACTATCATGAACGATATCAGGACTATGATACTATTGTATGTAGTGATTTATGTATAACATTTTGAAAGTGTATAAAAAAGGATTCTGTTCGGATACAGTTGAACGACAACTATCCATGATTAATTCTTTCTCGCTGACACTTTCGCGAGCGAGCTCCATCACACCTATCGAACTATAGCCGTTTAAAAATGATGCTCTCGGACTCGTCGAATTGTTCACGTTCAAGTCGATACCATAACGAGTATACTATATGGTCTGTGACGACGTCTACACAATTGAAAAAGCCGCGATATGTCATTCTGGCTTCCCGGATGAATCGTAAAAATAATAAACGCAAGAATGCGAGTCAGTTCGATCATTGCGACGTTTTAGCCAAGCTTAAACTCGAGGACTCTGTGAATTTCCATGACGCGTAATCCAAATTTTACGCGTTGTTTCAAATTTATTTAGTGAATTACGTATTGTTCTTTTCGCGGCCGCGTGAACGTTAATTTTCTTTGAGTGCCCGCTCAGGAGGGCCGTCGTGTTGTGGGTACAAGGGTAAATCATTGTGCGTGTCGTGTAACTCTCAAGAGTACTCCAAATCAACCTTCAAGATGTATCCCGTTTCAGCCTCATCTGGAATATCCCCGATACATTGCTCGAAATTTTCTACCCAAACGAACGAGCCGTATAGCAATGACTCACACATAGCTACACCATACAGATGATTGAAATTGTAATACGTCAAGTGTGGCACGGCCGGCATATTAGTGTGCCACTCATCTGCGGCCTTTCTTCTGATTTTTTTAGTATGCTAGCAGTGCAATGCTACCGCGTCTTATGGATATGTTCTTATTGTCTTTGATTTATCTGAAGAAAACCCATATTGATAGCCTTTCGATATACGATATGCTAGCCTTTCATACTTTTTACAGTAACACTCGGATTAACCAGTTTTTATAATTGTTGATTCAATCTTAATTTTATTGTAGTGTATACATGACTTCTTATTATTTATCATAATTATCTACGCATTATTCGCGCAATCCTCTTTGTGCCTTTGCAATTTTTCTTTCGTGGTAAAATGACGCAAGCATTGGCCGCAAATCCGCATGCAACGTTTACCCTTCGATATCTACGAACTCAAGAGTCGCGACATGTTTTTAATCCACGCGAAATGATGATACACCTTAGGAGCGGCAGCATCCTCCATGTCCTCTACCTCCTCATCGATTTCGGCTTTGATGATGAGTATGTGAATTGTTGGTTTATCCGACGTTTGTTTATTCAGATATATCGGTACAATTTTACTAATACCGTCTTTCGTGATGCCATCGATCCCATACACATAGATCGTCAAACTATTAAATTCCTCAAATTTCTTAATCATCGATAAGCTCATCGTCAAATTCAAGCCTTCGTATTTGAGCACTTCGCTATAATGACGATAAGAACTCTTACTTTCGGGATGCATCCTCGGTAGTGGTGGGGAGAGAGCTGCGGTGACGGGCCCGAGAAAACAATAAGGGTCATTGTTTTTCAATATTGACGACGACGACGGCCCGTTTCATCTGTATATCCCTCAGGAGACGCGTGTAGGTGGATAAACTCCCTCGCGGTGGTTCGTACTTGTCAATGTTCACAAGTAGATGGGAGATTTCGTGTAACATCCAACCCGACTCTTTTTCCTGAAAGTCCTCGATTTTGGCGGAGAGTTTTGCTTGGACGCACTCGATGAACCACTCGACAATATCGCTCGATGGTAGAATGACCGCGTTTGTCGTTTGAAACGTCTTTTCCTCCTCAATGATTTCATTCACCTTCATGAGGTGAAATTTGCACGCCAAGGTCACATTCACCTTCACGTTACCCTCCTCGCGCACGATTTTGTCCAGTTTTAAAAACACCACGCGCATTGCATCTTCGCGGAAACTTTGCACATCTTTGTGCTCGAAATTCACAATCGAGCCTGTCTTTATTCGATTTTTGAATGCCGACTCGAGATCGACCCACTTTAGTTTTTCGCGAGCATCACTCACACCAGCACCGCTTACACCTGCGCTGCTTACACTTGCTCCACGCACGATTTTTTCCCTCAACGACAACAATTTCGCTATTGTCGATTGAATTTTCAGTTTTTGACCGACGTTGAGCCCCGGTTTTTTCAACGTTTGCCCCAAAAGTTTGACGTGCACCTCACAGAACTTTTGCCACTTATCCACGTGAGAGAAATTGTTCCTCGCACCGCTCAACTTATCGATATTTTTATCGCAATCGTCCATGGTCCAGACTGCTCGATGAATCAAATACCGAAGGGAACGGCTCACCAATATATATATATATGTATATATATATTTAAGAAAAAATCTCTATACAACCTCGCACGCGCGTCTGTGCGAGCGTGTGTGCCTGTGTGTGTGTGTGTGTGTGCCGGCACGCGCTCGAACGTCGAGTTTGTATACACAAGATCGAGTTCCAAACAGCTAGACGTGGGGCGCTCTTTCTCGTGTTTTCCAATCTTGAACACAAGATTATTTTTTCGTAAAATACTTTACTAGTATCTTTCATTATGCATTATGCATCCATATCTTCAGAGTCCGCGTCCAACGTTTTAATAACTAGATAATTCTTCATATTTAGTATATGAGCTAGCTGTTCTCGATTTTCGTAACCCTTACCGTATGCGATAAACTTTCCACCGATGTAGGCTATGCAGACATGTCTTTTGTACGCTGCTGCCAACATCAGCTGGAATGTTGCTGAATTCGCGAATTTCAGGCTGTGACATTTTCCGCCGCGATAGACCATGCATAGATCTCCTCTATGCGCTGCTGCCAACATGCTCTCGAATGTTGTCGAATCAGCCTCAAGCGCCTTGATGATCGTTCCGGGTAGAAACACGCTGAATTCGTTGCGAATGTCAACGACGTGCTTTTTGCCAAATTTGGTGTGGACCGCCCGTACGTTGGTGATGATATAATCCGACCCGGGGGACAACTCTCTGAGCTTCTTCGTCGGCAGAAAATCGGCAATTTTACCAATTTTATCGATGAGCTCCATTGTTTCATTCGTGTGTACGTAGTTCTTTCTCATGTGTGCGTCCGATCTTGAATCGCAAGATTATGTACTCCTTTCCACCCCCCCCCCCTACATTGAGGGCACGAGGGTCCGAGCGCGGAGAAATGTCACGCGTTCGATGACCCCGCCCCCCCGCAAAACGTTAAAAAAATATTCGTAGAAAAGAAATCTGACGAAATCCCGCCGCCATTTTGACGCTATCAAATGTCACCGGCCGATGATAAATTCTCGGAAAATAATCATTCAACACCTCAATTCGCCGGTTTCAACACGTCGATAAACAAAACTATCGCATCTCGGCGAGGGGGGGGGGGGGGGGGGCTTTGTCAAGCCACGGCAAGCGCCCGATGACTCACCACCCACAAATGTTTAAAACAATTTCTGAGAAATCGGACCCTCCACTCTTCCTCCCACCGCCCCCCCCTCTTCCCGCGGAGGGGAGGGGAACTCTCTTTTACTACAAAGCACTTCGTCTCTTTGTCAGTCGTCGCGCGGCCTCGCTAGTAATCGGACGTGTGTCCCGTGTTTACCCCCCCCCCCCCCATTCCGCCGAATTCCATTCGCGGCGAAGAGGGACTCACCACCATCGGTCGGTAAGCAGGTGAGCCCTACCATCGGTCGGTAAGCAGGTGAGCATCACCATCGGTCGGTAAGCAGTGCAGCCCTACCATCGGTCGGTAAGTACAGACATCGAAAGTCGATCATGGGGCCAATTCTAAATCAAAACCCTACCCGACCATCCGCCGATAACTCAGAAATCTACCATTTTTTGGTTCGTTCTCGGTCGGTAAGTGTCGGTAAGGGATCTTGATTTAGAATCGGCCCCATTACACTACTGCTGATACACTTCAAAACAAAGCTATCAAATTTATGGAAATAGTGAACGTCAACATAGCCAACGTTGACGCTGAAAACACATTTCATTCTGATCAGAGTGGATTCAATTTAGAGCTACATACAGGCCGCACATTGGCGAAAGAAGGGCAGAAATCCATTGAGACAGTAGTGCAATCGAAAACATCAACAACACTCAGTTATACTATACAGCCTTCGAATTCTGCGAGTGGCAAGCTTTTGGTACCTATGTTGATCGTTTTAAAACGATCCACTGGCAAATTTGGTCCTCGAGTGGAACAAACTATGTTCAGAGCCGAAAATGTATTTCTATTGGCTTCGAAATCTGGAAAATTGACAACTAATCATTTCAAGCGTTGGTTCCATGAAGTATATATTCGCAATACGGGTCCAAAATCGGTGATACTTCTGGATTCTTGGAGCGGTCAATGTCCAACTGCATTTAAAGAAATGGATGTGCAAGGGAAAGATATTAAAGTTTCAACCATTCCAGCAGGTAAATATATTGCACCAGTTTTATTAATTCTGTAGACAATTAGTTCATATGATAATTAGTAATTCCTGCAGGTACAACTGGACTGACACAGCCCCTTGATGTTTATGGTTTCCGTGTATGGAAAAACCTCGTCAAACACTTTTTTGACGCAGTAATATTATGCAATTACGACATCAATCTGCATTTGAGAGACAATATTGTTAAGTTACAATCTCTGACACACGACCAGTTTTCTTCTCCGCGGTTTACAAACCTTTTCAAATATGCGTGGTACAAAAGCGGTTACGAAGAAGAAAGACCACCAAACTTCGAAAACCTGGTAGCATTTTGCTTTTCACAAAATGTACCGACATGCGATATATGCGGCGAAGCAGCTATTATCACTTATGCGTGGTGTAAGAAATCTCTTTGTTTCAAACACTTTTATCATGACTATTATTATTGTAATAACTATAATCCATAAAAAACATAGAGTTGAAACGTTTCCTAAATAAGTGAGCGTGAGAATTTTTTTCCGATTATGTTGTAATCTTCAAAGGCAGTACGTGTCGGGGGAGAATTTCTTCGTAAATATACAATTGTAATCCAGTTGCTCCCCGAAGCACGAAGTCAGTCCGTGACTGCGAGCCTTCCCTGTGCCCATATTAGTGGAAAACTGAAGAGTCATTTTTCACCAGTAATTTACCAATTATTGCAATAAACAACACGCCATTTGCTGCTGTACTCATCATTATCATCATGAACGTCTAGTAGTCGAAGAATACAACATTTTTTCCCTTCGAACTTTATTTTTATTTTAGCCCGTTCACGAGCTATAGAAAGAACAAAGTTTTTGAGGGTGCGTTGACCCCTTAAGAGTGTCGTTCCACCAAAACGAGAAAATGTGTATCGACTATTTTGACTGATTGTACTTTCTTTGTAACCCATTTTTATTTCTACAAATGTTCGTCCACGCCGCACGGTAATAACTTTGAACTTTGCCTTTCGCGGCGGGGACTGTTCGAGGGGGGGGGGGGGGGGAATGTTACAAATATGCAATTGCGTCATAACACGAACACATATTGACGTGAATTTAGACCGAGATGCCAAAAGGCTAGCTAGTTTGATTATACGCTGCTCTTGGCTAACAAAATCGAAGGGCAGTTTCAACCCCTTAAGTGTGAGATATCGGAAAAAGAAAAAAATCCGTATCCGCACTTTTCCATTCTCTACATATATGCAAATTAAATTTAATCCAATGGATCAAAAATTCTCGCAGATACGTTTGAAAAAATTACATATTTGCAATAATATATATGGAATTTGTTGCTATCTGCATCGTTCTCATCTCCAATGTATAGTACACGAAAAATCAAACATTGTTGCAATTTGAAGTTTTTTCATATCTCGTATCGTTAAATCGTTATCGACGAAAAACGAAAAACACCTCAATTTTCGAGGGTGCGTTTCAACCCTTAAAAACGGGTTCCGCCGATATAAAAAAAAATACGTGTCGCCTATTTTTACCCATTCTACAAGCATATCAAATTTAATCGAAATCCGAGACATCGACCACGCGACGTTTCCTTGTCAGATTAGCAAATGAAGACTGGTAAAAGTTTTTGTCGAAATTTAACAAACGCACATGTTTAGCGTTTTTACGATCCAGATGTTTTGCAATTCACCGAAAGAGATTTTCTATTTTTTCATTTTATATTTGATTTTGCCATCTTAGCTTTAGTTCTACGCAATTGTAATAGCTTTATGTACTTTTTAAAATATCAATATTTCATAGGGGTGCCTAATACTTGTGGCCAAGGGTGTATGTACCTTTTCTCCTCGTGATATTTTCATTAAAACATCTTTGGTTCAAAGTAACGGCAATGAATTAATGAGACAAATCGTCGACTATCAAGAGAAACCAGCGATACGAAGAAAGTTGGGAAAAAAATCTAAAAAAATGTAGTGACTCCAAAATAACAAAATACAACTTTTTAGTCCTGAGACTGAATATTCCAAATCTCATAGTTTTTATGTTACGCCGCACGATGCCGGCTTTTCGAAGCCCTGCCTTTTTTTTCAACAAACAACTAAATTAACCTGCGAAAAAAAAATCGCAATTTTTTTTTTCAAACGAAACTAAAGCTAACGGTTTCCTTTTCAAAGATATTATGACTAAATGGTGAGATTACTATTTTTTAAAGTCCACCACGCGATTCTGTAATGTGCGAAAATCGTGAAAAACTGGCATTTTCAAAATGACGTTCTGGGTACAAAAAAAGTCGCAAAAATGGAAATAAAACAGCAAAATGAAGCCGATTTAAGCTTTTCCAAAGCGCCGTTTGGTAAATTGGGTTATGATTTTTTTCTCCGAGATATTCGTTTTTTTATCCGGATAGAAAAAATACAGGGGGCTTTATACTTTTGACCAAGGGTATATATATAATATTTGATATATGTGGTATATATGTAGTATTTTGTATATATGTATAGTATATATTTTTTTACAAGTATACAAGGATACAAAGAAATATACGAAAAGCCAATATGTGAGGACTGGATCGAGTGTTCGAAGTGATAGCATGAGAAATGCACCCCTCATATAAATGGGGGAAACTTTATTTACGATTTATGTATCGATTGATGTTTGAGTACTCTTATCGACCCCCGTGCGATTCTTAAACGCCCGTATGTCTAAGAGTTTGCAAATCCCGTTTTGTAGTTTTTAGATTGTGATTTAAAAAAAAAAGTTTCCTATTTGTCGCTCATAATTTGATTGGAATGCCAGATATTTATATAATTAAAACGAAAACTGATTCGTAAAATGTATTTGTTTGTTTTTTTCACCGCTTTAAAGCTTAGGTGCGTACTCCTATACCACCTTGCCCTACTTCAACGGCGTACTTAGGATCTAAGGTAGGGGAGGGGCAGCTCATATTAGTTTCGTGGAAGGGGGGAGAGGCGCAACAGATAATAGACTTAATTTTTTCTTCTAGGGGGAGGCAGCCCCCCCTCCCGGGTACGCCCATGCCCTACTTGAATGGGTGTCGGTTTAACCGTGCACTGATTTTGATGAAATTTTGCCTGTTTGTAAAGTGGATCAAAATAGTCGACAAATACTTTTTTCTACATCGGAACCCTATTTTCAAGAAGTGAACCCTTGAAAATTGTGGTTGTTTTACGTTTTCCGGCGTTAACTGTTTAACGGAACCATATATAAAGAAATTTCAAATGGTATAAATGTTTTTCGAGTACTATAGAATAATGACGAGAACGGTGCAGATAACAACGAATTTCATGTTGTTAGCTGTAAAAATGCATTTTTTTAATGCGTATCTACGGAAATGTTCATCTGATTGTCAGTGGGATGTAAACGTGCATTTGTGTGTAGGACGGAAAAGTAACGGATACGTGCTTCTTCTTTTTTCCATATATCTCGCAATTATGAAGCTTGAAACCACCCTTCGATTTTTGAACCAATATCGACTTATAATCAAGTAACGTTTTGTGACACCCGGTCAAATTCATATCGATACAAGCCTATGCGATTACTCGATTAAATATTTATGTTATATACACTCCCTGCAGGCCTCACCTCCCTCAAACAAGAAAAATGCCCAAGGTGTGCAGTTCTCCGATTTCGATAAAACTTCGTAGATTTGTAAAGTGAGTAAAAATATTCGAAACGAATTTTGTTGTTTCGGCAGAACGCCATTCTTATGAAGACAAGCGCACCCTGGAAAGTTCGTGGATTTTTTTTGATTATAACTTATGAACGAGGCGAGATAGAAATAAAGTTCAAATGGCAAAAATATTGTATTCTTCGATTACTATACATTTATGATAATACATTTCACGACATTTACAACAACAAATTGCCTATTGTTTATTGCAGTGTTTTTTGCATGCGTACCTACAAAGATTTTCGTTACATTAGAATACAACTTCGTATATGCGTAGAGGGTGAAATATGTAAGGATTTGCAATGCCTGGCTGACTTCGCGTTTCTGAAAACAGCTGAATCAGTCGTCGATTTAGGCAAAATTCTCCCCTCGTTCGCAGAATAAAAGATTTTCGATAAAATGTTGTAGTAGGTACTTATTCATTCAACTAATGGTTCAACTATATTTTTTATGGATTCTACTTATTATGATAACGATAGGCCTGTTTAGGTTAGGTGAATAAATGCACGCTTTGCTGATATTAAATTGCGATGTATTTTCGCGTGATCGCTCTAGTTCACCATCTTGAGACGACTGCCCTCTCTTTTTATGGTTCGCCTACGGTGGCGCTCGGGCACATCCGAAACTATCGAATAATACCGAACACTCTGCCCTCGTAAAACGACTGCTTTTAATAATACATGTTCGGTTCATTCTTCTCTGGCTCGATATAAACACATGGAATAATTAAAGTAATGAGTAGTCAACATTATTGAGATAGAACATAAATATGTAAATGTAAGAGACAATACCTAATAAATAAACTCATATAGAGATGCTTGTGGACATCTCGAAACTTTGGAAGGGATCTGATCACTTTTCAGATTGCATGTACCTCAGTTGCCCTTCGATTGGCAGGCAGCATAGCTTACGTACAGAACGCTTGAAGACTCCGTTTGCCGTGCGTACAGACGCAACTCGTATCACCGAATCGGACCCCGGATGCAGTTCGGTGATTCTTCCCATCTTTCACTGTAACGGTGGTACATTATCCTCCATAAGGAGGACCGAGACATCGATTTTGAGGGCGCCCTTTCCGGTAAACCATTTGTCCCGGCGCTGCAACTCCTGCAGGTACTCCAAATGCCAACGTTTCCAGAAGTGTTGTCGGAGCTTCTGTACGTGCTACCAATGCGATAGTCGGTTGTCTGAAACCTCGCAAAGATTATGTTGTACAGGCTGAATCAGCGAGTCGCCAATAAGGAAATGTGCAGGCCTATGGACGGATAAGTCAGAGGGATCGTTCGATAAAGGTGTAAGGGGGCGCAAGTTAAGAATAGCTCCGATTTCTACGAGCAATGTATAGAACTCTTCGAAAGTCTGCGTCCAACCCTTCGTAACGGCGTACAGGTGTTTCTTTACGGCCTTAATCGCAGCTTCCCAAAACCCGCCAAAATTCGTTGACCTTAGTGGGATGAAACTCCACTTGATCTGTTGTTTCGCCAGATGAGAGGCGATTTTCTCGTCTTCTTTGAGGAGGAAATCATACATTTCCTTGAGCTCTCGGTTCGCTCCGATGAAATTCGTGCCTTTGTCCGAATAAAGTTCGCTGCAAATGCCCCTTCTCGCGGTGAATCTTCTCAGCGCTCCCATGAACGCTTCGGTAGTCAACTCTGTAACTAATTCCAAATCTACTGCTTTGGTGCTCATACATACGAATACGGATATGTACGCTTTGGTTTCGCGTACTCGGCGACGGCGTCGGCTTTCTCCGATTCTTATAGGACCCGCGTAATCCACCCCGGCGCTTGAAAATGGTCGCCTAAACCCAACGACTCGAGCTTTGGGCAAATCTCCCATGACGATTTCCGGACTCGTTGGCTTGTACCGGAAGAACTGCATGCGTTGCTTCAAGACCCTTTTGACTTCTCTCCTGCTACTCAGGATCCAGAATCGCCGTCTCAGTATGCTTAGTAACTGCTCCGTTCCGCAGTGATGCAATCGTTCGTGCTTCTCACGAATTATAAGCTGCGTGAGCGTATGTTTTGGTGGCAAAATATCCGAATGTTTGTTATCCGTTGCGATCTCGGCGTGTCGGAGCCTTCCGCCTACACGTATCACTCCTTTCTCATTCAGGAAGTGCCGGAATGCCACAAGTTTGCTGGTTTTCGATAACTCCCGCCCTTTTTGGCGATCGAGAAGCTCTTTCGAAAACTCTTGACGCTGTATCATCTTTACGAGCGTTGTTTCGGATTTTTCGTATTCCTCCGTTTTTACCAAACCGGTCATTCGCTTACCCGTAGTAAGGCTTCTAAAACGGAAAGAGTATGCGACGATTCGGCGTAGTTTGTTGTACGATGGATATCTCTCTACTAGCTCATGATGAACAACGACTGCTACTGGGGCCACGATGTTCAACTCCGGCGTTCACGTTTCTTTTCCGATATTCTGTAGCGGCCATCGATTTTTGTCAACGATCCACGTGGGTCTGTGCCACTACAGCTGCTTGTTGATCAACTTGTCCACGGTGATTCCTTTTGAAAGCACATCCGCGGAATTGTCGGCTGATGGTACCTGTAACCACGTCGCATTTTCTGTGAGATTCTGAATTTTCGAAATCCTGTTCGCTACGTAGGTCTTCAACATACTGGGTTCCAGTCGTATCCAACATAGTATGATAGACGAGTCGCTCCACAAATAAGTCTCGCCTATTCTTGACCCGTAAACCGTTCCAATCTGGGAAAAGATTGCGTTTTAAGAGGCGCAACCTTCGATTTCGAGCAAATCAGCCGAGGAATTCTCTAGCCGTATCGATTCGTGCTTACTGCATATAGGCAGGCCCCATAAACCTTATCGGATGCGTCGGCAAATCCGAAATATAAATTTTCTCTGAAGCGTTATCAGGATTGACATTTCGAGGGATGACGATTTCGTTGAGTCGTGGGAACGAGCTGTAGTACGTATCCCACGTCGCGTAAATTGACTGCGGAAGAGACATGTCCCATTTCACTTTTAACTGCCAAAGCTGTTGCATGACAATCTTTGCGTTGATGAGAACTGGTCCTATCCGTCCTAGCGGATCAAATATTTGCGCGATTTTCGATAGCACGTTTCTCTTTGTGATCGTGTACGTACCGCTCCATTCTACGCTGTACTGTAATACGTCTTTACTCGCATTCCAGAGGAGTCCCAGCGTCTTGAGCGCCTCCTGTCCGTCGATCTTCAACAACTCTTCTGTTTTACATATTTCGCTGAGATGGTCCCATGCATCTGTGGTTCGATCTCCACTTTCGTAGATGAAACTGCCCTCGGTCGAGCAGCTCTGCCAGCTGTTTCTGAATCTTGATTGTTTCTGCGAGAGTTCGCGCTCCCGTAAGAATATCATCCATGTAACAATCTCGTCGCAAGAAGTGCGCTGCAACTGGAAGATCCTCTTCTTCGTCGATGGAGAGTTGTCTTAAACAGCGAATTGCGAGATACGGCGCACACGCCGTGCCGTACGTTACTGTGTTTAGCCGAAATTTCTGTATCGGTTGCTGCGGGTCAGTCCTCCAAAGAATTCGTTGCATATCACGGTCGTGTTCGTCGACTAAAATTTGCCGAAACATCATGGCTATGTCTGCCGTCAGCACAAATTCATAAGTCCTGAACCGTAAGATTATCCCCAATAGATCCGCGTGCAGATTGGGTCCAACCATTAATCGATCGTTGAGAGAGGTACGTCGCATCGTTTCCGCCGAGGCATCGAATACTACTCTAAGATTTGTCGTAACGCTGTCGAGTCTCACGACCGGCTGATGCGGAAGATAGTATTTTTTCTCCTGTGAATCTTCTGTTGCTAGGGATATATGTCCTTGCCCTTTGTAGTCTCGTAAGAACGCTTCATATGCTTGCTTCAGATCTGGATTTTTTCGCCAATTTGGGCTCGAGCGAAATCAATCGTCTTTGAGCTTGCTCCTCGGAATCTCCGAGAGCGACGTTCTCGCGCTTCGGCAATCGTACGATATACCGTCCAATGTTGTCTCGTTGAAATGTACTTACGAAATAGGACTCACATGCTTCTTCATCTTTCGATTGCTGACGCTCTTGAATCTCCTCTTGTATCCAGAATTGCTGGAGCTGTCTTTGCAACGGCGCGTTTGTTACCAGGTTGCAAACGGAAGTCGATGTTGTTTTCCTGAGGAGCAATTAACTCACCGCCGATTATCCATCCCAGCTGAGTTCTCCTTACGGATGGCTGTTCCCTTTAACGCTTGATTTGTCCTACACAAAGTAGCGACCAGAATAAGCCCGCGCCGATAAGCAGATCTACCTGCCCAGGCTCGTCAAATGCTGGATCGGCCAATCATATCCCTGAAGGAATACTTATCCTTGATTTAACTATTTTTATCTGCGGTAATTTTTCTGTTATCGACGGAAGCTCGAGGCAATCGTTTATTGCTGCGAAGCTTCTGTTGATCGATCGAATTTTTACCCGAGCTCCTCGATCGATACTTCTTCGTGCTTAATTCACGCCGCTGACCGACTGAGTTTCTCTTGATGTCGGTATTCCTATTCGTTTAATTAATCTCTCCGTTACGAGACGCGCTTGTGACCCCGGGTCCAGCAGCGCTTATGCTATGTGCCCGTACACCATTATCATCCTCGTCGATAACTCGGGCTGTAGATAGAATAACTTAAAAGCGATATTTTGTCACCCCATCACTGCTTACTGGATTTGTTTCCGTATCGCTTCTGTCCCTCGTGGGGGCGGTGACCTTTGACGAGCTTTCGTTGTCTCGATGAAGTAACGTGTTATGTCGTTTGGGTTTGTTTGGGATTGTAATCCCAACTCCTAATTATTCGGGAGGGATTTGCAGAGCTTCTAGAGCTTTCAGATATTTTCGCATGTGTACGATAAATTGCCTCAACGTAGCTGGTTTGTTTCGTGAAATCGTGGGAAGGTCTAACAGTTGACTCACGTGCGTATTGAAGATCGATTTTTGGTTGTCGTAATTTTGCTGATTCTGACTTGAGCCTCATGCACCGAGACTTCCGCTGCGTTTTCGAAAAAACGCCTTATTCTAGTAAATTGACCTTTCAAATTCGCTCGTTCGTGACACAGGTCCTTGTATTCCGACATTTTCTATTCGAGGGAATAAGATTATTAGGATAGGAAGGGAATATCAACGACTCACTAACCTGACCGTCAACAAAATCCTGGATGCCCCACGTTGTCGCCGCGACTCTTGATTGCTTCCCGTATGCGAAGTACTTGGCTTCCTATGCCGTAGCTGTGCGCGCCCGCGCCTTTGATGCGCCGCCGCTGGGTTGTGCTGACAGTCGACGCTCGCGCCTTCATTGTGCTGAGACCGTGCCGTAGCGTTGCCGGTCACGTGATTTCTTCTTTCGATGTATTTGCAAGAGTGATATCTTCAACGAGTGGGGCCACTCGTTAAAATTTTTGTTTTCTTGTTTTATAGATTTTCCGTCACTCAACAGAATCTCCGATTGTGAACGGCGTATGTTCGTCCGTTCGGCTTTGTTGTGCTTACCGCGCATGCAAGAACCTCGAATATTGCTGATGCAATCTTTCGATGAATTGTTTTTTCGTGCTGAGTTGCGAACAATTCGAATAATCGTTTGTCGCGTACGCGAGACTTGCCTCGGACACGATTTTTTTTTGTTGACGATGCGAAGTCCCTTTTTTTGCCTGGCGGGATTCCGTTGAGACCCGTCGGCGTTTTTTGCCACGAAATAACTCGTCGGTTCTCCGCACCGAAATATGATTTTGATGTTGAATTTTCTCACTCAACTGACGCTCTCGTGAGTTTGTTTGGGTTTGTTTGGGTTAGATGAATAAATGTACGTTTTGCTGATATTGAATTGTGATGTATTTTTGCGTGATCGTTCTAGTTCGCCATCTTGAGACGACTGCCCTCTCTTTTTATGCTTCGCCTACGGTGGCGGTCGCAGACACGCGAAACGCTCGAATAATACCGAACAAGGCCTGAAAAAAGTGTTCGAAACAAAGCGATTTCTTACACCACGCACAAGTGGTAATAGCAGCTTCGTCGCAATTGTCACACATCAGGGCACTTTGTGAAAAACAAAATTGTACTAGTTCTTCGAATACTGGTGGTTTTGTTTCCATGTTATCGCTTCTGTGCCACGCGTATTTGAAACGGTATAATCCGTGGAGACGAAAACTGGTTGTGTATAAGAGACTCAACAATATTGTCTCTCAAATGCAGCTTGACATCATGTCAGGACAGTGTCAGCAAAGATATATACATAAACATCCATAGGCTGTATCGTTCCCGTTGTTTCTTCAAGAATTGTTTGATTGTAATATGGGTCTACAGATAAACAAATGTATTATATTAACCTGCTGGAATAATTAAAACTTTAATATCTTTACGTTGCATGTCCATTCGCCAAAGTGCGGTTGGACATTGGCCGCTCTAAGAATCCGCATGTATTATTGATTTTGGACACATATTAGGAATATACCTCTTCAAACCAACGCTTGAAATGGTAACAACTAATCATTTCCGGTAATTTTACATTTCATCTCTATATGGCGATAAAAAATAAAATTACAGTCGAAGTCGACCTTTGGAATTTAAAATTAAACACTAAAGAAACGTGACTAGCTGTCCCTTACGATTGAGGTGAAATTTTACACACATCCTCTTTTTAATAATATAAGTCACCGCTCAAAAGAATTTTTGGTGCATTGCAATAGTTTTTGAAATATCGAATTTAGAACATCGAAAACTGAATGCGCGTACATATGTAACCTTTTAGAAAGTAAGCAATGAACACTAAGTAATAAAAAAAATCCTCTAAATAACATTATCGCTTGTTTTACCTTATAAAAACATTCTGATTTACCTTATAATTATTTTTTACGTGTCGCTCTTTGCACTGTTAAACTTTTTCTTAATAAACTCTCAAAACGACGTATATACTATGTTTACGACATGATGACTGCTTCACTTTATTCGATTCAACTCAACCGCCATTATGGACTTTTTTGGGGAAAAAAATCGCTCAGAAATTCGGCTGAAAATCATGAGATCTCGGGATTGAGTGGACTTATCGAAAAATAAACGGAAACAAACGACAAGGAAAAATCACATTAGACTCGTCAAATGTCATCAGATTTTCGATTCGTTGACGCGTTTTCGCGTGGCGTCGATTCAAAGTTCAAAAGTGACAGATAATATTCCATTTGAGTGTAAAAAAGAGTGCGCAACGTGTTTGTCAGTTGGGTCGAAATCAGTGGGGTAAACGTTTTTTTTTTTTATTACTTGGCATCAAGACGCTGTCGCGTCTCTTGATATTGATCATGACGTTCTACTGCTATCTCTAATTTATTAAGATTACTTCGTGATAGCACTGAACAAACCATATCTATATTGTCATCCCTTTACTATAGTTAATAATTATTTCGGGGATAATATAGGGTGTTTCAAAATGACCCGACATTTTTATTTATTAATAAAACATATTATTTATTTGATAAGTACGAATATATATGTATTATAATATGAAGTACAAAAATGGAGGTTATGTGTGGAACACAACGTTCGATAAATGGCTGCCTCGTTCCTGTTTGCAAACGTCCACTCTTTTGATGAAATTTTCAATAACTTTTTGGTATGATTGCGGACCAATTTCATTAATGGTGCGACCAATTACTTCCCTGAGCTCCGGAATAGTTGGTGAATCATTGGCATACGCTTTTCCTTTCAGGAAACCCCCAAAAAAAGAAGTCCAATGGCGTCAAATGACACGATCTTAGTGGCCAATTCACATCGCCGCGGCGCGAGATAACACGGTCATAAAGTCTCGTCTGCAATAAATATGCAGTAACAATGCAGCAAATAACAATTTTTATACGTTGCTTGATGGTGTAATTCTCCATGACTAAACCTCAATACTTCCTAATGGCAGTTGCCAAAGATTAGTACTCGATGTTTACCGCAAAAAAAATGGCGCGCACTTCCATATGTCAGGTAATTTTGCGGAACCCTTTAGATGGTCAAACACGCCGCCCAAATCGCATGTTCTGATTTACTTTTCGCTTATAGTAGTGTTAACCATAGTATGATTGCGCCGTCTATAAACTATAGGGCATTTTACTACCACCTCTCTTGGCATGGGCGTCTATATGCATACATACGACATATCAATGAAAAATTATCAATAACCCCTGTTTATTATCGGCAAATTATAGGAATAATCAAATTATCAGGCAAGTTTAAAAATGATTGAAATATGGAATTTGTCATGAATACTGCTGTCATTACAAATTTTCCCAGTTTGCACTAAAAATTGTTTTAACGAATGATCTTTTTACCTTATTCATAGATTTAAAAAAATTTACACAACTCAAAATCATCGCATTCCACTTACGACTTTTGCGCGCAAAATGCCATATCGCTAGACAAACGATACGCGGTGGACTCTCTTTCAATACAATTTAAAAAAAAAAGGAATCGAAAATGTATTTTGCAAGGACTCTGTTGTACACGCGGGTAGGTGTAGGAAATTCGATCGATCAATATTGAGAAGGACCGAAATTTCGAATTCACTAATGATGAACGTTAAAATATAGACAGATCGATCTTGTAATAGTCTGTAGAATAGTTAATGAAAACCGTGAATACAAATATCTCGAAATTTATTTATAGCGAAAATAAATGTAAGATTTAACAAAATAATGAGAGATATAACATCGACGTTCCGGTATGAATTTACGAACAATTCGAGACGACAAATAATCGAATTGTGAATATTATGATGCTTTACAATTTTGAATTCATTAGAGCAAAGGGCCAAAAAGTCGATCAGTTAAAATACCGATAGGCCGAAAAGGCGAACGGTTCGGGCAGCGAAAACTTATGATCGAGCAAGACGTTACTTGCGCTTCAGAGTGAAGGTGACAGATGGCGATGGCGGTCAGTCGGGCAAGGCAGTCATCCCATCATGGAGCCTAGATACCAGGAGGTTCAGCGGCAATGCAAAGGCCATGGAGGCTAGAGTGGGAGGAGGCCGATCTGTGCATTTCAATGTGGCTACAAAAATGTGGTCAAACAAGAATGGCGCCACTAAGACCTCGAGAAGTAAGCTGAGTATCGATGTCGTGTAAGAGGGATGGAAGAGGATCGAATACGCATCCCAGCAAGCAGTGCAGCGAGATCGCGCGCAAAAGTTACCCCCTCTCTGGTCTCTTACGCGCCCATCACACAATCATAGTAGCGCGTGTCCGTGAGCGAGCAACGCTCGGACATCTTCGGGAAGAGCCGAGCCCGCCGAAGTTTCCCGACCGCGCCTTCGGCAGCTACACCAATACATGGACGCCGAGCTCGTTCATGTGCGGCCAAGCCGAAACGAAAGCTTCGAGGGAAAAAGCAATCTGAGCACGACGCAGATTGCGCGCGTGACGTCGGGTGACGTCACGCGCGAGGCTTTTAGATGATTTCAATGCTTATTTAGCTCTTGATTCTCTGCGTTATCAATGTATACAAAAAAATGTATCGCGCACCCTGATCGCTAATTTTTTTAGTTTATACGTTAATTTAAATATAATTATGAATCCAAATTACAACTTATTTATCTTCTAAAAAATTGTTTACGCTTTACTCACACCCGTCCTTAGGCCAAATAAATTATAATTAATAAAAGTAAGCGGAAATATATTTATATTCGTATTATTATATTAATTCTCATACTTTCATCAAGCGATAAAGCATTATCCCCAAAAACAAGCCAATCAACCATCCGGCCGCAAATCGTCAGTACCAGAAAGTGCATATTCTACAAGCGATGGGATGATCCCGTTGGTAGCGTTCCCGGCTTCGGTCCGCAGGGGCGCATGATCGTTCCCCGCGCTCAGTGCTTTGTTTTTTTTTTAATTATTATTACTATTAATTCTTGTTTGATTAGTTATTTTTATTAGTTATCATTATTATTTTAATTAGTTATCTTTTAGTGTCGAAAAATTTATCGCGCACTCCGACCGCTTATTTTATTAGTTTTTACGTTAATTTGAATGTAATAATAAATCTAAATTACAACTTATGTATCTTCTAAAAAATTGTTTGCGCTTTACTCACACCCGTCTCTATGCCAAATAAATTGTAATTCATAAAAGTAAGCGGAAATATATAAGGAGTACAACTTTGCAGTGACCGTTTTTTTCAAAAGTTTAAGGCTTTATTATAAAAAAGTGGCTGCATATTTTTTAATCAAAGTACTGCCCGTCGCTAGCTACGACCTCGGCCCATCTTTCAGGTAGCATTCGAATCCCGCGTCGATAAAAGTCTTGGTCCTTGGAGGCAATCCAGGAATCGACCCAATTTTTGACTTCTTCGTAAGTACCGAAGTGCTGGTCAGCCAAATCGTGTGCCATTGACCGGAACAAGTGATAGTCGGAAGGGGCAATGTCTGGAGAGTACAGCGGGTGGGATAAAACCTCCCATTTCAGCGTTTCCAAGTACTTTTTCACGACATTTGCAACATGGGGTCGGGCATTGTCATGCTGCAGTATCACCTTGTCATGTCTTTCGTTGAATTGTGGCCGTTTCTCTTTGAGTGCCTTACTCAATCGCATCAACTGACGTCGGTAGAGTTCCCCTGTGATGATTTCACAGGGGACCTCAAAATCTCCACTTTTGAAGCGTTGAAACCACCGCCGACACGTTTTCTCACTAATAGAATCCTCCCCGTAAGCATCTACAAGCAAACGGTGGGCCTCAGCCGCAGATTTCTTGATGTTGAAGAAGTAAATCATAACCTCCCGCAAATGCTGAGAAGCCTTCGTTTCGGCTTGGCCGCACATGAACGAGCTCGGCGTCCATGTATTGGTGTAGCTGCCGAAGGCGCGGTCGGGAAACTTCGGCGCGCTCGGCTCTTTCCGAAGATGTCCGAGCGTCGCTCGCTCAAGGACATGCGCTACTATGATTGTGTGATGGGCGCGTAAGAGGCTAGAGAGGGGGTAACATTTGCGCGCGATCTGGCTATATATCATTTTGCATCTCTCTCGTACGCAGCCTACTTCTCAAGTATCTGCTGCCTTATGCACAGTTCACTTCTCTTTATCACGGTCTTACATACAGGTCTGGAAACTCGATGAAATTCGGGCGGTGGGGGTGGTTCCACTATTGAAACAGAAATCGTGGTGTCGCTAGTATCGAGGAGTCAGTTTTGACAGCGAACACATTACCTGAATATGGTCGTCGAGTAACCGCGAAGTAATGCCGAAGTCCTGCGTAGTACCGGAGTGCAATAAGGCTTACAGAAGCCTAAAAGTGAAACTGTCAATGTTTTGCAGCTATATAAACTGCTGTCAGTATATAGCGTGATTAAGCCTCCAAAATATGGTCATTGTACCATTACAGAACGGCCTGAGCCGCAGATTTTGATATCGCTAAGCGATCTGAAAGCTTTGAGTGGCGAAAAATCGGAACCCAAAATAGTCAAGTCTCGTGACGAAGTTCGACGAAAATTAGACGCCGTTTCAGATAAAGGAGAATGGGACACCGACGATGTCATCGAGTACCCTGTCGATCACGATTATACCCTTCCTCTGGCAATAGACTGTATAGTTTATTACGCGACAGGTTTTTTTTTTATTTTAACTAGTTTTTCATGAAGCAGGCTTCTTATTAACTCAACGTAGGTAGCCGTAGAATAAACGAACAACTATCATAGCACGATGGTAGAATCATCGAAATCATCACCCCAGTACAAAGAATTGTTTTCAATTCTTTCGCTACTATTAATTACAGGTGATAATTTAAATAATATATATTTATCTAGCATTATCGGGTTTATGTCTATCACGTTTGATGCGTTCCTTTTTACTGGGACGTAAGTTAAATTTAAATAGAATCTTAGATTTGAATGCAATTTTTTGCACTTCGCAGTGTTTATGTTCTGTGTTTGTCAATAAATTAATAAAATCATTACGTGCATACTTTCAGGGTACTTATGCAAGCAAGTTCTGAAGAGATATGATGCGTGTGTCATCTGTCGCGAAGGGGTCTGCTTGAGTTCTAATAGCTCACCTGCTCTTTCTTAATTGGTAGATATGAAATCTCGTGGCGGGTTAATCCATGCCAATTCAAAATTCTTTAATCTAATACGCTGCCTTGAAACGTGTTTTGCGAAGCATTCCTCAAAGGTTAACGTGTTTGATTTAACACTCGAAGATGTATTAACGGGATAAAGTTTTCCTTTCCATGTGAAAAACATGGTTAGGATATCTTATTATACGCGATAATTTATTGCATTAGGTTGCGCATGAGGCAAAACGCCTTTCAAGAAAATATGAAATAAAAAAAATTTGTCGTAAAAAAAAGATGTCTAAATTGACAAACCAATGAACGAACGATCAACAAAAAGTAAATAAAGGTTTGGTTTTCTCGTTATTTTGTACATTTCACCCCCCCCCCCTCCCTGCAGAGCGATAATGACTAAAAATCTTCCTTATCGCCATTATTAGACGCCATTATTTGAACTCTAAGGGATAAATAATTGTTATTATATGATTGATAAACGCGAAATTACATTTGCGCTGTAATATAAAATGCTATCTCCATATATAGTGTTAGGAAAAACAACAGATGATGAACACGTATACGTAGAAATATTTGCAAGTAGTAACTCCGATAAGTACTGCTGCAAGCATTGGTGAGTGAGAGTGAGTATTGTTGTCTCTCTCGCACACTGACTCCTCGATTGCAGCGCCTCTCGCAGCGAACTTCAGCAAAGGACCCATGTGAACTAACGGAGTTTCCAGACCTGTATGTAAGACCGTGCTCTTTATTTACTTGTTCCGTCTCTGTCACACGCAGCTCACTTCTCGAGGTCTTAGCAATAGTGGCGCCATCCCTGTTTCACCACATTTTTGTAGCCATTTTTTTCAAGTCTCGCCATAAGAGATCGGACTCCTCCCACTCTAGCCTCCCTGGCAAAGGCGCTGAAAAAAGCGTCCCCGAAAATGTGTCGAAGTGATGGCGCTAGCTCCATTAACTTGGCCGCCGACTATGGATATATCGAACTCTTTTTGACGCCAATCGATTGTTAGTCGTTTGTTAGTGTTTGTTAGATAAAACCCAGCGTTTGTTAGACTTTATTTATTGAATAAATCGAAAAACAAATTTTTGCCAAAGTTAGCCCCAGAAAATGGTTTTCTAGTGATTTCGAAGTTTTCTGCGTAACCAATCGATTGTTAGTCGTTTGTTAGTGATTGTTAGTCACTTTATATCGTTTGTTAGATCTCAATTATTGTTATATTAATGAAAAACTTTTCGGCCCTAGAGCGCTGCAAGCCACTAAAGATGGCAGCATCGTCGCAACAGCTGCTTCCGGCTTTGCACATGTAACTCGTCAATTTCAGCAAAACGTTGATTGTTGTCATTCTATTACATTGTCAGACGATCGCTAGTGATTGTTAGTTAATTTTCATCGTTTGTTAGAGCTCCATTTTTATTTAATCGCTGAAAAACTTTTCGGCGTTAGAGCGCGCTGCATGTCGCGAAGGATCGCAGCATGGCCGCGACAGCTGCTTCCGGCTTTGCACGTGTGACTCGTCAATTTCAGCAACACGTTGATTCTTGACATTCTATTAGATTGTTAGACGAATGCTAGTGATTGTTAGTTAATTTTCATCGTTTGTTAGAGCTCCATTTTTATTTAATCGCTGAAAAACTTTTCGGCGCTAGAGCGCGCTGCATGTCGCGAAGGTTGGCAGCATCGCCGCGACAGATGCTTCCGGCTTTGCACGTGTAACTCGTCAATTTCAGGAAAACGTTGATTCTTGTCATTCTATTCGATTGTTAGGCGATCGATAGTGATTGTTAGTTAATTTTCATCGTTTGTTAGAGCTCCATTTTTATTTAATCGCTGAAAAACTTTTCGGCGCTAGAGCGCGCTGCATGTCGCGAAGGTTGGCAGCATCGCCGCGACAGATGCTTCCGGCTTTGCACGTGTAACTCGTCAACTTCAGGAAAACGTTGATTCTGGTCATTCTATTCGATTGTTAGGCGATCGATAGTGATTGTTAGTTAATTTTCATCGTTTGTTAGAGCTCCATTTTTATTTAATCGCTGAAAAACTTTTCGGCGCTAGAGCGCGCTGCATGTCGCGAAGGTTGGCAGCATCGCCGCGACAGATGCTTCCGGCTTTGTCCGTGTAACTCGTCAATTTCAGGAAAACGTTGATTCTTGTCATTCTATTCGATTGTTAGGCGAGCGATAGTGATTGTTAGTTAATTTTCATCGTTTGTTAGAGCTCCATTTTTATTTAATCGCTGAAAAACTTTTCGGCGCTAGAGCGCGCTGCATGTCGCGAAGGTTGGCAGCATCGCCGCGACAGATGCTTCCGGCTTTGTACGTGTAACTCGTCAATTTCAGGAAAACGTTGATTCTCGTCATTCTATTCGATTGTTAGGCGATCGATAGTGATTGTTAGTTAATTTTCATCGTTTGTTAGAGCTCCATTTTTATTAAATCGCTGAAAAACTTTTCGGCGCTAGAGCGCGCTGCATGTCGCGAAGGTTGGCAGCATCGCCGCGACAGATGCTTCCGGCTTTGTACGTGTAACTCGTCAATTTCAGGAAAACGTTGATTCTTGTCATTCTATTCGATTGTTAGGCGATCGATAGTGATTGTTAGTTAATTTTCATCGTTTGTTAGAGCTCCATTTTTATTAAATCGCTGAAAAACTTTTCGGCGCTAGAGCGCGCTGCATGTCGCGAAGGTTGGCAGCATCGCCGCGACAGATACTTCCGGCTTTGTACGTGTAACTCGTCAATTTCAGGAAAACGTTGATTCTTGTCATTCTATTCGATTGTTAGGCGATCGATAGTGATTGTTAGTTAATTTTCATCGTTTGTTAGAGCTCCATTTTTATTAAATCGCTGAAAACTTTTCGGCGCTAGAGCGCGCTGCATGTCGCGAACGTTCGCAGCATCGTCGCGACAGCTGCTTCCGGCTTTGCACATGTAACTCGTCAATTTCAGCAAAACGTTGATTTTTGCCATTCTATTCGATTGTTAGGCGATCGATAGTGATTGTTAGTTAATTTTCATCGTTTGTTAGAGCTCCATTTTTATTTAATCGCTGAAAAACTTTTCGGCGCTAGAGCGCGCTGCATGTCGCGAAGGTTGGCAGCATCGCCGCGACAGATGCTTCCGGCTAGCTATGTGAACTTGGCAATTCGACTTTGGATTCCTGTATTTTTTTTGGCGTCAATCGTTTGTGAGTCGTTTGTGGTTGATTGTGGTAACAATTAAAACGTTTGTGAGATGAGTCGTTAGTTAGAAAATGAGCGGTAAAAATTACCGGTAAGTTAGCGACTTGACTTTGACTTTTCGATTTTTTTTTTTTTTTAATCGTTTGTGAGTCATTTGTGGTTGATTGTGAGAACAATTAAAACGTTTGTGAGATCAGCCTTTAGTTGAAAAATGAGAGTTAAAAATGGCCGGTAAGTTGGCGACTCGACTTTGACTTTGACCATTTTTTTTTTTTTTTATCGTTTGTGGGTCGTTTGTGGTTGATTGTGAGAATAATTAAAACGTTTGTGAGATCAGTCTCGGCGGTGAAAAAGAGACATGTAAAGAACGGGAAAGTTACCGATTCGACTGTCACTTTTGCACTTGTTTGTATACATTTTTGGTCGTTTGTAGTTGGTTGCGCGAACAATTCGAAGGGTCGTACGTTTAGCGTTTACGAAGTAAGACGTAAAAACGTATGTGGAAAAATTCTCGACGAACGGTTATATTACCCAAACACGTCAGCACCGAAATGTTCATTTTTATTATATTTCTATATCACGAAGAAGTTAATCGATGTCAAATGGTTGACGAATATTTTAATTAGAACATTTTGTGAGGTCAGTCGTTAGTTGAGAAATAATGGTGAAAGATTACCGCAAAGTTAGCGAGTCGACTTAACTTTTAGATTTAAAAAAAATCGTTTGTGAGTCGTTTGTGGAATTGTAAAATCAATCAAAACGTTTCTGAGCTCACTTTTGGTGGAAAAATAAGACTTAATAGTGACTGGTAAGTAAGCGATACGGCTTTGACATTTTCAAATTTAAGTGTTTGTGGCTGATTTTGACAATAATCAAAACGTTTGTAAGATGATCGGTTTCAAAATGGAAAGTAAAACATTTTTGCCAAACTTCTTTACAAGGTCATATAACCCAAACTTCTTTGCATGGTCATATAACCCAAACACACGGGCCAACACAGAGAAATGCTATTTTTGCGTTATTTATATATGACGAAGAGGTTAATTTACGTCAAATTGTTGACGAATATTTTTCAATCGTTTGTGGTTGATTGTGGTAACGATTAAAACGTTATTGAGATGAGTCTTTAGTTGGAAAATGAGCGTAAAAAATTGCCGGTAAGTTAGCGACTCGACTTTGACTTTTCGAATCAAATTTTTTTTAAATCGTTTGTGAGTCATTTGTTGTTGATTGTGAGAACAATTAAAACGTTTGTGAGATCAGCCTTTAGTTGAAAAATGAGAGTTAAAAATGACCGGTAAGTTGGCGACTTGACTTTGACTTTTTCAATTCGTTTGTGGGTCGTTTGTGGTTGATTGTGAGATTAATTAAAACGTTTGTGAGATCAGTCTCGGCGGTGAAAAAGAGACTTGCAAAGAACGGGAAAGTTATCGATTCGCTTGTCACTTCTGCACTTGTTTGTATACATTTTTGGTCGTTTGTAGTTGGTTGCGCGATCAATTCGAAGGGTCGTACGCTTAGCGTTTACGAAGCAAAACGTAAAAACATATGTGGAAAAGTTCTCGATGAACGGTTATATTACCCAAACAAGTCAGCACTGAAACATTCATTTTTATTTTTGTTTTAAGGCTTTCACGGCTCTTTATGTAATGAGAAGAGTATGTGGCTTCCGGATGGAGGTCGTGTTGAGGATCAGCGTTGTGCCGACGTTTCGCAAACGTTACAGTCTGCATCATCAGGGCTGAGAGCTCCGATACTGAAGCTCTCGTGTCTCAGGTATTCCTTATATAGTTGCAATCATCGTTCCAGATCGCTGCACCAGCCAATCAGATGTTTTAATTGATCAGCTGGTCAATTAAAACATCTGATTGGCTGGTGCAGCGATCTGGAACGATGACTGCAACTATATAAGGAATACCTGAGACACGAGAGCTTCAGTATCGGAGCTCTCAGCCCTGATGATGCAGACTGTAACGTTTGCGAAACGTCGGCACAACGCTGATCCTCAACACAGCCTCCATTCAGAAGCCACATACTCTTCTCATTCATTTTTATTATATTTCTATATCATGAAAAAGTTAATCGATGTCAAACTGTTGACGAATACTTCGATTAGAACATTTTGTGACGTCAGTCATTAGTTGAGAAATGATAGTGAAAGATTACCGCAATGTTAGCTATTCGACTTTGACTCTTATGGCCTCTGCACACTGCGCGCGATTTGCGATGAGTGATGAGCGATATCCAGTGGGAGCTCAGGTATTCCAGAAACCCCCTGGGAAAGTGAAGCTCCCATTGGATATCGCCCATCGCTCGTCGCAAATCGTGCGCAGTGTGCAGAGGCCATTATTGGAAGGTGATATTTCATGGGCAGCAAAATAAAGCACCGTTTTCATAGCCTACTACATGTTACTAGCATTAGCATGTTTATTTGCCAAACCGATTCTAGTGAAAAGTTCAGACGGTGCTCCTCGTTACTTCACCAAAGTTACCCCCCCCCCCCCCCCAAATTGACTAATCGAAATTTTATTTTACGAATCGTTTGGCGGTCGTTTGGTAGCGTATCGAAATCGTTCAGTAGTTTTCCGCTAACCAAAATTGGCCGACAATATCCGGTTTTTGGCAACCAATCACGACCCTCCATTCAGGACCCACAAGTATTATGCGTTGGCATAATTTAGTAATCAACTATTAAACGCCCCAGATACAATACTAAACTCTCTCATATGCTTTTTTATCGATCAAGTCTCATTAGAAATGGATTATTAGCTAAAAATAATTAGGGAGCTTGCGTAGATAGGTTCTTTGTCCGCCGTGACTTGTGGCGACCAATCACAGCTCACCGTTCAGTTGATCACGGTGAGCCGTGATTGGTCGCCAGAGACCACAGTGAAAAAAGGAATTACTAACAAAAATTCACCCATTATTTTGTGGCCAATTTTATTGTGACAAGACCTAATCGATAGAAAAATAAATAATATCGTTTGATATTCTATTCAGGACGTTTGGTAGTCGATCGCCAAATAACGTCAACGCAAAATACATCTGCGTACTCAGTGGACGGTTCTGATTGGTTGCCAGAGGCGGCAGGGGCAGAGCGATTTGAATGGACTACCAAACGCTACCAAACGACCACCAAATGATTCGTAAAAAAAAAGTTTGATTAGTGAAAGTGGGGAGGGGGGGGGGCTGACTTTGATGAGGTCTCCTCGTTGCTGTCTATGAAATGTCGCCGTAAATGTCTATGTAGACTCACTTATTTTTGTTTTTGTATCGAGTTTTTCTTTTATTTGTCGTATTTTTTCCTGTAAGAAGTATGCAATATAAGGATTACGTGCCAAAAGACCCTGCTTGGTCCTAGCGCACTAATAAATCTATCTATCTATCTTCAAGATTCAAGAACTAAGACGAAATTCTTAAACCGCGGGTATAATAGACCTTAAGGCGATGTATCTAAGGTTCGGTCGACCATAGCCTTACAAGACAGATTTCTCACAGACGGATTACATTTCAAGCAAACGAGGAGAAACACTTTGTTCTCACATTTACAGACCTAAAAGTATTTATTTTGCTTTTTTCAGGTGGGTTAACGAGCACACTTGAAATTTGCGACACAGCTATCTTCCTCGAAGTCATCGTCGACTCTATCGGTATGCGCCCTTTTCTCAGGGATATGTCCTTAATACGTCAATGGGACTCGAATTTCATCGAGAGGAGTAAATCATTGTAAAATTATGCATTAATTCGAATTTTATTTTGTAATGTAATATTAGTGAATAATCTTGGAAAATTGGGTAGGGAAGGTCCACATTGCTTCTCTGTTGATTTATTGGCTTTCTAATTTGATATTCTGATTCCATTTCCATTGGAATCTTCGGTAAAAATACACAAAAACAACATTCCTCGAAACAAATGTTCGTCTATGAAAGGCAATAATGTATGAAAACAGTTATGTACAATTTTCAGAATAGAATCGTAAATAAATAAATAAGCTGTAACTGAACCATTTCCGAAAATGTGTCAACTTCGTCATTCACCCTGTAATTTTTCGCTCATGCCAAAAGCTAATGGCCGCTGCATACTGCGCGCGATGGACGCTTCACTACATATCCAATGAGAGCTTCACTTTCCCAGGGGGTTTCTGGAATGCCTGAGCACTCATTCGCTCATCGCTCATCGCAAATCGTGCGCAGTGTGCAGAGGCCATAATGGTACCGGCATACTGCATGAGATTTGGGATGAGCTCCCCAATGGGAGCTTCACTCTCCTAGGGTTTTTCTTTAATACCATAGCTCTTATTGGATATCGCTCATCGATCGTCGCAAATCGCGCGCAGTGTGCGGACGCTCTTATGGCCTCTGCACACACGCATGATTTGCGCCGAACAATGGGCGATATCCCATGGGAGCTTCACTTTCTCAGGTGGTTTCTGGAATACCTGAGCTCCCATTGGACATCGCTCATCGCAAATCGCGCACAGTGTGCAGAGACCATTAGTCGGATAAAGAACTTTCCCACAAGAATTTCGATAAAAAAATTTTCGATCAGAATTTCGATAAAAATGTCGACAAGAATTTCGATAAAAAATTCGAAGATTCCGAATTTCAATAAAAATCACAACAATTCAGCAAACTATTTCACGTTGAGCCGCTGATCTGAAAAGTGTTTTAATTTATATTTCATTAAGCACAATTAAAAAAAGGATAGAAAAATCAAAATAGTTGAATCCTTTGTTTTTGGTTGTTTATTTACGGGTAAATCGGCCCCTAACGTTCTATTTGGAATCTTCGTCAACGACAAAAACCGTGTTAATTACACGTACAGCAAACCACAAACGATTAAAATTAGAAAAAACGCAGTTCAGTTGTTCAGTTCACCGCTGGTAATTTTTGTCTGCTCTTCATTATTTTTCAATAACTTAATCAAAACAATTGCAAACTTTCTCACGTTGAGCCGCTGATCCGAAAAGTGTATTAAAAGTGTCTAATTAAAACATTCGTTAACAATTTGACGTCAATTAAGCTCTTCGTCATATAAAGAACGCAAAAATAGCAGTTTTCTGTGTTGGCCTGTGTGTTTGGGTTATATGATCATGCGAAAAGAGGTTTGGCAAAAATGTTTTACTTTCCATTTTGAAACCGATCATCTTACAAACGTTTTAATTATTGTCAAAATCAATCACAACCGCTTAAATTTGAAAATGCCAAAGCCGTGTCGCTTACTTACCAGTCACTATTAAGCCTTATTTTTCCATCAAAAGTCATCTCGCAAACGATTTTTTTTTTAGACGAAAAGTCAAAGTCGACTCGCTAATTTTGCGGTAATCTTTCACTATCATATCTCAACTAATGACTGACCCCACAAAATGTTCTAATTAAAATATTCGTTAACAGTTTGACATCGATTAACTTCTTCGTGATATAGAAATACAACAAAAATGAATGTTTCGGTGCTGACTTTTTTGGGTAATATAGCCGTTCGTCGAGAATTTTTCCACATACGTTTTTACGTCTTACTTCGTAAACGCTAAACGTACGACCCTTCGAATTGTTCGCGCAACCAACTACAAACGACCAAAAATGTATACAAACAAGTGCAAAAGTGACAGTCGAATCGGTAACTTTCCCGTTCTTTACATGTCTCTTTTTCACCGCCGATACTGATCTCACAAACGTTTTAATTATTCTCACAATCAACCACAAACGACCCACAAACGATTAAAAAAAAAATGGTTAAAGTCAAAGTCGAGTCGCAAACTTACCGGTCATTTTTAACTCTCATTTTTCAACTAAAGGCTGATCTCACAAACGTTTTAATTGTTCTCACAATCAACCACAAATGACTCACAAACGATTTAAAAAAAAAAAATCGAAAAGTCAAAGTCAAGTCGCTAACTTACCGGTAATTTTTGACGCTCATTTTATAACTAACGACTCATCTAACAAACGTTTTAATTGTTACCACAATCAACCACAAACGACTCACAAACGATTTTTTTTTAATCTAAAAGTCAAGTCGACTCGCTAACTTTGCGGTAATCTTTCACCATCATTTCTCAACTAATGACTGACCTCACAAAATGTTCTAATTAATGTATTCGTCAACCATTTGACATCGATTAACTTCGTCGTGATATAGAAATATAATAAAAATGAATATTTCGGTGCTGACGTGTTTGGGTAATATAACCGTTCGTCGAGAATTTTTCCACATACGTTTTTACGTCTTACTTCGTAAACGCTAAACGTACGACCCTTCGAATTGTTCGCGCAACCAACTACAAACGACCAAAAATGTATACAAACAAGTGCAAAAGTGACAGTCGAATCGGTAACTTTCCCGTTCTTTACATGTCTCTTTTTCACCGCCGAGACTGATCTCACAAACGTTTTAATTATTCTCACAATCAACCACAAACGACCCACAAACGATTAAAAAAAAAAAAATTGTTAAAGTCAAAGTCGAGTTGCCAACTTACCGGTCATTTTTAACTCTCATTTTTCAACTAAAGGCTGATCTCACAAACGTTTTAATTGTTCTCACAATCAACCACAAATCACTCACAAACGATTAAAAAAAAAAAAAATCGAAAAGTCAAAGTCAAGTCGCTAACTTACCGGTAATTTTTACCGCTCATTTTCTAACTAACGACTCATCTCACAAACGTTTTAATTGTTACCACAATCAACCACGAACGACTCACAAACGATTGACGCCAAAAAAATACAGGAATCCAAAGTCGAATCGCCAAGTTCACATAGCTCCGGAAGCATCTGTCGCGGCAATGCTGCCAACCTTCGCGACATGCAGCGCGCTCTAGCGCCGAAAAGTTTTTCAGCGATTTAATAAAAATGGAGCTCTAACAAACGATGAAAATTAACTAACAATCACTATCGATCGCCTAACAATCGAATAGAATGGCAAAAATCAACGTTTTGCTGAAATTGACGAGTTACATGTGCAAAGCCGGAAGCAGCTGTCGCGACGATGCTGCGAACGTTCGCGACATGCAGCGCGCTCTAGCGCCGAAAAGTTTTTCAGCGATTTAATAAAAATGAAGCTCTAACAAACGATGAAAATTAACTAACAATCACTATCGATCGCCTAACAATCGAATAGAATGACAAGAATCAACGTTTTCCTGAAATTGACGAGTTACACGTACAAAGCCGGAAGCATCTGTCGCGGCGATGCTGCCAACCTTCGCGACATGCAGCGCGCTCTAGCGCCGAAAAGTTTTTCAGCGATTAAATAAAAATGGAGCTCTAACAAACGATGAAAATTAACTAACAATCACTATCGATCGCCTAACAATCGAATAGAATGGCAAAAATCAACGTTTTGCTGAAATTGACGAGTTACATGTGCAAAGCCGGAAGCAGCTGTCGCGACGATGCTGCGAACGTTCGCGACATGCAGCGCGCTCTAGCGCCGAAAAGTTTTTCAGCGATTTAATAAAAATGGAGCTCTAACAAACGATGAAAATTAACTAACAATCACTATTGATCGCCTAACAATCGAATAGAATGACAAGAATCAACGTTTTCCTGAAATTGACGAGTTACACGTACAAAGCCGGAAGTATCTGTCGCGGCGATGCTGCCAACCTTCGCGACATGCAGCGCGCTCTAGCGCCGAAAAGTTTTTCAGCGATTTAATAAAAATGGAGCTCTAACAAACGATGAAAATTAACTAACAATCACTATCGATCGCCTAACAATCGAATAGAATGACAAGAATCAACGTTTTCCTGAAATTGACGAGTTACACGTACAAAGCCGGAAGCATCTGTCGCGGCGATGCTGCCAACTTTCGCGACATGCAGCGCGCTCTAGCGCCGAAAAGTTTTTCAGCGATTTAATAAAAATGGAGCTCTAACAAACGATGAAAATTAACTAACAATCACTATCGATCGCCTAACAATCGAATAGAATGACAAGAATCAACGTTTTCCTGAAATTGACGAGTTACACGTACAAAGCCGGAAGCATCTGTCGCGGCGATGCTGCCAACCTTCGCGACATGCAGCGCGCTCTAGCGCCGAAAAGTTTTTCAGCGATTAAATAAAAATGGAGCTCTAACAAACGATGAAAATTAACTAACAATCACTATCGATCGCCTAACAATCGAATAGAATGACAAGAATCAACGTTTTCCTGAAGTTGACGAGTTACACGTGCAAAGCCGGAAGCATCTGTCGCGGCGATGCTGCCAACCTTCGCGACATGCAGCGCGCTCTAGCGCCGAAAAGTTTTTCAGCGATTAAATAAAAATGGAGCTCTAACAAACGATGAAAATTAACTAACAATCACTATCGATCGCCTAACAATCGAATAGAATGACAAGAATCAACGTTTTCCTGAAATTGACGAGTTACACGTGCAAAGCCGGAAGCATCTGTCGCGGCGATGCTGCCAACCTTCGCGACATGCAGCGCGCTCTAGCGCCGAAAAGTTTTTCAGCGATTAAATAAAAATGGAGCTCTAACAAACGATGAAAATTAACTAACAATCACTAGCATTCGTCTAACAATCTAATAGAATGTCAAGAATCAACGTGTTGCTGAAATTGACGAGTCACACGTGCAAAGCCGGAAGCAGCTGTCGCGGCCATGCTGCGATCCTTCGCGACATGCAGCGCGCTCTAACGCCGAAAAGTTTTTCAGCGATTAAATAAAAATGGAGCTCTAACAAACGATGAAAATTAACTAACAATCACTAGCGATCGTCTGACAATGTAATAGAATGACAACAATCAACGTTTTGCTGAAATTGACGAGTTACATGTGCAAAGCCGGAAGCAGCTGTTGCGACGATGCTGCCATCTTTAGTGGCTTGCAGCGCTCTAGGGCCGAAAAGTTTTTCATTAATATAACAATAATTGAGATCTAACAAACGATATAAAGTGACTAACAATCACTAACAAACGACTAACAATCGATTGGTTACGCAGAAAACTTCGAAATCACTAGAAAACCATTTTCTGGGGCTAACTTTGGCAAAAATTTGTTTTTCGATTTATTCAATAAATAAAGTCTAACAAACGCTGGGTTTTATCTAACAAACACTAACAAACGACTAACAATCGATTGGCGTCAAAAAGAGTTCGATATATCCATAGTCGGCGGCCAAGTTAATGGAGCTGATGGCGCTGGGGTGCAGCGGCACCTACATATATAGTAATATATTGGTCAACGAGGTGAAAGTGATCGGATGAGTTTCTAACCTCACGACAGACCGATCGTGACCACGGTCTTACATACAGGTCTGGAAACGAAGCCAGATTTCAATGGAGTCGTGAGGCACCGTTACGAGCTTCACTTTTCATTCCGCTCGTCGCCACCGCCGTCGCTACTATCGGCGAGTACCTCCCAACCACGGTCTTCTGTGATCTCTCCCTTCGCCCCTTGCCATGTCATAACTTTTTGATTACACGTTCTCGATAACCTCTGTTTGCGTCGCGTCAACGAGCATTTGTAGTTTAAAATATTCATAAAGCTTGGGAAGGCGGACCGTTGTTTCAGGGTATTATCGAAAACTTGTCGACATGCCGAAGGTGTGTGCGGTACGCACGTGTCACACCGGGTGTTCAATAAAGGTATTTGTATATCGATCATCGAAAGAAACTCGGAATAAAATTCGAATGAAAATCCATTTCATTCGAAAAAGGTAAGTATTTTTAATTATTTTTTAAATTTTTATATTGGTCTTCTTCCAGCCATACAGGATCTTCCCCTTTTTACAAGCCCCACTTCTATTCTCTTCCACAATCCCCCCTCCTTATTCCACAATTATTTCTCATCTCCCTCTATTCCCCCCTTCGCCCCCCCCCCCCCAGGAAAAAGGTAATGTGTATTTCGGATCATCGAGAAGAGTGAGAGAGACGGACGGAAGCTGTTCTGTCCTTGTCGCACCGTACACGCCGATAGCAATGCCACGTAGTGGCGAAAATTGGAAACAAACGTGCGTTCGTTAACGGTGCCTACCCCCACCACGGTCGTTTCCAGACCTGTATGTAAGACCGTGATCGTGACATCAAACGTCGATATATCCGCCGATTCATAATTTCCTCATGACGGTTCGGAAAAAAAACGCAAAAACGACAAAAGATCTCAAACTCAAACTCAAAATGGCGGCGATACAGCCCATCTAGAAAAACAGGTTTTTTTACAAATAGCTTCACGGGAGAACGGTTTTCTCGTAAAATATAAGACCTGAAACAAAAACCAAAAAAATGACAATTTATATATTATTAGCTATGAGACTACCTAGAAATTTGCTTTCAAATTTTGAAAAATAGTGCACTTTGAAGGAAATAAATCGACTTTTTGCCAAAAAAAGCAGTAAATTGTTTATAAAAAAAAGTTTACATTTAATCAAAAAACGGCTACGTACTCCCATAGAGAATGTAATTGTGAAGCTGCTATCAAAATTTCAAATCGATGCATGCAAAGGTGGTCGAGTAATCCGTCTTCCGCGATTGAAAAAAGTGGTTTCGAGAAAAACGCGTTCAAAGTTGTACGAGCAACTGAGCGCGCGCTCAGAGGCGCTGCGGCCAAATCGATAATTGAACCTTTAAATTTAAAAAATCGCTACAGGACTAATTGCATATTGTTTTTATGACACCAAAGTATATTTAGGCAAGAAAACGTCTTTCCAAAATCCTAGAGTGGTGTTATCCCTTAACACGAATGAGGGTTAGGTACATCATTTGTGATCTGTCTTAGATCGCACCCATGTTTAGCGTATATCTATATACGTGGGTCATTTGACAAGTACCTAGCCTCACCGCTAGATGGTGCCACTATTCCAAGAGATGTGGCGTCCAACCTGCCACTTGCGAGACCCGCCGGTAAAACAGGCGATGGCCAAGCGACACTAGCGCCCAGACGGGCGAGAAAGCAAACTCTCGAGCCTCGGGCATCGTACTGATCCGACTCTAGTTCCTATATAGAAAGTGCCTTTTCCGTGGTACCGGTACATACGTTTTCTGGGCGCCACTTCGAGTAGCACGGACGCGCGTCTATTTGGATTCTGATCTTTTGATGTGCCCTTAAGCCATCGGCATTAAATACTATCGTGATACTTAACCACACGTGTTATTACTCTTTCTCCTGTGGAGCCTGTCTCCATAAATGGTGACCCCGACGTGATTTCCGGGTATCACATATCCGCGGAGATCACGTGTCGTGCTGCGACGCTCAAATCATCGGTGCATCAATCTTTTGTTCACGAGGCAACCTTACGCCATGGCCACCCAGCATTCTCCAATGCCGAATAAAACTCTGGACCTCAGCCGTGACAGTGACCGTCAAAACCCCAACGTGCTAGACTACAATTTTCCACCATTGGCGGTTAACGCCGACATGAACGCAAGCGCGTCAACGCAGCCCTTTGTTCCTCGTGTTCCGACCGTCGAGGCGATACAGAACTTCAAGCTGCCACCCTTCTGGAAAACGAACCCGGACATGTGGTTCCTGCAAGCTGAGTCTGTCTTCCAGTCTCACAGTGTGCGATCAGATGCCAACAGGTATCATCTGGCCGTTAGCGCATTAACGCCGGAGGCCCTCCTTGCAGTCGAGGACATCATCAAGTCACCACCTCTGACGAACAGGTACGAGAACCTCAAGACACATTTGATAAGCAGACTCTCTGAGTCGGCTGACAGGCAGCTTCACAAATGCCTCGCCGAGCTCGAGCTTGGGTCTAAAAGGCCTACCGAGCTTCTCCGAACGATGCGATCTCTGGCTGGCGACAAGGCCTCGGAGGACGTGCTACGTGTGCGATGGCTTGCGCTTCTCCCACCAACGCTACAGAGTCTCCTGAGAGTATTCCAGGCCTCATCATCATTAGACGACCTCGCCAAAGGTGCTGACACCTTCTTGGAAAATGGACTTGGTCACTCGGTGATGGCCGTAGCACCGAACTCTCGACCAAATCATTCACCGGTTCCAGCTCTTTCCTCGCACCCTGACGCTGTCACCTTCGAGCTGAGAGAGATTCGAGAGCAGCTCTCGCAGCTTATCGCGCTCAACAAGAGTGTCCTTACCGCAGTCAACAAGAACAGCCACAAGAGCCGAGGACGTTCCAGACCACGATCACTGACGCCCGCCGCTGCAAGCTCATCCTCCGGCGTGTGTTTTTACCATAAAAAGCACGGGGCCAACGCGCGCCATTGCCAGGCGCCATGCTCTTACATGGGTAGCCCAGCTAGCCACTCGGGAAACTAAGCGTGCTATCTTCTATCCAGGCGGTAGAGGATGGCAACAATAACGCTGTACCTACTGAGTGCCGCCTGCTCATTCACGATCGAAACTTAAACCTCGAGTTCCTGATTGACTCAGGTTCTATCATCTCGATCATTCCCAGACTTGGTTCATTTCGCCATGCGAAGCCTACGGACTACAAGTTGTATGCGGCCAACAACACGGTCATCAGTACCTATGGACAACACACCTTCAGGCTGAACATTGGCATACGACGCGACATCCGTTGGACTTTTATCGTCGCCAATGTCACGACAGCGATCATCGGAGCTGATCTTCTCCATCACCACGGTCTCCTCATTGACCTTAAGGGACGTCGTCTCATAGATCGCGAGACGCTGCTTACCGCTAGCTGTAAGCTTGCTCAAGCGGCTGTCCACACCATCTCCACGATCAGCTCGACCGACGAGACTTCTTCGGCGCTGCAGCCTGCTTACAGGCAACTGCTCTGTAAGTATATTGGTATTACCAAGCCAGCGCCAATCTCTACTCGAACAGAAAATCCAGTCGCACACCATATTGTTACAACAGGTCCACCAGTCGCAGAGCGCACACGCCGCCTCTCTGGCGACAAACTCGAGGCTGCGAAGGCTGACTTCGAGACACTGCTGCACTACGGTGTGATTCGACCTTCAGCCAGCCAATGGGCCAGTCCTATCCACATGGTGCCGAAGAAGCTGGGTGGCTGGCGTTCAACTGGCGACTATCGCAAGCTTAATCAGCAAACTGTGCCGGATCGCTACCCAGTTCCACACATTGAGGACATCCTCCAACGCTGTCATGGGAGTAGCATCTTCTCCACAATAGATTTGGCGCGAGCATATCACCAAATTCCTGTTGCTGTCGAGGACATTCCGAAGACCGCTGTTACGACGCCGTTCGGTCTCTTCGAGTTCTGCGGAATGCCACCCGGTCTCCGGAACGCAACCCAAACCTTCCAACGCCACATGGATAACCTACTGCGTAACGTCAACGGTGTCGCCTGCTTCATCGATGATCTCATCGTTTTCTCGAAAAATGAGACCGACCATCAGCAGCATCTGGAGCAGATCTTCAAGATCCTTCATGACAACAGCCTCACTATTAATCCGAGCAAATGCCAATTTGGCAAGAGTGAGGTGACCTATCTCGGCTACTCACTCGATGCCAACGGATTCACGCCACCGGCAACGAGAGTCCAGGCAATCCAATCGTTTCCGAAACCGGAAACGATATCGGACTTGCGGAGGTTCCTGGGGATTATCAACTACTACCGGCGCTGCGTACCTCATGCGGCGGATCTCCAAGCTCCTCTCAATGAGTTCTTGAAGGACGCTAAGAAACGAGACAAGCGCAAGGTTCCGTGGACACCAGAGGCCGAACGCGCATTCGAACAGTGCAAACACAGCATAGCCTCTGCTATTCGGACAGCTTTTCTCTCGCCGTCGGCACCACTCGCACTCTCGACGGATGCCTCTGATTCCGCTATCGGTGCTTCACTGGAACAATTCGAGGATGGTTCCTGGAAGCCACCCGGGTTCTTCTCACGGAAACTCTCTCCAGCCGAAACCAAATATAGCGCCTACGACAGGGAGCTTCTCGCAATCTTCGCGAGTATGAAATTTTTCCGACACATCCTCGAGGGACGTGAGTTCACGACCAAGACTGACCATCGCCCGCTAATCACCGCTTTCGCTCAAAGAATGGACAAAGCTTCGCCACGCCAACTACGGCAGCTTGATTTTATATCGCAGTTCAACACCACCATTGTCCATATCAGAGGCGAGGACAATGTAGTGGCAGATGCTCTCTCTCGTGTAAACGCAGTGAACATGCCAAGCATCCTGGACTCCGAAACCATACGGCAAGCTCAATCAACCGACTCCGAGCTAGAGTTGCTGCTTCGACACTCGTCTCTCGACCTTCAGGAGATCAACGTTGAGGGACTCGACGTTTACTGCGACGTCTCAACGGGCTGGCTGCGGCCATATTTACCTGCTAGTCTCCGTCAACGCGCCTTCGACGTTGTCCACGGCCTAGCCCATCCGAGTGGTCGAGTGACTGCACGTCACCTCCGCGACAAGTTCGTCTGGCCCGGTATCCAAAAGGACGCTATTCGCTGGTCACGGGAATGTATTCCCTGTCAGCGATCGAAGGTTTCTCGTCACAACCGTGTCGAGCCCAGGCACATCGACGTACCAGACAACCGATTTGACCACGTTCACCTGGACCTCATCGAATTACCGCGGGTAAAGAACCTTCGTTACTGTCTCACGATGATTGACAGGTTCTCTCGATGGCCAGTCGCTGTACCGCTGGCTGACATGGAGGCTGACACATGTGCAACCGCTTTCTACACCCATTGGATCGCGCAATTTGGCACGCCCCTGACCATCACGACAGATCAGGGAAGCCAGTTTGAATCCCGTCTGTTCACGGCTCTCGCGCGAATGGTAGGCGCCAATAAAATACACACGACGCCGTATCATCCCCAGTCCAACGGCCTAATCGAAAGATGGCATCGAACTGTGAAGGCTGCGCTCATGTGCAACGCTGCGACTCCGTGGCCAGAACTACTGCCTTCCGTTCTACTGGGACTGCGCACGTGCATCAAAGAGGATCTCAACGCTTCACCAGCACAACTCTTGTACGGCACGGAGCTGAGGATTCCTGGTGAATTTTTTATCACCGAAGATCTCCCTGCTAACCCGAGTTTCTTCCTCGAGAAGTTTCGGGAACATATCCGCCAGGTTCGTCCAATGCCAACGGCGCACCACACCAAATCGCGCTGCTTTATCCTCAAGGACTTGTACAGCTGCTCGCATGTCTTCGTCAGGGTGGACGCGGTCAAACGACCGTTAGACCCTCCATACACCGGTCCCCACGAGGTCATCAATCGAGTGGACGACCGTGTCTTCGTCATCCGAATCAATGGAGCCGATAAGGCCATCTCCGTCGATCGTCTCAAGCCGGCATTCATCGCAAAAAGAGACGATGATGACCCCAGCCGAGCTGAACCGCAGCAATCTACATCATCGCTCAACACATCGCAACCGGAAGTCCAAAAAGTACCTTCGGAGCCGTGGTCGACAACCATGGACCGACCCTTAAAAACCTATGCTAGGTCTACCAAACAAGTGTCGTTCCCTTCCTTACCTAGTCAGGGTACTGAGGGGGGAGTGGATGTGGCGTCCAACCTGCCACTTGCGAGACCCGCCGGTAAAACAGGCGATGGCCAAGCGACACTAGCGCCCAGACGGGCGAGAAAGCAAACTCTCGAGCCTCGGGCATCGTACTGATCCGACTCTAGTTCCTATATAGAAAGTGCCTTTTCCGTGGTACCGGTACATACGTTTTCTGGGCGCCACTTCGAGTAGCACGGACGCGCGTCTTTTTGGATTCTGATCTTTTGATGTACCCTTAAGCCATCGGCATTAAATACTATCGTGATACTTAACCACACGTGTTATTACTCTTTCTCCTGTGGAGCCTGTCTCCATAGAGAAATACACTATAGTGTAGTACCGTCTTGTAGACGGCTACTGACAAAATTTCAGCCGGATCGGACTTGTAGTTCTCTTTTGAGAGCGTGTGAAAGCAAGTGTGGCCGTTGATTTTTGAAAGAATGGAGAAAGAACAATATCGGTCGGTGATTCGATTCTTGTTTTTGGAAGGGAAATCGCGTAGTGAAATTAAAGAACGCTTGGATGCAGTGTATGGGGATGCTTCTCCTTCGATGGCGACCGTTAAATTTTGGTATAACGAGTTTCAACGTGGTCGTACATCGGTTTTTGATGATCCACGCCCAGGTGCTGCAAAAACAGCCACTACGGAGGAGAACGTGACAAAAATACACGATATCGTTTTGTCAGACCGCCGATTAAAGGTGCACGAGATAGCTGTGATAGTAGGCATCTCAGAAGAACGCGTGTGGCATATCCTACATGAGACTTTGGGCATGAGGAAGCTGTCGGCAAGGTGGGTGCCGCGTTTGCTGACTGCAGACAACAAGCGCATTCGTGTGACCACTTCAGAGCAGTGTTTGGAGCTGTTTAATCGCAATCCAAAAGAGTTTTTGCGTCGTTACGTGACCGTCGACGAAACATGGATTCACTGGTATACTCCAGAGACCAAGGAGCAGTCAAAACAGTGGACCTTACCCGGTGAACCTGCTCCAAAGAAGGCGAAGACGGTCCCGTCGGCTGGAAAGGTGATGGCCACTGTTTTCTGGGATTCTCAAGGTGTGATTTTTATTGACTACCTGGAGAAGGGCAAGACGGTCACAGGACAGTACTACGCCAAACTATTGAGCCGATTTAACGCCGTGTTAAAAGAAAAACGGCCCCATTTGTCGAGACAGAAAGTGCTTTTCCACCATGATAATGCACCTGCTCACACCTCCGCGCTCGCCACGGCTAAATTGGTCGAATTACGCTATGAACTGCTGCCCCATCCACCGTATTCTCCAGATTTGGCTCCGTGCGACTTTTTTTGTTTCCGAATCTAAAAAATTCACTCGCCGGGAAGAAATTCCACTCCAATAACGAAATAATCGCCGCCACGGAGGCCTATTTTGCAGACCAAGAGATAACATTTTTTTTAACGGGGTTAAAAAATTGGAACACCGCTGGGCCAAGTGTATTCAACTAAAAGGAGACTACATTGAAAAATAAATTTTATTTTTAGCAAAATTTTGGTGTTTTCATTTGTAGGCTAGGTACTTATCAAATGACCCACGTACATATAGGTGCCGGAGTACCTCAGCGCCGTCATTTCTCGTTCTCGTTTTGGGGACCAGTTAAAAGGCCTCGCTGGACCTCCTGGTATCTAGGCTCCATGCATCCCATGTTCGCTGTTTAAGTATTCGCTATTTTGGAGCATCGATCATTTGCGCATCTAAGATCTATACATTCGAAGTTTGTATTCTCCATATATGGCTTTTCGCTATAGATTACCAACATTAGATACTCACTTTTTTCTATTTCGGAGATATAAATGTTTTAGATTGTTCAAATCTGTATTGGTATGCCTCAAACTGCAGACTATCTGAGTACATGTTCTCGAATAAATGAGCTCTCGAATAAATAATCCTTTGGTGTAATAGTTATTCGATTTCATCATCAGTCGAAGGATAAAATTTCAAATAATTTAACCTTTGTTTTTTTGAGTTTATAATTCTATCATTTCGAAATCTTTGCGTTCTATATTTGGCCAGTCGAAGTTTTGAACCCCACCCGTACACGCGTCAAAGTGTACGACGATTCCTGGTGAGTCAAGATCTTGGTTAATCGCTTTCGTGCATTCGGAAGTAATACATCCGGTTAAGGTTCCGACCCCCCCCCCCCCCAACGATCGAGCTGAAATTTTGCACAAATCTTCCTTTTAATAGTTTGACAACCCTTTAAGGGATTTTTGGCGACGCGCAATAGTTTTTCGGTTTGGATATTTTGTTTGGACAAAACAGAGAGCGCGATAACATATATAGGTATGAACGGAGACGTAGCAGATGTATATATAGTCGGCACGCGTTAAAAAAAACATCAAAATTCAATTTGTCGAAAACTATTGCGAATCGCTAAAAATTCCTTTAGGAGTTGTTGGAATATTAAAATGAAGGTTTGTGCAAAATTTCAGCTCGATCGGAGGGTACGGGGGGGTTTCGGAACCTTACACTTAAAAAAAGCTCCAAAATTAAATATATCGAAAACTATTGTAAGTCACCGAAAATCCCTTAAGGGGTTGTCTTAAATTATTAAAAGGAAGGTTTGGGCAAAATTTTACCTCCAACGGGGGGGGGGGCGGTTCGGAGCCTTATCTTATTTATCAGTAGTGGACATAACGTTGCTCTGACACGGTAACGTGAATTGTGTGGACCGATGTATACACCGATAATACTATCAATGTTATCCCGTCCGAATTACACCTGCGCAAGATGCAGAGGATCGCATTGCTAATAAACCTGGCAGTTGATGCGATGTTACAATAAAAAAATGACACAGCCGTGAAAGTTGTTGATCCATGCAGTAGGAACGGAAATGTGTGTGCCTTCCCGAGCTTTTTTCTTAACCACGCACGCCAAATCGTTGCACAGCATTTGCAGTGTACTTGGGTGGTACATACGTTGTACAGTTATATAATGGTGATATCAATTTTATATTATAATAGTAATATGATTTTTTAAATGAAAATAAAATTTTTGAAAATATATTATTCCTAAGGTTTAACAATTTTGTGTACAACATTTCTAGTAAACTTGCTCCCCTATTTTATACAAACTTATTTTACTTTTTTTAACATTTGAATTGAAAAAAATACTAACGTTATTGTTTGAATTCAAATCAAAAATATTTTTGGTTAAATCAGAATTTTTTATTCGGTCAAACAAGCAATAATGTTTTCAGAAGGATTTTTTTTACTTTTTAAAGGGTAGAATAAACACTACTCCAAAAAATTAAAGGAACAGAAAATGTCTTCAATTTTTTAAGTGTTTTTGAAGCGCTGTATCTGTGTGAAAAATGGTCGTATCGAGATGAAAAAAAAAGCATTTTAAAGCTTTAAATTTCTAGTTCTGAGATCTTTTGGCAACAATTTTTTGTGAGCTACGGTTATCGCGCAATCATAAGAAATAGCGCAAGAAAAAAATCCAAATTTTTTGGTTTTTTAGGGTCCACGGGCTCGGGATTTTTTTTCCAGTTAAATCAATGCATAGGTCAGTTAGCTTGTTTATTCAGTTTTAATTTGTTTTTTTTTCTCTCTACGTCAATTTTTTGCTGATATATCCGACTGTGAATGAAAAAGGATCCTTTTGTCTTTGATAATCGAAATCTCAGCAACCAATGATCGCACAGGGAATTAAAGGGCAGCTTTTAAAACTTGAATAAATGTCCTACAAGAACCTTTCGTTGATTTTTGACAAGTTTTTTTTCACCCTTAACATTAAATTGAACAAAGTACAGGAAATGACTTTTTATGATTTTTCAGTAAATCTACCACTACTTTACAAATATTGATGAAAAGGGTGGGGGGAAAAATGTCGAATGATCGATATGCAGATGGGCCAAAATGTCGAATTCGAAAATGACGAATGTTCGAATATAGATAGATCAATCTTACTAGAGTCTGTGAAGTCGAAAATAACAATTACGAATATGAACATCTCGGAAGTTGATATATGGCGAAAAACAAAAATCAGATTTAATAAAATATCGAAAAACATAAAATCGATGGGCCTGTATGCATAACACCAAATAATTCGAGACGACAATTCTCCGAATTAAAAAAATGGCGATGGTTCACAATGCAGAAAATCATTAAAGCGAACGGCCAAAAAGTCGAGTGGTTGAAATCGCGGAGGGTCAAAATGTAGAACGGCCCGAATGGCGAATCGAGCAATACGTTACTTGCGCCTCAGGGTGAAGCCGCGAGATGGCGCTGGCGGTCTGTAGGCTAAAATATCGTAAGACAGTCATCACACGTGACGGGCCCCACCACGTTCGCCATTTTGACCATTGGACCTTTCGGCGTTCGACATTTCGGGCCATCGACATTTGGCGTTTCGATATATTGCTTTTCGCCATAGACGGTATTACGCATATTAGGCACTCGCTATTTTCTGTTTCGGAGATATGGGTGTTCTACATTTTTCGATTCTGTATTTTTATGTTCCGAATTGCTGACAATCTGAATATTCGTTTTCGAATAAATTACCTCTCCAATAAATAATGGTTCGATTTATAGTCATTCGATTTTTTTATCAGTCGAAAGATAAAATTTCGAATGATTTAACCTTCGTTATTTTGAGAGTTCATAATTCTGTCATTCCGAAATCTTTGTCGTTCTATATTTGGTAATTCGACATTTTTACCCCCACCCGATGAAAAGACTAATGTTGCCAGGGTTTTTTCAGCTTAATATACCCCCAATAGCTCTGTAAATTTTCAAATTGATCCATCGTACCGTTTTTCCGGACCGATTGATCCAAGTTTTACAAAACAATTGAAGGAACAAGTGTATTGTTTCTCAATATCGTGTAATCAACATCGAAATGGAAAGACCGATTTTTTTTTACTGCGACGCGAGAGTGCAAACGCACTACGGACCTACGTGCTTAACTTGAATAGTGTTAAGTAGATTTGATCGCTCTTTTAGTAGATTTGGATTCTTCAAAATTCGACATTGAAATCGGGCTACAACGCCGATGAAAAATATGACAATCTCCATACCGCCAAAGGTACCATTTTTTCAACCTACACCCCTCGATAAACGTGCGTTACAGGGAACAAAAAACGTTCAATTTTTTTTTCTGAGGTCATCTTCAGGGCCTCTGTACCCACAAGGCCAATAAGAAAGACGGCAATTTCCATACGGGCGAAAACACAAATTCTTTGACCTTTCAGCCCCCCGATGAGTATTTCGGGGAAAAAAACGTTCTAATTTTTTTAGGGGCTTTGTTAGGGTCAATCTATCCACACTGCCTATCAAAAAGCTGGCAATCTCTATAACACCGAAAATACAATTTCTTTCAACTTTCACACCCCCCCCCCCCCCCCCCCCCCATTGAGGGTAGGTTCTGTGTGTCGAAATCGTTTAAAACGTTTTGTACGATCCATTATCGGCACCTAAAAGCGGAATGTGCAAGAGATTACTGGAAATTCAAGGATTAAAAAAAATCGTTACCTCGAAACGAATAACTTCGGACCTATATTACTATCGCAAACGCATCGTATAAGCAAAAGCAAATATTTTCATAGTATGGACATCTTTCCATCGCACCGTCACGTGTTATAGCAAAAAACAATGCTTCAAAGTTTAAGGGTCGTGTCTTTGATAGAGTGACGGGTGGATTTGTTTGTAAGTATACGATTGTAATCTAGCTCTTTGCAGGGTCACGAAATTAGCCGGATAGTGCAGAGCCTTACCTATTTCTGCGCCCATATGGGCGCAGAAATATGTTCTATGAAATTGAACGGTGTCTTTCAACCTTTAATTGCGCGATTCCGATTAAGGGGTTACACCAAGTTGGAATTTTTGAAAAAATCGATTTTTCGTTCACAACGGATTCTTATAATATAACCTTTCAAAAATATTCTCTGAAAATGTCAAGTCGGTCCGTTGAAAATTGGGGGAGTTATGAGCGTTTTTATCTACGTATGTACTTGGCGTAAAATTTTAAACGCGTTTTTCTCGGAATTACTTTTTCCGCATGGGTGACCAAAATATTTCAAAAACAACTAAACCGACCTGCTTCAAATTTCACAGACATTTTTTGTATATCAAAAGGCAGTCCTTAATCGAAGGATTTTTTTTTTCGATGCATACTTTTTTTTATTTCACGGAAAATAGAGTGTTTTTTTCACCGAAATTTCGACGATCACTTTCGATCGGCGACCATTTTTTCAGAAATCATTATTTTATTTAATTCTCTGATTAAAGACTAGATAATAGTGTACAAAAAATAAACTCATTTGGTTTTTTTATTTCAGATGATTTGTTCCCGAACAGGAGTGGTCACCGCGAAGGACCTTTTTTGCACAGCGGTCTGTGCAATTTACAGTATCTCAAAATTTATTTTACAATTTTCAACCCATTCACTTGAAATGTTGAATATATTTTGAAAAATATATTGTCTATCGAAGTACGTAGGGTTTCTTTTTATATTGCATATTTCATTTGTTATTAACAACTCTGACTGAAATTTTTCACTATCCAAAAATTTGCGTCAGATAATTGTTAATGACAAATGAACTATGCAATATAAAAAAAATCCTACATACTTCCATAGACAATGCATTTTTTCAAGATATATTCAACATTTCAAGTGAATCGGTTGAAAATTGTCTGAGTTATGTTTCCGGCCAACTTAAAAAATGCAGTTTTGAGATGAACGCTGCACAGCCGCCATATTGAAATTAATTGCCTCCAAAAAATTATTGTATACCGTCACAGATATGTATGATAAACACCCTTTTTTGTAATCTCGATTTATTTTTTAGTTTTTCTGAGAAAAAAAATCCCCAAAAAGTCTATTTTTTCGACCGCTAGAGTGGCCTAACCCCTTAATAGTAGGGGAGAGTGGTCCTGAGTCGGCACTGCGGGTTCAGCCGGCACCGCGGTGTTCCACAGAGATGGCATGCGTGTCAGCTCATTTATTTTGTCTTATGATATGTTGGTAAACACTGACGTAAATGCTGCTTGCAGTTGTCAGTTTGAATTGTGCAGCGCAGCGTGAGCGCGTTTATATTGTTCGTTTGTGACAGAATTTTATTTTCGTCATTCATTATGAAGCAGCTACAGGTATGTAAATATTACAAAAATTTGAAATGAGTGAGTGCATTGGTTTCTTTAGTCAATGTTCTAATTGGTTGGTTATGATGATTTTTCATTCGGATTTTCCGAATTTCGCACCAATTTTTTTTATCTTGTTGCTTTCTGGTATTGTTTCCTTTGTTTTTATTTTTATTTTTTTGCATTTTCGGTGTTTTTGCTCTACTCATGGGACGCAATTTCAAACGAAAGACACAAAAGCGTGATACCCGCCAGTCTCCGCAGCCCTCCTCAAGTGGATTGCACTTGCGTTCGCGTTCGCAAGTGCAATCCACAGAGTTCGGTACGCCCCACGTATTGTGAGTCTGACGACGATACCGAGTGATCATCCCTTTTTAATTAAGTTTTTTCATTCAATTCAAAATTCATGTTTCTTTTTCATTTTATTCGTCTAAATGTTTCAAATTCGTCCATTTCCTGTTGTAACTTAGAGAATTTGCGCTTTTTCCTGCATGCGAGCGAAAAAAATGGTGTGCCGAATTAAGACCAGGGGGGTGCCGACTTAGGAACACCATTTTGAGAAATGGTCAAGATGTACTTTTTCACTCCGCACTGCATTGCGACTGCAAAAGCCACGCTACACCTTTTCAAATGACATAGAATTGTAGGCAAACGATCGCTGTGCGCAACTAAATACTTAACAGCCCTATAAAATCCGATTTACGTTCTGTTTTCGGGAAAAAGGCTTACAAGGAAACGTTGCGAGGTCGATGTCTCCGATTTCGATTAAATTTGGCATGCTTGTAGAATGGGTAAAAATAGGCGACACGTATTTTTTTATATCGGCGGAACCCGATTTTTAAGGGTTAAAAAGCACCCTCGAAAATTGGGGTGTTTTTCGTTTTTCATCGATAACGTTTTAACGGTACGAGATATGAAAAAACTTCAAATTGCAACAATGTTTATTTTTTCGTGTACTATACATTGGAGATGAGAACGATGCAGATAGCAACAAATTTCATATTGTTTATTGCAAAAATGCAATTTTTTCAACCGTATCTCCGAGAATTTTTAATCGATTAGGATGTAAATTTGCATACATGTAGAGAATGGAAAAGTGCGGATACGGATTTTTTCTTTTTCCGATATCTCACAATTAAGGGGTTGAAACTGCCCGTCGATTTTTTTGCCGAGAGCATCGTATAATCAGCTAGCCTTTTGGCATTTCGGTCTAAATTCACATCAATATATGTTCGTGTTATGACGCAATTGCATATTTGTAACATTCCAGCCCCCCCCCCCCAGCGGCCCCCCTCTCGAAAGGCAAACGTCCAAAGTTCTTACCGTGCGGCATGGACGAAAATTTGTAGAAACAAAAATGGGTTACAAAGAAAGTGCAATCAGTCAAAATAGTCGATACACATTTTCTCGTTTTGGAAATAAAAATGAAGTTCGAAGGGAAAAAAAGTTGTATTCTTCGACTACTAGACATTCATGATGATAATGATGAGTACAGCAACAAATGGCGTGTTGTTTATTGCAATAATTCGTGAATTACTTGTGAAAAGTCACTCTTCAGTTTCCCACTCATATGGGCAGAGGCAAGGCTCGCAATCACGGACTGCCTTCGGGCTTCGAAAAGCAACTGGATTACAATTGTATATTTACGAAGAAATTCCACTCCGCTCACTATATCGAAGGCATTATCTGCAGAGATTACAGCGTTTTTGGGTTGCCGCTGCAACTCATGAACTGAATGATGCAAACATTTTTATCAGCTTATAACGCAGCATAATTTAATCTTTATCTTCAACTTTAATTTCACAAACAGCAAAACCAATGCACGAAAGAAATAAATCTTCGCAAAGAGCGACTACGGTGCAAAGAGCGGCCCTCATGATAACCTTGAAATCGCCTTATTAAAGATTAATAGCAGTTCTGGTAATAGCGTGTGTCGACGTAAGTTTTTCGTGTGTATTTATCAATTGGGTTTCAAGTCATATAAATTCACCAACGATCATTATTGCTGCAGTTACGACGGAGAAGCCAGCCATACATTTTGAATTCGAAATACAAATAAAAATGTACGTTAATCCGGTGAATGTTATTCAACTTCTATCCATAGCGATAAGTGCTATGAATTTGCCTCGCACTCCAATCACCGAACAGGAAAAACAGTTCAGTAAGGATCTAGAAAACATGATCATTGGAGCGATGGATCAACCCATGAAAATGGAAGTCAAAACTGGTTCGGATTTTCTGTCACCAAATGAAATTCATGAAGCAGCCGCAATAGAAGATGACAGTGAAGGAGATTGGCACGGACAACAATACCTAGATCCAAAAATTGATGAAAATGTATGTACCCAAGATATAGAAGAATTGAGTTACGAATACAAGACAAGAGCTGTAGATTACTGGAGATCCGAGGCAAATGGGAATAGAAAGTTACCATCTGTTCAGACGAAATTCAAAAAGGTGAAATCAGAGCCGCAGTTGCGCCGGTGGGCCCACAGTATAAATAAGGGTGGCACCTACAAAGAAAAGTTAACAAAGATAGCTCACTACACGTTAAACAATTTTAATGATGCTTTGGACAAAAGGCTGCCTGTCCATGATATAGATCTTCGACGATGGGCCTAAGGTGCACGAGAAATTGTAGAATTACCAGCCGTAAATTTCCAAGCATCCGCTTCTTGGCTAAGGACATTCAAAAACCATCATGGAATTGTGTCACGGAAGATTACTAAATATGTAACAAAACAACAGGTATTAAACGCTGATACACTTCAAAACAAAGCTATCGAATTTATAAAAGTGGTAAAAGTCAACATAGCCAACGTTGGGGCTGAAAACACATTTAATTCTGATCAGAGTGGATTCAATTTAGAGCTACATACAGGCCGCACATTGGCGAAAGAAGGGCAGAAATCCGTTGAGACAGTCGTGCAATCGAAAACATCAACAACACACAGTTATACTATACAGCCTTTGGTTTCTGCGAGCGGCAAGCTTTTGGCACCTATGTTAATCGTTTTAAACGAATCTACTGGCAAATTTGGGCCTCGGGTGGAACAAACTATGTTCAGAGCCGAAAATATATTTCTATTGGCTTCGAAATCTGAAAAATTGACGACTAATCATTTCAAGCGATGGTTCCAAGAAGTATATATTCCCAATACAGGTCCAAAATCGGTAATACTTCTGGATTCTTGGAGCGGTCAATGTCCAACTGCATTTAAAAAAATGGATATGCAAGGGAAATATATTAAAGTTTTAAACATTCCAGCAGGTAAATATATTGCACCAGTTTCATTAGTTCTGGAGACAATTAGTTCATATGATAATTAGTAATTCCTGTAGGTACGACTGGAATGATACAGCGCCTTGATGTTTATGGCTTCCGTGTATGGAAAAACTTCGTCAAACACTTTTCTGACGCAGTAACATTACACAATTACGACCTCAATCTGCATTTGAGAGACAATATTGTTAAATTACAATCTCTTACACACAACCAGTTTTCTTCTCCGCGGTTTACAAACCTTTTCAAATATGCGTGGTACAAAAGCGGGTACAAAGAAGGAAGACCAACAAACTTCGAAAATCCGGTAGAATTTTGCTTTTCACAAAATGTACCGACATGCGATATATGCGGCGAAGCAGCTATTATCACTTGTGCGTGGTGTAAGAAATCTCTTTGTTTCAAACACTTTTATCATGACTATCATTATTGTAATAAGTATAATCCATAAAAAACATAGAATTGAAACGTTTCCTAAATGAGTAAGCGTGAGAACAATTTTCCGATTGTGTTGTAATCTTCAAAGGCAGTACGTGGCGGGGGAGAATTTCTTCGTAAATATACAATTGTAATCCAGTTGCTTCCCGAAGCACGAAGTCAGTTCGTGATAGCGATTCTTGCCTCTGCCCATATTAGTGGAAAACTGAAGAGTGATTTTTCACAAGTAATTCACGATGTATTGCAATACACAACACGCCATTTATTGATGTACTCATCATTATCATCATGAACGTCTAGTAGTCGAAGAATACAACATTTTTTCCTTTCGAACTTCATTTTTATTTCGGCCCGTCCACGAGCTATGGAAAGAACGAAGTTTTTAAGGGTGCGTTGACCCCTTAAGAGTGTCGTTCCGCCAAAACAAGAAAATGTGTATCGACTATTTTGACTGATTGTACTTTCTTTGTAACCCATTTTTGTTTCTACAAATTTTCGTCCATGCCGCACGGTAAGAACTTTGAACGTTTGCCTTTCGAGAGGGGGACCGCTGGCCAATAGGTAGCGCGCTCAGCTCTTGAATAAGAAGGCAAAGGTTCAATCCCGAGGGTAGGTAAAAACTGTAACGAGGCAGAATACGTTTCAATTCAATTATCATATAGGCAGGAACATAAATAAGGAATATGGAAACAAAAAATACTAACAGAGTTTTTTATTCATAATTTTTGGATTGTTTTTATTTGTCATTTCAGGCATAGATACGGCAGCCGGATCAGAGCCTGCAAAGGTATCCTGATCAGGTCCGTAACCGGCATCCGCATCATCGCCGGATGCAAAAAGCGTTTCACGATTGTTAAAGCCCTGATACGGCGGCCTGTAAAGTGCTGTGGTACGGAATACGGCATGCCGGATACGGCCCTAGTCAGCCATTAGCAAAATTCCTAGTCGGGTAACCTCAAAATCTTGATTCGCCAACTACGGCTGCACTGATCCGGCCAACATCCGGCACAGATCAGGCGTGCCGAAACCCGGCGTCTATAGACGCCATATTACGGTGACATACAGGCTACCGTACTTCGACCTGTTGAGGGTGCCCCCTCGCGCTCGTGCTATGGTTCCACCGATCCGGTCCACCCACGGCACAGATCAGGCTTGCCGTAACCTGGCGTCCATGGACGCTATATTACGGCGGCATACAGGCTACCGTACTTCACCCTGTTCAGGGTGCCTTCTCGCACCCGTACTAAGGCCCTACTGATCTGGTCGACATCCGGTCCATGGACGCCATATTACGGCGGCATACAGGCTACCATACTTGGCCCTGTTCAGGGTGCGTAGTCACGCCCGGACTAAGTTTCCACTGGTTCGGGGGACTTCCGACACTGATCAGAGGTGCCGTACTATGGTATTACGGACCGCAGTCTGATCAGTCTTCAGGCTGCCGGATCAAAATTTCTAGTCGGGATAGTGATCGGTGGATCCACTATTTGTCTCCAAAACTTCTTTCAAGTGTTTTTGCATACTTTCGACCAGTTTCGATGTCTTCGATGGCCCGATCTTGTCCCACTCTTTTCGAAGCGCGTTTTTCAATTGTTCTATAATTCACGCCATAAATGTTCAATCGGGTTCAAATCGGCAATCGTGGAGGTGTACGGAGTTGATTGGACGCATTGTGCGATAGCCACTCCTCAACCTCCTTCACCGTGTCCTTCGGGTCGTTGTCTTGTTGAAAAATAAATGCCTCATCCAGATTTAATTTTTCTGCACTCGTTTGTAAATTATCTTTCAAACTGTTGATATAAACGTATTGATCCATAGTGCAGTCAATAAATGTTAATTTTTCTACTCTGGTTGCGCTCATAGAGCCCCACACAAGAACACCGCCACCGCCAAGCTTAACGGCCGGACACTAATTTTTGGTGTGCATTTGCGTATTCGGTTGTCTCCACACCATAACACGACCATCTAAACCAAAGATGTTCAATTTACTCTCATCACTGAATATAACGGAATTTAAAAAACTAATTGACTTATTAACATGTTTTTTTGCTAAACTCATGCGTTTTTCTTCACGTTACTGATGATCGGTGTTTTTTTTCGCGCTACGCGACTATTATGTCCAGCTTTCCTAATAACATTCAGGACTGTCTCGGATACTACACTTATATTGCAATCGGTCTCAATCATTGCCGACAATTTTGGAGCACTTGTTCTTGGATCTGTTCTAATGCGTCTTCAAATGTTTGGTTAAAAGCAATTTAGCTCAAAAGCACGTTTGTGACGCGGTTCTAGGCTTTGGTTAATAATGTACCGGTTAATAATGTACTACTGGAGCGTAGAATGCGACAACTTTACATTGCTTGCTATTTTTCGCAGAGACAAACCCTCTTTTTCTTAATTTTACGACTAACTCACGAATAGCGATCGGAATTTCAGTTTTTGCTTATAACGCACTGTCTGGTCTTTGAAATACTGAGAATAGAAAATGATTTCGTCTACACAAAAGTAAGGGCATTGTTTACATTTACCTGTACAATACGCCAATGAATAATACAAGAACTATGTCTCTTTGTCGCTTAGTGTACGGAAACTTTTTTGACCATGAAATCTTCTGCGTGTACGTTTTCTATGTATACGCGGATGATAAACCGATCATTTCGTGCTATCTCTTTGTAAAAACTGCTACCGAGCACCAGCGCATAGAAATATTTCGAATACATATTACGGCTAAATTTTTTCTTAAAATCGTTTAAGTATTAAAGTCGTTGAATGTGCTGTACGCAAAACTTTTTTGACCCACTGTATATCTGTACTTATAGTGATTTTAAGTAGCGTAAAAGAATTATCTCTTTTCTCTACGCGGATGCGTTTTTATCCGTTGGTACCCTGCATATTTCTATTCCAGAACATTAAACCGGAGCGACCGGACGTTACACGTTTCAACTGTTGACGAAAACGAGCGTGGTTAATGCGAATACGACGCAATGCCGCTTCTCAACGTAACAAAATGTCGTCGTAAGAACAATGAAAACATACTAGACGAGTTTACATAGAATTACAGGACCGTGCTTGTCGCACGGATATCATGACAGTGTATGAATAAGCAGGACATCATGGATCCGCGACTAATTTCTCATATGACTGACTGGGCAATCCGAGTGAACTAACGAACATGAGCGTATAAAGCACATTGTTTCATATATTTCGGCGTGCGATACGTTAAGAATTCATGCATCCATGAGTCGCATTCGAATGGCAGCCGTTAATTATTTTCACGCTCCAGTATCTGTGTCGAACTAGCCATTCTTTATTTGCTAGCCTTATACGGACAATCCGATCCAGACAAAAGTGACACAACATTTTTCAATAATAATTCAGTCGGATTAAACGGCATTTGCTCCATGAACGTCAAAATGGATATACGTACGTCTGGCCCAATTTAAACAGAAATAGAATTTATTCGAACGCGACCGGCAACTTTTAACAACGTTGGCCTGGACCAATATCTGAATGCGTGACCCCTCAGGCACGCACTAGCTTGCGTACCGTCTTTTGAGCGGAAGACAATTTTACCGAGTTTCCCATGATAACACAGCAAATCCGGGAAAATATAGCTGCCTGTATCGGTGCAAATAGTCCACAGTTTCGCTGTGCCCTGTACATCAGTGACAGTGGCGTAGCTTGGGAGGGGGGGGCAGAGGGGGCCATGGCCCCGGGCGGCGCAGATGTGGGGCGGCGGCGGCGAGCGGCACTTAGTTGCGAAAATAGGGAGGGGTGGCGGCAAATTTGGGGTTAGCCCCGGGCGGCAAAAATCCACGCTACGCCACTGATCAGTGACAATATGAAAGAGTAGTTGTGGACAGTACTCTGGGGGTCGCTGAGGAATGGGTCATAGTGAAGTGTCACGTTTCGGGCAAAAAGTAAAAGAGATACGATCGTTAAAGACGGCAAGGGCATAGGGAGAACATTGATTTTTTTCCGTATTCGATCGTCAAAGATTTCTATACCGAAAATAGTTTATGTTTTCTTTGCATACGTAATAAATAAGAAATTGACAGCCCACGAATGACAAAAGATCTTCATTGCTTTTCCTCTTCATTTACAATAGACGGTTATCAGATAAAGCAAATTTCAATTGTGGGGTGAAACTACCGTGTGAGCGGAATAGTTTGTACACGGTGCTAAAACGTTGAAACGGTCAAAAATACGTGTACAGGGGATACGTGTGGTCGTAGTCACATAGAAAACGAGCTACTTTTCTCCCTCGAGAGCGTTTGCCAAACAACTTCATAGTCAACGCATATCTGTCTGCTCACCTTTACGATTTGTATACCGAGCTCCTCGTCGTCGGGGTTGCTCCACTCGTTGAAACACAGCTTCTCCGCTTGTTTCCAATCCACTCCACGCTGATCCAGATGGCGTTCTGCCAGTGTCAGCCACAACTGTTAGCCACAAACGCAACCCTTCGTTACATATTTGAAAAAAAGGGCGGTAAATTACTCATCCGTCGCCAGAGATAATATAGAAAAATCAATGAGCATCGAACAGTCGAACTCGTTTTATTACGAGATGTCGAGGAGAAAATTAAGTCCGCGAGATAGCTTCGATGATAGAGAGCAGTAAAATAAATATATATATATATATATATATATATATATAAATGAATGTTCGCAGACATTTGACCCATTTGACTTTACGTTGAAAAATACTTTTAAATGCCAGACAAACAAAGCCAAGACTTTACAATGCTCCCTGTCGCTTTGTAGTTTGTCAATGCTTCACATAACAGGATATCGTTTGGGCGGAAGGAAAATGGAAAAAAAAGATAACTGTATCCAGAATAATGGAAGCGTGTGCCTTATTCGACTATTATACTTCCTCGTGGACCTCGGTTAATAGTTGCGAGCGAAAACTTTCATTCAATCGCAAGTGTGTCCAATGACAAGCCGTGTATACTCCCTCGTGGACCTCGGTTAATAGTAGCCAGCGAAAAAATTCATTCAATCGCAAGTGTGTCCAATGACGAGCCTTGTGTACTCACCCTTTTGCGAAATTCCTGAGGTATGCCACCCTGCAACCGGGCGACCATTTTCATAGCATCCAACCATTGTGTAAAACCACTCTCACCAGGCTGGGGTGTCAGGCTAAATCGCATTCTCGTGTCTTCGCCTGATTAATCAGATCGTTAAATGGTTTAGATTTTCTCCTATATTTCATATAATGAAAAATACATTCATCGCGTCAAGATTTTTTTATTCGAGATTCACAACTAGTCAAGATTTTCGTCTAATCTGAGAATGTTTGTTCGATACGCAGCTCCAAAAAAAAGTAGAGCTCGTATTTTTTTAATCGTGTTTAAGGGATAATGTCATATCGAGAAAACATACATCGACTTGCGGGTACCCATCAAAACTTAAAAAATTGGTTAATGTCCTATTGTTATTCTGCACCATCTCACGAATGTATAAACTTTAAGCGCGCTTTTCCCGAAACGCCTCTTTCAAGACAGTTGACGACATAACAACTGTAAATTATTGAACGATTTTGGATATAATTTCTCCATACTAATCATAGTTGCTGTCACGTGTACTACAATTACTTATTTGCAGCCAACTGTTGATTCTTTACGAACAAAAATATGCGCCAAAGAAAGCCTTTGTTTTTGGGAATCCCGTGCAAACTTGCAGGAAAGTTCATCATATTGGTTTTTGGACGTGATTGTTGCACACTAATCTTCTTGGGTTTTATAAATTGAACACTTCTACGGGGATGGGTTACAATGCCAACAGTGCACCCGCGAACACTGTTGTACACACTCCTGCCTCTGATAAAAAAGCTTAGTTAAAAAATAATTAGTCACCTTTTTGTCTTCAACATGTGTGTGAAAATGTTTTTTTCCGATAGCTCACGTAGAACTCGAGAAAAAAAAACCGAGAAAATATGTATTTTTCGGTCGTTTTGACGGGTATTCTAAAGATGGATTTCATTAGTCAAACATCTCTTATTTGCCGAAGAGGAAATTCCTGAGAGACGCACCGAAGTTATAACATTGTATGAGAGAATGTTCCTCCCCTTCCCTCCACTCAAGGCACATATTTTATTCGCGCCAAAGGATAGAACCCATTCCATCGAGATTCCCATCTCGTTACACTGGAATGGGCAATCAGCAATTGACATGCGATACCTGCATACGTAAACTATTTGCGCTTACAGAAACGACTCTCGACAAATCTTGTACGCCCACCCGCCCTCTCAAACTTCAGTCGCAGATCCCGAAGCTTGCGAATTCAAGATTTATTATCTTTCTATAAACGTGTCTTCTCGAATGTTGATGGGTACTTCGCCCATGAGATGAAGAAAAAAGAACACCATGATATTTCACGCAGATGCTGCATTGGAGTATCTGCGTTTGTCTTTATCAAAACGTCCACTACGTTTCAAACTTCTATTGCCGAACAATATCCACGGTGCCGAGAGATGCAATGAGTAGAAAAAAAACCCTCTATCCAATTTTCCAAATCCGCAAAGATTTCTGATTCTGGTGTAAATGTTGTTTGATTCATTCGCCCTGTAATTTTACAGGAGATTCTTATACTTATTTACCCCAATTCCTAGATGTCTGCCTTCATCCCATTATTATAATTTCCTAATTGATTTACTATCTAACCAATTAGAGATTCTCTAACTTGACAATTAGAAATTCTCTTTGAACATATCGGAAGCTTCGAAAGAAAAATAAATGATATAATCAGCAGGTCTTGCATAAGTAATGGCAATTTAGTTGGAAAGAATGTGTCAGATTAATTCTAAAGAAAATTGTACTATCAAAGTCGTGCGGGGCTCGTGCACAACACAAAAAGGTTCTCATTGTGTCCGAAGCTCAAAAGATTCGAGCAATTTGTAAGACACCGAGCCTGGTTCACTTATATGAAGCGAGTAGCAGACTTGCAACAATAGGATGGAACGAGGACGGCGAAGAGTCATAGTCTGCCACAAAGGTTGTCTATAAACCAGACTCTATTCTCTTAGCTCCACCTTTGACGTAGACACGTCCGCTGTACGCTCCAGCACAGAGCCACGAGTACACGGCGTCTGCGAGGGAGGCAAACACGTGCCCTCTCTAGGTTCGTTACACCTTAGACCAGACGCGTGCAACCCGTCGATAATACATCTTGAAACTTGACGCCCTGTCTGCGAGATTTTTTTCAGTCAGCACGAGGCTACTCGATGCGGTACAAAGGAGAAGATAGCTTCGTAGGATGTACAAGCTCGTAAAACGGATGCTTTTTTGCTCCAAAATATCGACAAAGAACTGCAATGTACGTGCGATCGAAAAATTAATTTAGCCACACGGCAATTTTTGTCGAATAATACGTCTCGACAAAAGGAATGAAAAATGGGCAATTAATTCGTTGGGAAGTAAAAACGGAGCTCTCGAAACTCAGAAGAAGTGTGCATAAATCACAAAAATTTGCCTCGACTTGCTTGAAACATTGAAGAATACCATTGGAATGTGTAACGTTTTTTTCATAGCAATGTTCTTCTCATCTGAAATACGTCAATCACAAAAGCACCTATCGTATTTCGTTTACTATATATATAACGTATAGAATTGTATGCTCGCGTAAAAACGATATCTACGTTCCATTCGAAACGCCGCAGAATTAAAGCGGTCAATATCGGTCTTTAAATATCATATTTCACCGGCTTACTCGCGTCGTCCATGGCATATGCCGCACAATCCCTAATGCGCGTGTATGCGCGTGTTTCGAACAAATGACGAGTCCTCTCCCATTTTGCAGTCTGGTAAGTCGGATCTCTATTAAACATTAATTCAATTAGGCGCGAGTAGACGGAGGTCGAATCGAATACTAAGCGAGACGTATATACGCGGTCTCCATCGTCGACGGAACGAATATATTCAACAAATCCGAGAAATTCAAAAGTCTCTGTAACAAGGGTTCATTATCGATGCTGAAGAGATGGAAACCCCAAATCCAGTGTACATATTTCTTCATAAACCACCTCAGTATAGACACTAAAATTTCTTTTCGTTTTTTAAAATAACAAAATGTGCATTTAACAATAAAAAAGTCATTTGTAATCAACGTGACAAAATCATGAACTGAACTATGAGTATGTCAATAAATGGAAAAAAGTATTGTTTTTATTTCTCCGAACGACACTATAAATTAAAAGGACAAAAATTAGTATTAGTCGATTCATCAGCAAACAAGAAAAGTAAATTTCTACTCGATTTAAATACACAATATCAACACGCATGTATTTGCATATATTTACAAATGAAGTTGAAAACATATCAAAAATGCGATTATACGATCGAGGACATGTGAGCTCATAAAATTACTTGAGCGTTCCAGTTAAAATGTACTGCATAAATTAACTATCTCTGAATTCAAACGTTCTCGATAGAGGTGGAGATGCTTCGCGTAGTTGTAAACGAGACCGCCCAACAATAGCAAGAGAGACGAGTGTCGATAAACCAGGACATTGGGCTCTAGTGGAAAACTCACGTTTATAGCGGGCAGTTCACTCGTGAGCATTTGAACTCACAAAAAAGAACTTCATTCGCCGTGGATACTTTCTCGATTCGACGTACGTCTGTATATGTATGTAGCCTAAAATATCAAACGAAAAAAAGTTACATATTCAACATTGTATAGGTATTGACACTCGATCTTCAGATTTTGATGACACGGGATGAATCTATCGTTTTCGGATCCGAGCAAGTAATTTAGTTAGGTCTCGACTTTGGGAAAACTCATTCGAGGCTTAAATAATAGGATCGATTTGTACGCATTAAGGGGCCAGTCCACTTTGAAAATTTCAAAAAATCGAAAGCAAGCAAGACTTGAAGAAATCGACGATGATGAGCAATCAGAAGGGATTTTGTACGGTGTAGGAATTGCCGATTGAGTTTAGGTAAGAGTTTTTCATAGTATCAACTTCAAACGCGTTTTTCTCGCAACAACGTTTTCAAAATCTAGCTCCATCATATCTCTAAAACTAATAAACCGATTCTCTTGAAATTTGAACCACATATTGTAAACATGATTCGCGTTTTTTTACACTTTTTTCGTTTTTCATCTGCCAGTTTTTTATTTTTTGATAAAACTTTATATCCGAGGGTCATTTTGTAGCTGGTGTCATACTGAATCTAATGGACTTTGATTTTTTTATTTCAGACAAGCCGTTGTCGAGTTGTGATGGAGCTACCTAGCCCACCTATTTTTGAGGCGTTACATTAAACTATAGTTTTTGGACTTAAAAATGAATAAAAGTGAATGAAATTGTTTTAAATGTATTTCAAGACTTTATTCATCAAGCCCAACAACTTTTATATTCATATCTTATATAAAATCCAAAAAAAAATCGCGAAAATAGCCTTTTTTAGTGGCTCCAAAGTGGACTGGCCCCTTAATAGTCTACGAATAATAGAATATATTCATCTAGGTCGTATTCCGTTATTGAGCTTGAAAATGTCGACTTAGTATTACTGTCAATGGAAAAAACAAAAATATAACATTTTCGATGTCCTCAGCCATCTTTACAGAGCATCACTCGAGCGTTCAGGTACTGTACTTATATATGGTACATGTAAACATCAATTCGTGATGTTTAATATCACTCTAATGCAAAAACTACAAAATTAACGTAACATAAAATTATGAAATATCACATATTTGTGTATGTGCCGAAAGTGGACAATTACCCCACGCGTTATAATTCAAGTTATTTTCCAACGGTGCCCAAGGCAAAAGAATTCTGGATGTATAAACGATTAGGCCCAGTCAAGCTGAAACTGACATTGCAAAATGCAATGCACGTGTCTGAACATACGCTTCGTATGGGTCAATTTATCTGGTGATCAAAACAATTAAAATTCAAATACGGAAACATTTAATATAAAAAGTCTAGGCAATATATAGCGTTTAATACAATATGACAATATAATTTTATGGTTTTATTATAACATTTATAATTGTTAAACAAAACAGAAACTTGTACGAGTTTCTTTTAATATTTCGATTGTTAGACTGAATTTTTCATGCACCCAATAGGTGAGTATTCCTTATTGGCTCCGTTCTTACCTAAGCACTCAACATAAGAAACGATCTACCTAACATCGAATCAATGGCCCCGATTCCCGCAGACAAAGAAAGTACAAAAGTTCATGTGGAAAATTTCGTATCAATTGATTTTGTAATAGATGGGCCGTCCTCTAAATACGCAATGCCTTAATAATCGATTTTTCATGAATGAAAAATAAAAACTCTTCGCATATTATTCGTGTGATTTTTTTTTCGTTTCTACTTACATCTATTATCGATGTCAAATTTGATAGATTGTTAACCGAGCGTATCGTTTGATTGATTGTTATTTTTCTTTCCTTAAGGTAAAAAGCATCAGTTTATTTGGTGCTAAACGATCGAGAGCAGCTTTCCATGTTATTCTCGCAATGCCAGCTCAATTGCTTTGGCTCGAAGGGAAATTTACGAGCCGCAATTTTCCCAGCAGAATATTGTCTGTATGTACGTCGGCGATGCTCCGAGTTTAAGGAGAAATATAGATTTTTTTCACACACACACACACACACACACACACACACACACACACACACGCACGCACGCACGCACGCACGCACGCACGCACGCACGCACGCACGCACGCACGCACGCACGCACGCACGCACGCACGCACGCACGCACGCACGCACGCACGCACGCACGCACGCACGCACGCACGCACGCACGCACGCACGCACGCACGCACGCACGCACGCACGCACGCATGCACGCACGCACGCACACACACACACACACACACACACACCCACCCACCCATCCCCCCACCCACCCACCCACCCACGCACGCACGCACGCACGCACGCACGCACGCACACACACACACACACACACACACACACACTCACGCTCGCGCGCGCGCACACACACTCACGCTCGCGCGCGCGCACGTGCGTGCGTACGTCTACGCGATAGAGCAAAATGATAAGCACGTCTACGTGATAGAGCAAGATGATAAGCACGTCTACGTGATAAAGCAAGATGATAATCATTAATCAGAACAATGGTGAATCTGAGTTTTTTCTCATCTCACATTTGAGGAATGAGCCACTGCCGAGAATCGGAATATCCACATGGTCTTTATGCGTACATCTGCACGACTCTCCCAGAGTTTGATGTCTAATGGCCCTGCCGAAAAAGTCGTGAATTTCCACACCTCTAATCTGGTACGTTTTTTTGCAGACAAAGAAAAGAAGCTGGACGATCCTTCTCGAAGAAGGATATTACGGCATCTACAGGGGTGAGGCCTGTATATTTGGGGAGAATTTCGACGAGCAAATTCGAACTAAGTCGCAGAAAAATCGAAATATTTTTGAGCTCAGACGTTTTAAAGAATGTTTGGTGGAGAGATAGCTTGATCGACACAAAGGTAATGAAAGATAGAGGAAGATTGATATATCACCTTCTCCTTCTTGATATTTCGCAGCAGAGCTGGCGGCGTTCGCGGCTCCTGACGCGAGGCTCTTCAGAGCATTGAAAAGTCCGCTCATTCTCCAATTAGAAACTTCGCGTCCTCTTCTTCATCGTCTCACACTCGCGCTTCCTCCCTCCTTTGTTCTCACTACCCATTTTCTCGTCTCATCTTGCTTATTTCCGCCACGCAAAGGTCCCCGATAATCGGAGATCCACGGTCAATTGGGCTTTAATCCGTTTTTCCTAGTGATCATGACCGAAGATTCGATCGTAGCATATTTCTCAACGTCCCCCACATCATTTCCGAATTTTCTCGAACACATTATCCGTTGATACATAACTTCCCACTTCAACGCTTAATTCGAATTGTTTTTTTTAACACATACTTCCACCCTCCTCGGTGATTATGTCAATTCAATCGATTAAAGATAAAGACCCTAAAATTGTTTCCAGCCATGTAGATTTATTGTATTTAATGAAAGGAACGTAGAATACGCTGATTATTCGTTTCTCAGCCCTTCGACGGCACACTTTCGCCACGAATCTCCGACTGCATGTAGGGTCGATCGGACCCCAGACGTTTTAAAGAACGTTGTATTTCGGTAAATATGCCTTTTTTGTGGAGACGTTTTTTGTACGCAATGATCATTATTTTATAGCTAAAAAATGCTCTCTTAAGCAAAAACAAAAGTTACGTGCCCAAACATTAGTTCAAAGTGGGAGATGCGTTTAGTGAGAAAAAAAACAATTGAATCAAAGAAATATATTGGGTAATCCAAATAAATGTGCTGCTACGAAATGCCACCGATGTATGAGATTGTTGCAATACTATGAAATATTGGAAAATGTGATTGATTTAAATGACATATTATTTTATTTGAAAAAGCTCTTCTGTTCTCTCAATATATGTATACATTATCCTTCAAATAAAATTATATCCAATTGAAATCATTCTATATACAATCCGTAGATGTATTGGATGAAATAATTAAGCGGTTGCTACGAACATTTTTTATTTCGTACAAAAATATAAGTAATAGAATTAATTATTTCTTTACTGCATCGAAACGAATATGCCATGGGACCTAAGTTTTTCAATTTGTTTTCAATCTAAAATAAAAAGTAAGCATAAGAATGATCATCCACGATGATAGTGGATAGAATATCAGATATTCAACTGATTAGAACAGATACTATACTTTGATCTTAGCCACAGGCCAGGAAGCGATACTCTTTAGAGTTTTCCAGCGTTTAAGGGGTGAGATGCAGTCAGAATTTTCAAAAAATCGATTTTTATATACATTTTCTTGAAGTATGATGTGTCGAAAATATTCCCTGAAAATTTCAAGTCAATCCGATGGATAGTTTCCGGAATATCCCACAATTAGTGAAGGGGCGTCAGGTCCCCATGGCAGGTAGCGGCTGACAAACGCGCAAACGATAATACACAGGAAGGCAGAATGCTTCGAAGACAACTGATATTTTGTTGATATTTTGGAAGCTTCCACATCGGCAGAAGCCCTATTGTATGAGCCAGGAATTGATGATTCAACGTAAGTAATTTTTTAATTAGTATTTCTATACATAAATGAAGTGTCATCAACACACTTAATCACATAAATCAAGTGTAAATCAACACACTTAATCACACAGACACACACACTCTCTCAATTACACACACGTATGCACACACTTGCACACACACACACACACACACACACACACACACACGCACGCACGCACGCACGCACGCACGCACGCACGCACGCACGCACGCACGCACGCACGCACGCACGCACGCACGCACGCACGCACGCACGCACGCACGCACGCACGCACGCACGCACGCACGCACGCACGCACGCACGCACGCACGCACGCACGCACGCACGCACGCACGCACACACACACACACACACGCACGCACGCACGCACGCACGCACGCACACACACACACACACGCCACATGGGGTCTGAAACCCCTACGTGGCGCGTCCCCAGGCGGCGGATAGGGGGAGGCCCTCGTATGTAAATATAGACATAGATGTAGAAATATCTATATAGATATACATATAGAGATATCTATCTGGATATAGATATGGATATTGAAATGTCTATATAGATATACAGGGCAGGAGGCAATTAAAATACCTCCCGTGGACCAACAGACACGGTGAACAAACCTCGATAGCAAATGATTATGGGAAGTCCAATAAAGGATATACCGATTAGGGTGCAGGGGCACGGAACCCCAGTACCGGCGCCTTCAGGGAGTGACCAAGCGGGCTCCCGGGCGTCGTCATCGAACAACCGCAGTACCATGGAGGTGGGCCACATGGCCTCCATGGCGCACAATGTTTCAAGTGAAGAAAAGGAAGAGATAGGAGGAAATCGAAAGGAGATTTTGAAGTTGGTGGAGAGGCACGGAAAAACGCTGGAGAGCCTAGCCTCTTTTATCCAGCAGAAGAAAAACCTCCACAAAGAGATCCAGCAGTGGGTTCCTATGCTTACTAGTACTTGGAAAGGTATAGAGGACCTGGTAACGTGGAGTGCAAAGCCACAGGCGGCAACGTCGACTGGAGGAACGCAAAACACGCTGACCATAAGCCAAGCAAAATCGACTCTCCCTAACAAGGAGAGGAACGATGAAGGCATGGACGTGGGCGGTACCTCGACGCAAGTAAGCAAGGCGAAGAGGAGAAAGCGGGTTACACCGACGTCGACCGAAGGAAAGGAGCCGCAGAAGAAGCAGCTGGTGGAGCCATTGGCTGGTCAATCCGAGGATAAGGGCGAGAGATCAGAGCAGAAGTGGCAGACTGTGCGAAAGAAGAAAAGATCGCACAAGATATCACAGAAGCAGCCTCAGAAGAAGGCGCAGAAACCTCGCGAACGGCCGACTCTGCCCAACGCTCTCGTCATCCACAAAAAGGGTGACTTGAGCTATGCGGAGATCTTGAGTCGTATAAAAAGGAATCCGGCGCTCAAGGATGCAGGTGAATGCGTCCAAAAGGTACGCAGAACGAACGCGGGAGATCTGCTGATCGTTCTGAATAAGGAGAGGTGAACCAAAGCACCGGAATAGCGAAACCAATTCGAAGGTGTTCTTGGTGAATCAGCAACGGTCCAGAGTAAAGTCCAGGAAGTTGATCTGGAGATCAAGGACCTGGAAGAGGACGCGACGAAGGAGGAGATATCGGTAACACTGGCCACAAAGTTGTCGAATGCACAGCAAGCGCAAAGTGTGTCATATGTGCAGAAGCGGGAGATGGGGCACCCACAGCCCACATCGCAGGTAGCAGCCGATGTCCAGCGTATACGCGGGCTCTCCAGGCTCTCCAGGCACTCCAAAAACGATGCAAATGAGAGTACTCCAGCTCAACCTCAACCATTGTGAAGCAGCACAGGACCTGCTCATGCAGACTGTGCGCGAGCTGAAGCCTGACTTGGCGATACTCTCGGAACCATATAGACATCTAGACACGCAATCTTGGGAATCTGACGCAAGTGGGAAGGCCGCAATTTGGTCCTGCGGAAAGCTTCCATTTCAGGATCTTGCGAGTCGGATGGAAACTGGTTTTGTGAGAATAAAAGCCAAAGGAGTTCATTTCTACAGTTGTTACGCACCGCCTAGCCTGACGACTAATGAGTTTGAGAATTTTCTCGACAACTTAGTCGCAGACGCTAAACAACGCTTCCCGGTAGCCATAGCCGGAGATTACAACGCGTGGGCTGTGGAATGGGGTAGTAAAGTGACGAACAGGAAGGGCCAAGCCCTGCTTGAGGCTATGTCCTTATTGGATGTAGTACTACTTAATGCAGGTACAAAGCCCACTTTTGTTAAAGGTGAAGCCTCCTCTATAGTGGACCTCACTTTTGTGAGTAATAGCCTGGCCAGAAGAAACCAGTGCCACTGGGCAGTTAGTGATATCTATACTCACAGTGATCATCAAGCGATTCTCTGGGAGATTCGCGGAGACTTCAGCAGAACAGCGAAGGCATCGAAGACGAACGGGAAGGGCTGCAAAGCGAAAATGTTTGACGCGGACTTGTTTCGTGAAACTTTTGACACCAGCCCCCTCGCAGCGGAAAGTGCAACCGAGAAGGTCAAGGTGGTCATGCAGAGGGTCACCGAAGCATGCAATGCCACAATGCCACGGAAACGTAATGTCGACTTCCGACCGGCGGTACACTGGTGGAGCGAACAAATTGCCGGCCTCCGAAGGGAGTGTCATCGAGCTCGCCGCCTAGCGCAACGAGCTAGAGGAAAACGCTCGTTCCTTGATTTGGAAGAACAGCACAGGAAGGCGCGCTTGAAGCTTAAAAAGGCTGATAGCCTTTTTAAGCTTCAAGCAGAGTAAAGCTGAAAGCTGGGGCGAACTGCTCAGCGAGGTGGAGGATGCTCCCTGGGGCAGGCCATACAAAGTAGTAATGACTCGGCTGAAATGCCAGCCAATGCCATCGCCTGTGGACGCAGCCCTGCTGGAAAAGATTGTTACACATCTGTTCCCTGAGCAACCCGAGGAGGACTACCAACTCGAGGAGGACGTCGATGAGGACATCCCAGCCATTACTGAAGAAGAGCTTCTTACGGCGATTGCCAGGGTGGACAACAATAAAGCCCCCGGCATGGATGGGATACCCAACATCGCACTCAAGGCAGCGATCAAGTTGGCACCGGCAATATTCCTGGGCATGTACAATGCGTGTCTCAAGGAAGGAATCTTCCCGGACAAGTGGAAGTGGCAGAAGCTAGTGCTCCTCCCGAAAGGGAAGAAGCCACCGGACGAACCTTCATCCTATCGTCCGCTCTGTATGCTGGATACCGCCGGAAAGATCTTCGAGCGCATCATCCATAACAGGATTGAGAAAGTCGTGGACCCTCTACTGGCGGAAGGTCAGTTTGGCTTCAGAAAGGAGCGCTCTACTCTGGATGCCATTAACACAGTGGTGAAGCAGGCGCAGGAGTCGACTGCGGGGAAACAATGGGCAAGAGGGTCCAAGAAGTACTGCGCAGTTGTCGCTCTCAACGTCAAAAACGCTTTCAACTCGGCGATATGGAAGTGTATCATGGATGCCCTAAAAACATTAGGTGTACCATGGTACCTACGGAGAATAGTGGCGAGTTACCTATGTAATAGGTGGCTCATGTACGGCACAGAGGATGGACCGAAGACGTATAGGGTGACTGGAGGAGTTCCTCAGGGCTCTGTACTTGGACCGCTTCTGTGGATCATCATGTACAATGATCTGCTGCTATTACAATTGCCGAAAGGAGTGTCCATCGTAGCGTTCGCAGATGACGCGGCGCTGATTGTCATCGCCAAATTTCTGGAGCAAATCACCGCACTCTTCGGCGAAGCTTTCACCAAGATAAGAGAATGGTTGTCTTCTGTTGGACTGCAGCTTGCAGCCCACAAAACAGAAGTACTTCTCGTATCCAGCAGGAAGGTGATGGAAACGGTGACGCTTAGGGTTGGAAACGCCGAAATCACATCCCAACCGTTCATTCGGTACCTGGGTGTGATTCTCGACGCGAGGCTGAACTTCAAAGAGCAAACCGAGCAGATCAGCAGAAAGGCCGCTGGGGTGGCTACCACACTGGCGCGACTCATGCCTAATGTGGGTGGCCTCAGACAGAAGAGGAGGAAACTGCTGTCATCAGTGACGACCTCAGTGCTCACCTATGGCATACCCATATGGGCTGATGCACTGAAAATCCAGGAGTACCGCAGGAAGGCTGCAGCAACGTATCGCGTCAGCGCCTTGAGGGTAGCCTGTGCGTTTCGCACTGTCTCCGAGGACGCTATCAACGTTATCGCGGGAATGCTGCCCATTGAGGTGCTCGCCGAGGAGCGTAGATCGATGTACCAGCAGAAGGGAGCTAGAAACCCCAGTTATGCAAGGACAGAAGCGAGAGCAACCAGTTTCAACCAGTGGCAGACGATGTGGGATGCTTCTACCAAGGGAAGGTGGACACATCGACCAATCCCGAAGGTGGAGATATGGGTGAACCGTCTACACGGGGAGCTCAACTATTATCTCACTCAAGTGATCTCAGGACACGGCTATTTCCGGGCTTATCTCTATAAGTTTAATTATGAAGATTCCCCGGACTGCCCAGCATGTGTAGCAGTCGAGGAGAACGCTGTACATGCATTGTTCCAATGGCCACGTTTTAGTGCCTCCCGCGCGATAGTCGAGGATCAGCTGGAGACACGCATCACCCCGGACAACCTGGTTGAGATGATGCTGAAGTCAGCAGACGCATGGACAGCGGTATCGGCTTATGCTGCCGCAGTGATGAAGGAGTTGCGACGTGCAGAACGTGCGAGGAAGAAGACGACGCTGGAAGACCAGGCAGTCATAGATTAAATCAGCGCTACGAACCCCTAAACCACTCATACCATCTCGAGTGGAACGGGGGATGTAAGGTCGTCTGACAATACTGCAGGAAGGGCTACGGCTAAGGCCTCTCCCGCGATGTAATACCTAGCGGTCGTCCCGCGGGAGAATTTGTAAGGCCACAGAGGAACGGGGGTTTTTAGTCGGTGCAAGCCCGACACACGGCAATTATTTGCTACGGTGCGGAGGCATTTTCCCGCTAAACCTCTTTAAAAAAACACACACACACACACACGCACGCACACACACACACATACACACATACACACACACGCACGCACGCACGCACGCACGCACGCACGCACTTGCACACATGCTTTCGGAATTTTCCCTCCGCACACATTTTCAGGCGCACGCAATTACAACGCATTCCCCTATCCCTCCCCTCTACGCTGCCTTTCCGCTGTAGCGCGCACCTGATTAGCTATTTATTTTGATTCATAATTAATTATCTATGCGTCTGGTAAAAAAATGACTGAGGACTTTTCGTCTCAGAATTTGTTTTTCTACCAGATGCTAGAAGGGCTTACGTTACTTCTGGGACACCCTGTATAATTTGTTCGCGATCATTTTTTAGATAGTTTCAATAATATATTGTTCTCGGCTAATGATATATCTTTTGAATTTAAAAAAACTTCCAATTTTATCATGTTATTGAAGTCAATAGCGTTTTGTTTGGACTTATAAATCCGATTATTTACAACAATTTTAAAATTGAATCAACGAAATTTCATTCAATAACATCAATGATATTGGAACAACGATTTTTTTTCAGTGAAAAACTGAAAAATACGTACCTGCACGAAAAAGAAATGAGGTCAAAACGACCCAGTCTGCAGTCGAAGGGTTAAATGTAAGTATTTAAATTGTATCTTAGTTTTCATAATGAAATATGCAATAAACAATCCATTTCCTCCTGTATTTTTTTAATTCGCATGCGAATATTGATCAGCGGATTCGATGAGGAATTTTCAATAATGGCTCGATCGCGATTGTTGATATGATTTTCGTCCGTGAATAGAAAAAAGGATGTAATTAGAAAGCAAAAAAGGATACACTTGGAAATTGGATGCAAAAAAGGATGGCGTTTATTTATTTTCCCTTAAAGACCAATTGCCCGAACTTTCATACGTTTGTCTCAACTTTAGCAATTTGGAAATACTTTAAACTATACAAATTGATTCTCGAATAATCACGTATCATTGGCCAGAATTCGTCTACGGTAAAAATATCGTAACCCCAATGAATTTTAACAGGAAATATCCAATTGGGAATCGACCGCCTTTATGATCGTTGCGCCGACCTTATACGAGATACCGTTGCAATTACTCTCGAAGAAGAACATTTTTGGCTCTCCATTCGCATGTCGATATCGATTGGGGCCATTTTCCGATAATTTCGATTGTCGACGTATTTGGAGCACCGCGAGTTTTCCGAGATAAATATTCCGAGAAACAAAAGTTGTCGCCAGAAAAACAAAGCTATCCAACGAGGAAACGAAAAAGGAAAAAAGGAATTTCACGAAGGTTACCAATTTTCATTTATCCCCATAATCCCGTCAATATTCGAACGTAACTTTCTCTCTCGTCTCGCGTCGGCAAGGTTTTATCGGTTGCTTCAGCAGGGTCTTTTCACCCTTGGACTCGTTAACGACTCATTAAGCGATCGTTCCCGAGTGACCGAGAAACGGCGTAAAGTCACGCGGCAATTGTACTCGCTTACGGGACTGGAAATTGGAGCTAAATCAGTACAAAATCTAGTCTCCCATCATATCAAGTCTGCAATCATCATTAATCCGCGATACGTATCCTTTTTTTCTGCTCACAAACAAAAACCAACGGAAAAAATACATCTTTGGCCAATAACATGAATCGTCATCGTTATTAAGGATAAAGTCGTGTCTCGAAACCTTACAACCGCATGAACGAATTCGTGCTTTTTTCGGTTTCTAAAAGTCACTTTATCCATTTTATCAATTACAATTTTCCATTCCCGTTCTTAGTACCAAAAAATGAAAAATTCCATGGCATGTGTGTAGATGTTTTTGTTTTTCCATTTCAAATAATGGAATAGTTCACGATCTTTTTAGCCTTAAGCCTGATGGGCCGCGTCACTCGTGTACTTATCACCCACGGCTTTCCGGCTGCGTAAGGCCGACTACGATATATACATATATATTGCACACACGACCCGCTCCAGTCCCGTTTCGATAGAGCTCACAGCTGTCACTCCCGACACACTATCATCCCAGCCTTTAGAAGTGCGATAGCACGTAATAGAGAAATGCAATTCTCGTTGGAATATCAATCGCATATCAATACACATAATTATGCAGAAATATCTTGCTCGAAAAAGAAACCCACAATTTCAGGGAAATTTCACTTATAAGCATTCAGAATATGATTAACAAATCGTCCATTTTCTAAGAAGCAAAAAAGCGCCTCCAACTTTTATCTTAGATGTATTATTTTCAATACAATATCATCAAAATGTCGGCTTGGGTTAAGTTTCATTTGTAAAATTTCGTTTAAAAATGAATTAATAACGAAACGACAAAAATTTTAATGTGTTCTTTAGTTTCGCACAAGCACGCAAAAGTACAGCTAAAAAGTATATTCGATGTCTATATGGTGGTTACTTCTTTGGGCGCAAAAATGTTTCTGGAAAAAGGGGGGGGGGGTATCGCGATTGTGCATTATTCCTCTACGTTGCAACGTATTGACCACGTCAAGACGTATATTTTATACGAGTTTCTTCCATCCAAATATATTATATTCATGTATCAATGTGTGTGTATATAAATATATATATATATATATATCAAAGCGAACCAAAGTGAGCGGCCGAAGGATGAGGATTTAGTGAGCACTAAAATTTATCACGTCAACAAGACCCTGAATAAAGGTCGAAACACATCGTAGGTGAACCATCAAGGTTTGTAGAGCACAAATATTTCACGAACGTATTCCGTATCTACTGACTATTTTCACTTCGATCGTTCTTTTCCTCTCTCTCTCTTGCTCGATCTCTTTTATCTCGTTCTCGAAAGAATCGAGCTCGTTCCGGGCAAGCTCGTGTACCCTCTGGAACTCGACTTTCGTCGCTGTATCCTTCAAAAGTATCGCAGGACTGCCCTTAAATTTTCACACTCGTCCCGTGGTTCCAAATAGTGGCACCGACTTTACGAAACCGCAAAAGATAATGAAAAGAGAGACGTAGAGAAGAGGCAAATGGAAAAGTTGCAAAAGCACAATAAGTGCAATGAAAAAAATCAGACTTTCACGTGAAGAAACGAAACCGGAGGAGAAACCGCACCAGTACACGCTGTTATATAGGTAACGAAGTGTCTTTTCGTGGTCGTCGCCGTCGTCGAGTCAGCTGTGCGGAGAAACGAGAACTCAGACCGAAACAACTTGCGCGCGCGCCACGCTACGCCACTTCCACTGCCGCCCTTCTTACCCTCTTTGCGTATCTCGCTCGCACGCTCCGTCTATCCCTCGTTATCTCGCTTTTTCGCTCGTTCTTTCTCCCTCGCTCTCCTCCGTCGGTGCTGCCCCCCCCCCCCCCGCCGCGACCCTTCTCGCCGTTCTTGCCTCTCGCCCTGTCACTTTCCACCCCTCGCTTTTTCCATCTTGCGCGTACCCCTTAGCAAGCGCACCTAACAGAAAGGGCAGTTTTTCCCCCTCAGAATTCACTCTCGCCCGAAACAACCGACTCGTTGATTGTCCATGAGCGCACTCTAGCCCGTCCCAAAAGCATTCGACCATCGGAATATACACAGCGAGCCAGCCACCCACCCCCTTAAGCTTCACGGCGGAAGCTCCGAGACGCATGCGTTCGAGCTCGATATGTCCCTGAAGCTTCCGAGTGATAGAAGCGCACCCCCGCGCCTTGTCCGTATCTTCCGTCTCCAATATGCGCGCTTATTTCTTCCACACACATACGAGTCTCACGCACAACTTGAATCGTTTTTGAACTTCGATAAAGCCTCTCCCATTTTCATCGATTGTCAGGGTCCGTTGAACTGTGATCGTCGATTTCTACTGTTCCGTTTCCCATAAACATAACGATAGTGATTTTAAAAAATTATTTGCAAAGCAATAGAAATTGCCCAATATAAGTCTAAAACACGGAATCGCTTTTATTACAGTATGCCTTTTTGAATGTTTAGATGGTTTATCCACCATGCTAGACCTACGATTGCAGATCCGAATAAGCATCGAGATTTTGACAAGTCTACAAGGGATTCAAACACCTTTAAATTTATCATTAAATGTATAAAGTAAGGTGAATAAAATCGTAGTAATCTGAAAACATTTTCCTTGAAGACTTTTTGCGATGTAATTTCAATTTTATTAAATTTTTTTCATTGCAAAACAACTCTGAAAAATATTATCTTCAAATTTCGTCTATAAAATGTTTACCTAAATAAAGAGAGGGAAAACATGATTATCCCAATTAATTAGGCGCGCGTGTTCAAAAATTATTATTTTTGCTGTTGTTATAATTATTATTATAATTATTATTATTGTTGTGATTATCGTTAATAATCATTATTATTATCATTATTGGCACTACGCACTACACACAGATATTACGAGAGGAAAGTATTTATCGGTGAGCTCGTTAATTAGATCGTGCACAATTTTCCGGAAGCATATTTGAACGGTGGATAAATCCTGAGCAACTAATTTACGCCTTCCCTTTCTGAGAAACGATGTAATGATAATGCGATGCGATGCCGCCCGCATGCAAGCTCTGCTCTTTCGCTGTCTTTCCGTCCCTCACCGCCGTTTCACGCTCTCTCTCTTCTATCCGTGCGATGCGGTTAAAACGAGGATAGATAATGAGTATTTTCGATCCGCAAGCATGCCACGATCAGAATGTGTACTCGAGCGAAACGGGAAATGAGATCGAGGAAGCTCATGGATCGACGAGCTTATTAATCGATCCACGTGGGCTGCGACAGAGTTGTAGGTCAGTCAGTAAGAGGGACTATACGAGCGATATCTCTCGTTTTTTCCCTTCTCCTGCGTATTAATAAAGGGTGTTTCCCAAAATGCGGAAGTCACAGATTGCCAAGATCGATTCTCAAAAGTTCGCATCGAGCTCATTATCGAACGGTGCCATCGAATAATTGGTGAAAAAGAAAAGCTACGTAAGGATTTCTCCTTTTTTTGACAAGTGATGTTTTGCACATCGAAAGAAACACATTTTAACACACACACACACGCACACATAATAGGGTGGCCCAAATTTGAGCTCTATTTTTTTTTTCCTTTTTCTCGCCATCCAATCATCTTCTTTGAAGAAAAAAACAAAGCTTGTCGCGAAATCTGCGAGCGGTCAAAAAATATTTAGAGGTCACTCGCAAAAATTCAAGTTTGCATTAAAAAATCGATTTTTTTTTTTTCGTTCACTTCTCACCCATGAATTTTACGCTTTATAATTTTTAAGATTATAAAGATTATAATTAAGATTAAAAGATTAAAAGATTAAGATTATAAGATTATAATTTTAAAGATTATAATTATTGAGTTAGTGGTGTGGGGTAACGTTGAAAAATCTGTTTCTAAAGAAAAACGATTAATTGTTTTGAAAAGTTTACAAAGCGTCAAATTTATGAGTGAGATGAATAAAAAGGAATTGGCGAAAATTGGAAATTTCGAAGCTCTTGAGCGCCCACTAAATATTCATTGACCGGCTAGAGCTTTCGCGACAATTTTTTTTCTTTAAAGAAGATAATTGGATGCCAAGAAAAAGGAAAAAAAATAAAGCTCAAATTTGGGCCACCATAATATATATAACGTTACAATTGCAGCTGCACATTGTCGGTGTGTGTCATTTTCCATTTTGTCTTAAATAAACTAGTTTCATAATTTATTTGATAATTCGTCGCAAATTTAAACTGTCACAGTATCGCCTTGACAATTTTGCTAGTGGGCAATTATGAAATATCGATGGAATTAAATGCCACACACATGTAGCTTTGACAACGATAAATCGATCCAAGTTTTTTCTTCCTTGTTCCAACGAAGGAAATAAAAGTAGACTTTTGTCTCCGTGAGTTTGTGCGCCTTTTACCAAGTTTGCTGGAAACTAACATTGCCAGTTGGGGATTCGGTACTCACGTACCGGATATGGTCGCCACACGACTACGTCGTCCGGGTAATGTGCGTCAGTGTACAGACGTAGTCGCAGGATAGACCAGCGGGTAAGTTAAATAGGTAAAGCCAGCCGGTCTGTTGGAGAGCGAAAAGCTTTACATTACGGTCAGCCGTTTTACACGAGAGTCTTGCTTCGCCATTAAAAGTTTATGCTTGTGGCTATATGTGTGTGAGTTGATGCCATAGGTATGTACGAGAGAGAAGATGTCTCGTGCGAAATATATGACGAGTTTTACGGTGCGACCGGAGCATGCGCAGCCGTTGTTTCACATCTTGGCAAGCGGCAAAGCGTAATTATTGATCACTGCACCGTACGAGACTCTCACTTCATCCCCGTATGGCGGAGAGCGAGCTCGTTCTGTTTTCCGCTTGCACCGCTCACGAAGAAATATCTTATCGTACGTACGATTTTAGATTCCCGCTTTATCTCACGCCAAATATACCGTTTTTTACGAGCCGGAAGATCATGGAGAACATTAATCTCCATAGCAAGAGCCAGGCTTTAACGTGGCACAGAAAAAGGTTATTGACAATTTCTTCGGAAATAGTGGATGCCAAATGTACAAAGAGAGGGCCTGTGCCTTTTTGCAATCATTTCACCAGGCCATAAGAACTTATTCTTGGTCGAAATAAGTTCTTACGAGAAAAGGTTGCAAGGTCGTTCTCTCCGACTTCGATTAAATTTGGCATGCATGTAGAATGGGTAAAAATAGACAACACGTATTTTTTTATATCTGCGGAACCCGATTTTTAAGGGTTGCAACGCACCCTCGAAAATTGTTTTTTTTTTTTCTCGTTTTTCGTCGATAACGTTTTAACGGTACGAGATATGAAAAATTTTCAAATTGCAACAATGTTTATTTTTTCGTGTACTATAAATTAGAGATGATCGTGAAACTTCACGAATCTAACCTTGGTTGAAATGTGTCTTTTCCGTAATTGTATTTCGTAAACAATGCACTCAACAACTTATTTTTTACTTCTTCTGGATATTAGTAATCTGGTGTTTGGTATTTTTTATGGACATATATCGACCCGGCCACTCATAAAATTAAATGAACGGTACACTGCCCGCATTCGATATGTTTATTTATAGCCTGTAAGTAAAAAGATGCTAACTTTCATGTAAAATATTTTGAGTTAGAAACGACGAATCTCTTTAAAGTGTCACAAAAAGTGAGGAATTTCATTTCTTTTGGCCCATTATAGATATTAATACATTCTGTCGAAAGAGGCAGTCGCGCGAGAACGACCTTAGATAAATCAGGTATTTATGGAACTTTAAGGTCGTATTCTAGTGTGAACACCCATTTTCACGGTGATTTTTGCGAATTAAATTTAGAGAAACGGTTGAATCTACAGTGTTAGTATTTCACTACCATATTTATATATGCTTGAAGTAACATCTTGCATTTTTTAAAGCACTTTTTTCGAAATTCTACATGATATTTAGTGTTGCGCAGGTCATGGCGCGAAATTTTTATCGTCGGGCGTTATGATTGCGGCCGTCCTTGTCATCTGTCGCAAACACTTTTTTAAACTCTAATCTTTACGAATGTGGTTATCGTTCGGGCCTCCATCTTTTTAATTGCTTTATAATTCATATTTTTCGGGGCTGCAAGAAGTGAACATTTTATTGTTAAAATATTTTTTTCAAACACCGCCATTTCGTACATTTTTCCTTAAATTTTCGAATCAGATGGTTGAACGGTAAACACATTCGTAAAGAATAGAATTTTTGAAATATCGTCTGTTTTAGATAACAAAGACGGTCTAAACAACACCGAACGAAACAAAATTTGCGCGACATGACCTGCGCAACATCAAATATCATGTACAATTTTGAATAAAATGCTTTGGAAAAAATGAAGATGTTACTTCCAACATGTATAAATAACTGTAAAACTACTAACACTGTAGATTAAACCGTTTTTCTGAATTTAATTAATTAAATTTAGAGGAACCGCTTAATTGAACGGTTAATTATCAAACTCTTATGACTCGTTTTATACTTTGGAAGTGCGCAGGAATTAGGCAGTTTGCATGAATTTATAAAGTGCATTAAAGTATGCGAATTGTTTTGCCACGGTTTAATCATGTGCTAATTATAAACAGCACTGGCTTCTTACAGTGAGTCAAGGCGGAAATACTGGAAATAAAACCCGCAAGAGTTTTGAGAACATCCCGGATCACCAAAATCCACCTAAGTTTTGCAATCTGCGTGGTAACACCGTGGTTGATGCAGAAACTATCGTGTTCACTGCAAATCGCAATGCGATGTTATTTATTTGCCCCTGTCATATGCCCTGTTATAAAAACTTTCAAATCATCATCCCTGTCGGAGGAAAGAAAAAATGTTCGTCCTTCTACAACTACTCGATCAGTATATTTCGCCACATCAATGTTATTGGGAACCCCATTTTCTATCATTTAGATATACAGAATCAATCACAATTCGCAAATTAACATTGTAAAGTGCAAATTAAACGTCTAAAGAGTTCGTAGAACGTACTATGTTTTTTTTTTTCATAAAGCGGGATTTTGAAAGCAATTTGTTGGTGATTAAGGAAGAACGAGACTGTAAAATTTTCGAAAAATCGTTTTTTTTTTCAACACGTTAAAAGAAACCTTTGAACCTTAAAAAATATGATGGGTACTCGTTTATAGCGGAAAAAATGGTTTTAAAGTGGTTTTCGAGCTATTTTTGAGGAGAGTCTCCGCGCGCTGAAAAGAGCCTTCGGCAATGCCACGCCGCGCCGGGCCGGTAGGCGCAGTATCTACACAAAATACCGCAGTAGCTACACAAAATACCGCCTAAAAATTTGATCTTGAAGTAAAAACCGTTCCCAACGAGGATCACGTAACCCACTGACGGAGTTGCCAGATTGGGCTATAAACCGCAATTTGGGTTATCTTGGGAGGCCATTTCGCGGCTCAAATTTTTTGAACGCGCTAAAGCGCGATTTGGGCTATATGCGAAAATAAAATGGCTTTATTTGGGCTCTTAGACCACGTAATTACAGGACGCGTCTTGCATAGTTCGCTTCAAACAAACTAATCGGCATATTTTTACAGGGAGTGAGGAAATACACATATACACACAATTTGCAACAGTCACAAATTATCATCACGTATTTACTCACGCCCACAAGAAACATATCATCACATAACATAATACAGCACGCTAACAAAACGATTATACAAAAATCATGTCCTTTTTTACACACTATACGTATGTGTGCGCCAAAATAGAAGAATAGAGGAGCACTTATGTCGATAACGCAATCATTAACAAATATTTTATGGAGGTAACTTTCATTATGGGTTTTAGAGTAATATATTTTATACCTATAAATAATTGAACGCAGTGAATTCATATTTATTAAAATCTTAAATAAAAATATACAATTATACAGCCATCGAGGGATTGTTATGTGATTCACATGGTGTGATTTAAAGTTTGTATGAAATTGCGTCATGGACACAAAAAGCCTATTATTGTCCCGCTTGAATCCATGGTCACGGACAACACGAATTTAAAATTTATGATTATGAACTGGAGGAAAAGTAAACTTCAAATGTAGAAGAGAAAATCTGTTTATTAATTACGTATCATAAAATAAAAATACATAACGAACGACCAACATAAAAAAGCATTTTCCTTCAGCCCAAACAAACTCATATACACCCGCCTCCTCTTCTCAGCCGACAAGGGAAGCTGAGTTCAACTTGAATCCGGATGATCCGGACTCCGGCCCTGTCCCTGCCCAAGAGAATATGCCAAAGAATATTGATATACCAGAGATTCGAATTTCGAATGCAGAGGACCTGCTAAACGAATTTTATATTTCTCTGATGGACATAGTTGATTTAGATTTCTAGAGAATGTAAAGATATTCACTTTAATATTCTTATTCATATATCATATATGAGACTGTGACTGAAACTGGGTGATTTTTGTACTAGTGTAATCTCACGGAATAAGTATTTGTTTATTTATGTGATTGTTTTAGCCTGCTACAAAGTACAGATATTTTATTAAGTTTGATTTTAAAATAATTAAAGAAATTATTAAATTTCTTACTTATATCGGTGCTTCATGACCTACCAAAACCACGAATTTGCGCTATATGCGAGCTTTTACCGCTCTATTTGGGCTTCGTAAAGTCCCGCGGTTTTTGGGCTACACAAGCGGCGTCTGGCGGCGGTTTCGCTCACTACACGTCTGGCAACTCTGCCCACTGACTCAAGAAGCTCCCACGCTTCTGCAAATTCACTCGTGCATTTGTTTCCTAGCAAGTACCGAAAACTTCAAACGCGTTTTTCTCAAAACGATGGTTTTGAAACTCGAACAATTTTTGTCCAATTGACTTGAAATTTTAACTGCAGCTTCTCAGATTGCTTTAACAGTCAAGCACGAGTGCTTTTTTCGATTAATTGAGAATTGTAAAAAATATATCACTCTTTATATGGAAATTATGGTCGAAAGAACGACCTTTTTTCAAACTCGTCGCTATTTTTTTTAATTATTTTTTTATTTCCCCCCGTACTTGACTGCTAAAACTAATATCATAAACGAAAATATTTCACTCCTAGTTCCAAGAACCAGTAGTGCTATAGCAACTCGTGCGCCGCCATTTTGTATTTTTGATAGGTTTATTTTATAGATATTGATATAAAAGTTATTACACTTGATAAATACACTTTCGAAATAGATAAAACATTTTTTTCAAATGTATTCGTGTAACCCAAACAAACTGTAAACGCGTTTTTCTCGAAACAACGTTTTGCGACGGCTTGTTGATAAAATCTTCGAAACTACTGAACCGATCCTTATGAAATTTTAACCACATATCCTTTACAACTATAGCGGAAATCAAGATTTTTTTATTTTGATATTTACTATTTTTTTGCCGAAAACGGTGAAAAAAAAAGTTTTTTTCGAAAAATGTCCGCCATTTTGTTATTTTTGCATATATAAATAATCCTATGATATGCGCTATAGCCATTAACATACAGAATCTAAAACCGTTTGATTATTTTGTTTCGGATGATCCATCTCCGAGATTTCATCAACAGCGCAGACCTATAATTTTTTTACGACATTTTTTAACGACCATTTTCGTCTATAATTAGTGATTTAAATAAATCAATTTTTCTAAATGTTTTTCAAAAGAGTATTTATTAAGTGTAACATCTTTTATATCAAGATCTATGATATAAACCTATCAAAAAAATGCATGAAAATAGCCTTTTTTGGCGTCTAAAGTGAGAAGACCCCTTAAACAAAATTCCAAAGAAAACGGGCGAAAATAGGCAATTACAGTGATATCCTCCCTTGAGTAATTCGTAACATCATAATTTCACTCTTTCCGAATTCATTACATACTCACAATCAGACAAATGTAATTTTTTTTGCAATCGCATACCCTTTAGAGTTTGTCATTGTACTTTCACGTCGTTAGCTTTATTATCTATAAAAAGAATTGCATTGCCAACAAAATCAAATAAAGACTTCGAGTTCAAAAAAGGAACTCAAGGCCGAGCGCGCTCTGCATATCACCACGCCGTGAGACGGTTCTCAGTCGAGGAATGGCGGTTCGATTGTTACAAACGAGCTGTGCCATACGAATCTTCCGCTCCTAGAATGTTACACGTAATAATTATTGTTTTTGGCGGGAAGCGAAAGCCACAAAAAAATCACCAGGAACCGCAGGGATGTTCCACATTTGGATAACTTATTACTTACTCATTGCGAATGAATCAGTTACGTTAAAAACCGCAATGCTCGAGCGATCGTGATAAAACGAATAATCGTCGCCTCTTTATATTACGACGAGTCAAAATGTGAAATAAAAATTTGGAATATTTGGACCACTCGAACTCTCTAACTGATATTTTTATATTTTATTCAATTATCTAGGGCTCAATAATCAAAAAGGGCCTGGTAGGTGTTTCGTTCTTATTACGCATAATCTCAAGGGTTATTGGAGAAAACTTGAGACACAGCATTCGGAAGACTTGAGAGAATTATGAAAAAGTGCTTCTCCCGCAATTTTGGCAGGCTACGTTTTTTTCCTTCTCCCACGAAATTAAGTGTGCGCAAGAGAGAAAAAGAATTTAAGCTCGTTTACGGAAGCAGCCAAGAGCCGCAATGCAGAGGCCATTGATCCCGGAATACACGAATGGAATAAAGAAATATCGTCGCGCACCGCACGTATCTCAGCCCCGGGTACAAAGAGTTGGGAAAAAAAATAAACGAGAACTCGCTCGATGAGCTTTTACTAATTTCTATGGCCGCGCGAGTGTCGCAGAATTTTCTCCTATTTGGTTTTTCGATCGCCATTGGTTGCTTTATTCCATACGATCCTGTGTGTGTACTCGTGAAGCAAATTACTACAAAATAGCCGAAGGTGTCCGTATCCGTGTCTGTGTTGCTGAAATGTCAATGCGGAAAGCACACGAAAGATACTGCCAAAACGATAAAAGCTTTGTCGTCTAGCTTTTTCACAGCTCCTCCCAACTTCCTCAAAATACGAAGACAAAAGAGAACAAAAATTGCCGCAGAATGACTCCATTAATTAAGATGCTTCTCATTGTTGACCCACTATACCAAGCAATTCGCTCCATCAGTTGAATTAATGAATTTCTTAACTTTCTTAACTATGAGATTTAAGTTTGCATCGTTGGAATGCAACGACTTTTTTCCGTATTCTGGTATTATTTTAGCACATTTAGGCTACGGAAGCCACCAAAACATTTTTGAAAAGCCTTACTAAAAATTCGTTACCAAAAACTGGGAAAAAATATTTCAGATTATAATGAAACGAAAATAAATGAAAAAGTCAAGAGGAATTTTCGTTGCATTCTAACTTCAACACCAAACTTCAACACCATTCTTAACTGGCGGTTTCACGTCACGCGTCCTTTCATTGAACAATCGATGCCACAGATACTATCCAGAAATGACTTTTCACGCTTGAAATCTGCGTGAAAAAATATTAAGGCGGGATCTGCCAATTTACAACGATCAAAAAAATCGGTTTCTTTTATTTCTCTTCAAACGATAGAACTATATATGTACAATATTTTCCCAAAGTTTCAAAGCAAAATTCGTAAAACTTCAAACGTTACAGCCCGTCAACACTGAGCCTCACCGCTCGAATTCGGAGCAGGCGTAAACTTTAAACGCGTTTTTCTGAAAACTCTCGAAAAAATTTCGAAATTGGCGTTCAGGATTAGTCAAAAACTATTAAGCCGATTGAGTTTAAAGTTGGTAGAAATATTAATAATATTGCTACCTTCTACTTGAGGAGAATTGTTTTTTTTTAATTCGAAAAAAAAAAACTACTTTTTTAATTCAAATTTTACAGAAATTTTGCGTGAAATGTTGATTTTTTTTGTAAATGTGTGCCATTCTCTTAAATTTGCATTTTCTTCATTTTAATTACTGTCAAATGGAAACTATACATGTTCGAATTGATTTTTTTTATTTGTTCGTAAATCCAAGCCTACGGGAAGGTAGACTACGCCGATTCGTAACTCCCGCGGTAACCTTGGTGCAACACTCTGCTACAGCTCCGCCATTTTGATGATAAACAAATATAAAAAAATTGTTTTGTATACTTAAATATACTATTAAAGTATACCTACAGTTTGATAAAAGTAGAATAATTATTTCTTAGTTGAAAATAAAAAACCCTCAAAATAGCTTTATTTCTCCCCGACTAAATGTATATCCCACCTTAAAGAAACCAGCAGATAATTCGATAAAAAATATGTATAATATAATCCCCCTCGGAAATATCGTAGTACATTCAACTCACAAAGAGATTGAAAAGTACCGAAACTAGGTTGTGTGGGGCCCGAGAATGGTTATATTAATTGACCTAGGATTAAGTGATTCTTAACGAGCACAGTGAACTCTCCGATGTAGCACTCCAATGAGCAGAAAAAAAATAATTTTCCTTATCCCTTCGAGGCTACAGGTTAAGAGAGGCAATAAAGCCAAACGTTTTGCATTCAGCATCCCGATTACTTACTGTGCCGCAATAGTGCCACAGAGAACACTACTTCGTACTTATATTTATACGTATATATGCATAAATTTAATCGCGACTGCAAGAATAGACAAATTACAAAATTCTATTGGGCCATACAAACCCATCATAGATACTCTGCATTGTCCACTTTGGTTGATAAACATAATCACTTTCAATTTTATTAAGAGTGATCATTTTTTTAAATCTTCTGGGCACGAATGAGAATTCTACGAACCTAAAATCTAGTTGCGTCACATCTTGGCAGCAGTTCCAAGATTGTAATTAAAACTATCATGATTTCATTCTCTATGACCAGACTCTCCATAATATCATACATGTGTTGAGCATTGCGCTCACAAATACTTGTGCAAAAGGTCGATCATGTTTTTCAAATTTTTAACCATATATGGCACATTTTTCATGGTCATTTCGACGGAAAAACTTTGAAGAGTTTTGATTTTAAGGGATTTTTTTGCACTGTTCGATAGTATAGACGGTTATAAACATGCTGTTCAATTTTTGGTGCGAAGTTCGAATTATTCCGGTTTCGTTTTTCGCCTTTCGTTTTTTAATACGGTGTATACTCTCAAAAGAAGAGTTTTTAATGTATCCGTCTGAAATTTGGACACAACATTCTTCAGGCCATTCTTTATCTTGCTATGGAATTTTTTTTATCTTCATATTCTTTTTAACAAAAAAACTGTCGAAAAAATCGGCTAAATTCGCTAACCCTTCGCGGTCACACGGGGTCCAGGGGGACCCAAACTTGGACGCACGACTTGGGACCAAAATTACTATAAGTTGTAGGCGGCGAAGGGGGCTGGCCTGCCCTGTAAGGGTCATTTGGAGTGTCCTCCGTAAGTACCCCTTAGACTCGACCATCTGCTGATAGCTCGGAAATGAACCTTTTTTGGTTCGTTATTAAACTGCTCAGTCGGTAAGTGTCGGTAAGGGGATCTGCGGTTAGAATCGGCCTCTCACATCTACTGACATTTGACTTGATGAGTGACGTTGAGTCACTCTTGAAGTTGACCAAAGTCTCATTTGACTTCATGACTGGCTTGAGTCACTCTTCATGAGTGGCTTCGATTTGACATTTGAAAAATCGGACTCGTTAGCGTATTTTAACCATGAAAAAAAATCGCGAAAATCATCTATTTTTCGACCCGTTACCCTGTGATGATCCCTTAAAAATGAACGATTGCAAGGAGCAGAATCACGTTTCCACTTTACGAGACGTTTCCATCTGCTTTCCTTCATTTATATTCTTATGACCACCGTAAATTGAATTATAAAAAAAAAAGACAAGGAAAATCTTCCGACTATCGGTAGTGGTTCCATTCGCTCCGAATTGCGAGTTTTTAGATTTCCAAAAACGAGTTTTTAAAATTGTATTTATACGATCGGAATGACTATACATATACTTACTTCTCTTTGCGCTGTGAGCTTGCAAATAAGCTGTGACAACATCGTACTGCTTGTCTCGTTTAGCTATGAGGTAATCTCTCCGTCGCAATTGACGAATGAGCAAGCCACCCGTATGATTCACATGTTGCCTTAACGTTTCTACTACAACAGTGAGTTCTTCCTTGCCTATAAAAAAAATTATCGCGAAAACAACATTGAGTAACAATTTGAAAAGTAGTATGGAGAATAAAAACATGATCAAAATACACAAATTATGCACGCGGACGCATCAAGGAGTTATACTTTCCCTTTCTTGAATTTAACAAATTCGTTCATTAAAAAGACATTCAAAAGGATATCTGCAAGTTGTTCGGTTTCCTTCAGAAGTGACATATCATTCGAAACCGAACCTTCGCTTATTTCCTACCACTCTTGAGCGAAAATTAATTAATTTTTTGTCATTACAAATAAAAACTGCCACTTATATTTACATAGTCATTCATAAGTTTGTCGAAGTTCTACGAATGTTGTACGCTTTCGAATGAGTTTGACAAGTAACGACGAATATCCCATTTTACATACGCTCGTGTATTTCCGAAAATATTGTGCATGAGAAAAATGGCATAACGCGTAAGGAGAGAAGTTTCCAAGGAGAAACTTCGTGCCATACATCGTTGCTGACGGTCGTTGAAATTGTCCAACAAGATAAAATTCATTTGCATGGTAATAATAATAATCAACGTGAATGGTATTCGGGCGAAGGATGGGTAGTAATTAATTTCTCAGAACCGCGCGGGGAAAGTTTCTATGAAACTGAGAGCCGGTGAGTTTGTATGGGCATTTCGAGGACGAACGGATGGAAAAGGATCACGCTAAATTAGAGTGGTTTCACGTAGCCTGGTGGAGCAAAAGTGGCCTTCACTAACAGCGATGAGGGGTACTTCGTAGATGAGCGGAAGAGGCTCGAAGCCTTCACCACTCTGTGCCAAGATTCTAGCATGCATTAATATATAGCTATGTGCGTGTGTAAATATCTATTTATGAATTCATACTAGAATCTTGCGCACACACGTGTGCGTGGGGATGTAAACACGTAACGAATAGAGGGATGCAGATATCCTAGCATATCCCGATCTTACGGCTTTCTGTCCACCAGCACTCGTATCGCGCTCTTTTTTCCTTCGACTCATCGGCTAGTCAATGAGGTTCGCTTGATGGTAGCCTCCAGCCTCGTCAGCTTCCGGCGACCAAGTCCGCAAACAGTTGCCACAAAAAGCCGAGACCACCATTTTAGCATCCGTTCGAGCCCGATAGTACAACGTTAATGTTAAAAAATAAATAATGTAAAAAGGAAATTGTAGTAAAATATGTGCATTGAACTCTCGTATTTTGTTGAATTTTCGGTTACATGAAAATGACTGGCTCTATTTCGGATATTTAGTAGACAAAAAGTATAACTGTTAATCTACAACTAGAAAAATGAGATTGGTAGTAGTAGGAAGAAGATTTACTCTTTTGTTGATGTGGAATTGAATGTAATTGCGAGGGGAAAAAAATTCGCCGTGATTTCGCATTGTCACTTCACGGAATTCTATAACTATCAGAACCTTATGAAATGTCTCGAACAAAAAACCGAGCATAGAAAGCTTCGGATAATCGAGACTTCAATACGCGTATGCATCGAATCGAGAAGCATAAAGGCAGCAATCAATATTCGAACTTACACCGCCATAATCATATTGATATGTGTACATGAAAATATCATCCGAATGATCCCCATAGTAGCGGCATTTTGTAATTAGCGATACAGAACAGTATAGATTAGACTTACACAAGAGGCATATGAATAATCAATAAATAAGAAAAAGTACACAAGTAATAAAGGAAAAGAATATGACGATAATTCTGCTCTTACTCTTTCTGAGTAGACGAGCTCTGCGTAGGTATCGATGCTGTGGTGGTGGCTTGTAAGACGATGCCGTGGAATCGCTTTCCGAACGGCCTTTCTCGCTCCTCGGATATCCGTAAATATCCAGTAGCAATTGATCGACCAACGATGTTACCACGACTTCTTGGCTCACAGACTCTCTCAGCATGGGCAACGGATAGGACTTTATTAATGTGAGAAAAAAGAACTAATATAGCAGCGATCAGGAAACATTGCTGGCAATACGAGACAGCACATCTCAACAGAATTAGCCTAATTCAATTGAGCTGAAGCGAAACAAAATATCATGAGAATTCAAGGATCAATGTGGTGCCACTTAACTTCTAGAAATTCGATGTTTTTCAATTGATTTGCTACCGGATAAAAAGTAATGTAATGAACATGTTGCATGAATTTTTCCGATTTCTTTGCAATATTTGCAACGTTTAATCAATTGTCGTAGTATACTATATTCTTTTTATTTATATCTTTAGTTTGAAAAAAGTATATTATTGTTTCGAAAGATCTTCAGAAAGAAAAAAACGATAGCGACACCGTTTCAAATGTGAACGCCCTGTAAGTCGATTGATGAATAATTTGTTATTAATGTTTCATTTACAAATACCACATGGGACTGATATGCCACTGGGTCCGACTCAGTTATTAAAAGGTTGAGACAATGGCGAAATACATCAGTTTCAATTCTTTTGGCATCTTGTAGTTACGAAATAAACAACAAATATTATTATCTACGCGATACTTGTGTATATTTAATGGGGGAGATACATTTAGGCAAGGAAAAAATTGCCGATTTTCATGATTTTTTTAAGGAAAGATTTCTTCACCATTTTTCGTCTTAGGGCATGTTTTATTACTACTATTGACAGTTGCATGGTATTTTTGTATTAATCTTTAAAATGGCCGAGCGATGGCACGATCTTCTAAACAGCATTTTCAAAACTGACGTGACGTACAACTAAAAAAACTATACGACCGATTCTGAGGAAATTTTGTATAAATCATTCTAACCTGATTATCTAAAACGTAGCCCTAAATATTTTTGAAAAAGAAAAGTATTAAACTTTTTTTTTTAATAATAGCTTTTTTCGGAAATTTCAATCTTTTTGTTTCTAAGCGTACCATTTCTTCGGTTTTCAATATTTCTCACTTTTTCTTGGTTCATATTCTGCGTATGAGTCTTAATGGAAGAAAATCTTCGTTGGTTTTTTCCAGATTAATCCCGCCGACGCTACATGTCACGGTCATGAAACATACCCTATATCTCTAAAACGGTGAAGAAATCTTTCCTTTAAAAAAAAATCATGAAAATCAGCCATTTTTTTCTGACCTAAAGGTACGCTCCTCCCTTAAGAGAAAGAGTAGTTCCGGTTAAATATTTACAACCCACCCGTCGCTTTTTCTCGAGATGAACGTTGTCGATGTTGTTTCCGTTTACCCCTGAAGCATATTTGCAAAGCGACTTCTTTTCCGAGTCGGCCAACGGCAAAATGCTCAGTACATCCGCACCGAATACACCATTTTTGGGCTTTGTATTTAGTGCCATAAAGTCCGGTACTTCTAATTGACTTTTTTTCAAATTGGCAATTTTGCGTCTCGACGAATTCGGATAATTCGAAGAGTTCATCCAGCAGAGGTGGTCTCGGGTTTGTCGCGTGATTACAACATCGCCGAAGAGCCGCTCGCTCTCGACAACGACGCACTTCACGCGGTAACTGATGTCGGAATTTTTGCCGGCAGGCATCACGACGTATAACATGTTACACTCCCGTTGCAATTTTTCAAACGCCGGAACCTCGAAAAAAAAATAATCATTATCAATTCATTTAATCGTTCTTCCCGCAATTTGTTGTCAGCCATCTTTTTGTTAATTAACTTTTTAGTTAAAGAACACTTGAAACGTTCTTAAGGAGTCCTCCCACTTTAGACGCTAAAAAAACCTATTTTCATGATTTTTTTTCATAGGTTTATATTATAGATATTGATATAAAATTTGTTACCCTTAATAAATACACTTTCGAAACACATGCACATTTTTCTCGAAATAACATTTTTCGACGGCTGGTGATAAAATTTTCGAAACTACTGAACCGATCCTTGCCAAAATTTAACCACATATTGTTTACAACTATAGCTATAGCGCATATCAAGGTTTTTTTTAAATTTCGATATTTACTATTTTTCTTTTGCCAAAAATGGTGAAAAAAAAAACAAGTTTTTTTGTGTTTGAGAAAAATGTCTGGCATTTTGTTTTTTTGTATATATAAAAAATCGTATGATATGCGCTATAGCCATTAACATACTGAATCTAAAACCGTTTGATTATATTGTTTCAGATGATCCATCTCCGAGATTTCATCAATAGCGCAGACCTACAATTTTTTAGGACATTTTTTTAACTACCATTTTCGTCTATAAATAGTGACTTAAATAATTTTTTTTAAATGTATTTCGAAAGTGTATTTATTAAATGTAACAACTTTTATATCAATATTATTTTTTTTTATGTCTGCTACGGTGAAAGCTTCGCTTATTGTAGCTTCCATGTACGGGGTATTTCCCCTTATTACATCCCCCCCCCTCCATTTTCTCCACTCCGCATCCCCAATCAATTCCCACCTTGTGGTCTATAAATAGTGACTTAAATAAATATATTTTTTTTAAATGTATTTCGAAAGTGTATTTATTAAGTGTAACAACTTTTATATAAATATCTATAATATAAACTTATCAAAAAATCATGTAAATAGCCTTTTTTAGCATCTCAAGTGCGAAAACCCCTTTATATTTTTTAAGCCATACTTAATCCAAAATAAAGAATTTCTCGAATAGATATTCAGTTTCTCACACATTGTTTCTTCGATGTTTTCAAGATCGCCGACTTTCTCGGTTTACGTGTTGAATTTTGGGAAATTAACGTACTCCAGGGTCTCAAATAATATGCGGTATCGTCGGATAAGCCACATGCCGTCGCCGGTGCGTCCACAGGATTAACACAGTAATAAGAAAACACTTGAACGATCTCTTCTTTCTAGTCCCACTTCCGGTTGTCACGAGCCATAACTGTCAAACACAAAGACTTCTTGTTGCTCAATGTTTCGCATAGACTTGACTACGCAATATTCTTATTTCCCGATGTTTCTCGCACAAGGATCTCGACATATATTTCAATTCAAACAATTCGGCTGGCACATTTGGCGTACTATAGAGGGTAATATTTATCGAATTGAGTGACTGGAAGTGCCGCCGTCCGGGCTTGAGGCGGAATGTTCTCCTCAGTTAGTGCTCATTTTTTTTCCTCACCTTTTATCGATGAACAAATGTATACGAGAAACTCGAGATCCGTTTGAGGAATTAAATAACTCTGAACTCAACTGAGAATGCCTTTGAAAGGATCTCCAGGAACTTTCAAAAGGATTGCGCAAGGTTCGATATTTTTGGAAAGTTAAAATTATCGATGGCATTTTTCAATTCCGCTATCATCTGAACTTAAATTAATCGCGCAATCTATTATTTCATACAGCGAACTTGTACGGCGAACATGAATCCAAATAACTGAGTTATCAATCGATTCCTTTACGTTTAGAAAACAAAAGTTTGCATCTGCGGCGAACTTTTCTGTGCAATATTTTATAGCAATGGTCTTTCGACTGATAAATCCTGAGACCTAAATATTATACACTGAACTGAGTTATCTTAATTTCCTCGCCCGGAGGGAGCTTCAATTGTTTGTTTTTCTTCCAAACGTCGAAAGCTTTTGACCATGCTTGTTATTGCCACGATTTTCGCTCTAACGAATACAGTGTGAAGTGAAAAAGATCATCAGATGAAGTTTTTAAATAAATTCCGTTGAATAATTATCGTCGCGGATCAATTTTATCGCATATATATAGCAGTAACCTTCTCTGTCTCTGTTTATTAAATTCTCGAAGTCCCTTAAGGGGCCGTACGCAAATTATGTAACGCAATTTGGGGGGGGGGGGGGGTGTTCGGCCAGGCGTTACGGTCTACGTACGTGGGGGAAGGGATCAAGGTTTGCGTTACGTCACGATTTCAGAACTGCCAGAAATAGCAATATTTCTGCATGTTCAAGTTTTAAATTTAAAACTCGCGCGCAATTTTACACTGTGCAAGAACTTGAACAGTAGCTTTACCCCTTGCCCACTTTCCCCAAGCAAAATTAAAAAACATGGTTTTTTATAACTTTTGAAAGAACATAGATTCAACACATGTTGGCAAAATTTTTAGTCACAAGTCCAAAGATTGACGGAGTTACAGTCACTTTTGTGAGAATAGGTAGCGCGACCGATTAGTGCCCTCAATCCTTACCGGTGTGGCATCGTTTACAATAGATGCAGTGCAGGCTCTTATTATTTTGTGAAATATAATGAAGATGAAGAACTATCATATAGCCCGGGACCAGATACTTTAATGTAAATAGCTAAATTCTAGAAAAAACATAATTCTATATAAAGAAAAACGGAACGAAAACTATGAACGCGTTTTTCTCAAAACTACTTTTTTCGACCTTATCCCAGCGAATACTCAAAAACTTATCAACCGATTTTCAATTTTTTTATTTGACATTTTGATAATCGCAGTGACTAAGGTTGTACGTAGCCGATTTTTTAAATTTTGCGAATCACGATTTTTAAAGACAGCTTGAAAAAAAAGGGCCTTGAAAATAGAAAAAATTTCCCAAACTGTCGGCATTTTGTAAAAAAAACAAAAACAAAAATAAAAGAACGGCCACGCATAACGATAGGAGCCATTCATAAAACACGTGACGCAGTGAGGGGATGGGGGGGAGGCAAATCGTCACACTTTGTCACAGGGGGGCGGGAGGGGGGTCGAGCAAAAGTCACGAGACGCTATAAGCATATTAAATCTGGAAAAGGGTGATACTGAGACGCTGAAAATTATCTGTACTGCCCACCCAAAGTTTCCGACTTCCGACTACGAGGAAGTCGCAACTTTTCTGATATCGATTGAGACTCACCTGCAGCATCCTCGGGAACACATTGCATTCTAGGTGCATCGTGATAAAAGATGATCAAATTATTTATTATTGATGTTACATAACATAAACAATATATTTCTTACTACGGGGGTCGTCCATTAATCACGTGAGGTTTTTTAGGCCACTTTAAGAGCCCCCTTCGCCCATGGAGATATGTGGTGAGGTTTCCCCCCTCCCCTAACAACACGTGTATTTTTTTAATAAGAAATGTCAGACAGAAGTGTCAGAGAGTGCGATATCGCATTATGAAAAACCTAATAATAGTACAGTCGTACTGTCACCAAAAAACCCCATAATCGGAAAAAATTAGAAGAAGGCCAGTTTTTTAACAGATAATTCTGTAGGTGCCGCGGGTACTAAATCCAAGTTTGCCCAAAAATCGGGATGTAGAGTTTTTTTAGGGGATGAAGGGGGATAGGAGTTGATCAATGCCAAACTACAACCCCTACGAGGTCGCCGCCGTGAAACAAAATGTTCAGAAAAATCCGAGCTTTATTTTTGACCACAGCGTCAAAGTCAGGGAAGCTCCTTTTGGGGGTAAAAAAGTGGACTGAAATTTTGAAAGATCAGTTTTAATTCAATAACTCTTTGGGAAAAATTCGTACAATTTTTGTTTAAATGGAAATCTTGTAGCCCTTGAAAAGACGCGTCGATCGAGTATTTGATCATCCCTCTCCGATAATATCTTCACCCCTAAAAAAATTGTTGAAATATTTTTAAAAACTCGTTTATTGTATAACTAAAAAACAATTGAATTTTCGAGTATGGTTGAAATGTATGAAATATAAAAAATAATCTTCTTTATCTTTTCGTTTCTATGGACCACCCTTGAATTTTGCTTTTTCCAACGCCTCTCGGGGGTTGAAAATTCAAAATGAAATTTTGGGAAAACTATTGACCGTGTGAAGTCACCGCCGTGAAACGATTTGTAGCCTAAACCTTCCGCTACATTTTTTGCACACCGCCAAACTCGTATCTCTTTATTTTCGATTTCTAAAAGTGGGGGAACGTATCAAAAATCAGTATTTTGAGAATAACTGTTTGAGAAATTTGTTTCGAACTCTATTCAAATGAAAAGTTGTAGCGCTCGAAAATACGCGTCGATTGGGTATAAAATCATTTCTTAACTTCAAAAGTACCTCCCCCCATAACAAATGACGAAATACTCTGAAAGTTTTGTTTTCGTGGTTACTCAAAAACGGTTAATTTTACCGGTGCCGTTTGAATGTACGAAATGTAGGGATTGATATTTTTTACATTTTCGTTCATATAAATAACCCTCGAACTTTGCCATATTTTCATCCGTTAACGAAAATAAAAATATTTTTGTCTTTTGCCGGAAAAGTTTTGACTGTATGAATATTTTTTTGTCCCACGGCGCCGAGCTCCTAGAATTTTAGTTTAGCATCAATCCACCCCTATCCCCCTTCATTGCCTAAAAAAAGCCTACGCCCCAATTTTTAGGCAAACTTGGATTTAGCACCTCCAGAACCTACAAAATTACCTGTCAAAAAACTAGCCTTTAATTTTTTTCTGATTACAATAAACAGCACGACTGTACTGAGTATATTGTCAGTATATTTAAATAGCATTGTCCGCGCAATAACACAAAAAAATACACGTGATATTTCACAACACCCCCTGCCCCTAGCGTGATCAATCGTGATGTTACCCCCCCCCCCCCCTATTTGAGCCTTACGTGATTAAGGGGTTAGGCCACTCTAGGGGCCGAAAAATAGGCTTTTTGGGGATTTTTTTTTCTCCAGAAAAATTACAAAATAAATCGAGATTAAAAAAGGGGTGTTTATCATACATATCAGTGACTGTATACAATAATTTTTTTGAAGCGATTAATTTCAAAATGGCGGCTGTGTAACGTTTATCTCAAAACTGCATTTTTTAAGTTGGCCGGAAACATAACTCAGACAATTTTCAACCGATTCACTTGAAATGTTGAATATATCTTGAAAAATACATTGTTTATGGAAGTACGTAGGATTTTTTTATATTGCATAGTTCCTTTGTTATTAACAATTATCGGACGAAATTTTTCACTTTCCAAAAATTTGCCTAAAAAATCGTCAGATAATTTTTAATAACAAATAAACTATGCAATATAAAAAAAATCCTGCGTACTTTCATAAACAATATATTTTTCAAAATATATTCAACATTTTAAGTGAATCGGTTGAAAATTGTCTGAGTTATGTTTCCGGCCAAGTTAAAAAATGCAGTTTTGAGATAAACGCTGCACAGCCGCCATTTTGAAATTAATCGCTTCAAAAAAATTATTGTATACAGTCACTGATATGTATGATAAACGCCCTTTTATTTAATCTCGATTTATTTTGTAGTTTTTCTGAAAAAAAAAATCCCCAAAAAGCCTATTTTTTCGGCCTCTAGAGTGGCCTAAGGCTTTAATGGACGACCCCACGTATAAATTGTACGTTTTTATATATTACATATATATTTACCTAAAGTAAACAATATAAATTGTTCGTTCTGAAATAGCTTATTAAAATGGTTTTAGTATTTTACTTGCTTCTTTTTGTTGAAAGAAAAACGAGAGAAGAAGGGGGGGAGCTCCATATCACGTAATTTTTAGGAGCGGCAGGAGGGGGGGCACCGGCACCCGTCACGAAATGTCACAGAAGGGGGGAGGGGGGTCGAATATTGATAAAATTTGCGTCACGTGTTTTATGAATGGCCCAATGGCTACATTGGTATAGATATCGATAAATTGTCGATTTTTTATTTACAGATAACCTTTTATACAGATATCGATGGGACAATGAAGAGAATTTTTTTTTCGTCGTCAAATCAAGGCATATATCTCGGTTCATTTTAATGATTTTTTCATAAAAATTAGTATAAAACTCGATGAATATATACTTCCTAAAATGAGTATAAAGCCGATGCTTCCATGATTAGTTATGGCGATAAAAAAAATCGCAATTATTGACGACAAAGCACCCGTTACGTAACGGAATAGAGGGGGTTCCGGCCAGGCATTACGGTCCCGTTACGTCTGGAGCGGGGGGCAAAAATTGGGTAATTTGGCGTTACGTAATTTGTGTACGCCGTCCTATATAAAATTGAGTGAAAATATTTGAGTCATTAACGAATAGTTTTTGATAAACAAAAAGAAAAAACGCATCAGCAGGTCCATTTATAATTGCACCTGAGGAAAAAGAACATAATTTGCAGAGCGTTACATCGTGACGAATGAATTTATTGTGTCCCGCGGAGTTCGTATGTACAAGTGCGATTGATCGATATCAGCAGTTGATTAATTAATGCTTGAGGGCTCATCGTAAATACATTGCTACCTCGCGGCATTAACAACGAATCGGGTACGAAGAGTCTGGCTATTTATTCTCCGCAGCTGTTAATTGAAACAGGATAAATGACGTTTAGAAAAATAGTTCCCAGTTATAGCTGTAACACTTGGAGGTACAATATGGAATTGGCCATGGCATTATTTATCGTCGACGGAAATATTTTGACGTAATTTTCTTTAAAAAAATTTACTTTAAGGCTTTTTTATTAATTTTTTCGAATAAAACGTTGTCACTTTTTAAATAGCTAAGTTGACTAGATAGAAAGTTCATGCTGAACACAGCTCTTCCATAATGCTTCGGCCAGCTTCGTAACTACTCAAGTTTTGTAATTCAATAATTACTCAATCATAACGTAATTGATTCACTCAATGTGGACGTAAGCCCCCAAGATTGGTATGATAATACATTTATGCATAAGGGTACGCTCGATTACTGCCACTAATTCATTATTGGATTCAATATCGGAAAAGAAGCCATAATTATAAATAACCAGTTCTATAAATAACCATGAATAACCGGTTCAATAACCATAAGTGCGTTTATGGTTATCAAACCTCGAGGGGTTGGTCTGCTAACAAATTTTGTATTTATAGTATCTGCTACATGTGGCATTTACATATTGGATACGCCGCAATTTGCGCATACTAGTTTGCAACTAAAAAAAAACCATCAATCCGCTCATTATCAAATTTGTTTTAAAGAGGAAATGTTTCTTTTTGGAATGTTGTTGCCGTGTGCTTTGTTGCATGGCAACGAAAATTACGTTTTTTTGTGCCCATTATTTTTTTTATGCAGAATCTTTTTTGCAGGATTATGCTGCAGCGATGACGTTGAAGTTAGCACCGTTGGAACGCAACGATATATTTTTTTTCAGTTCTTTCATTTCTTTATTTCTATCATTACCCGAAGCCTATTTTTTTGCACATTGAGGTCGTACGTTTCTAATAAGAATACGTAGAAACATTAGAGCGATATGCACCGTATAAAGCGGCCAAAGAAAAATTGAGTAATTAATAAGAATCAATTTTTGTTGCATTCCAACGATGCAAACTTTAATGTCATGCCGCAGCGCTCTATTGAGGGTCGTAAAAAACACGTTTGAGTAATTTTGCAGTCTAAATTTACCGAGAAAAACTTTAGGCACATAAAAACAAAATTCGTTGCGTTCCCCCGACGCCAACTTGAACACTGTATGTTGTAAATGACCGCACAGCAAATAATAGTTATTTCTTCTCCGCTCTAACTGTAGATCGAGAAAACATTGGATTATTGAATCTTTGATGTATCAAATATTAATTGACTTATCGGGGTCGTTGATTATTGCAACCCCAATAGGATGATTTTGTAATATATGTACCATCCACGAGCAGCACTGCAATTACGGCAGTTACAATAACACTCTCGTTGTGACCGAAACCACTCAAAATTGCATTCACCAAAGACGAATTATTGCATAATTAATGATCGATGAACAGCTTGCGACTCTCACACTCAACATGATCCTCTGCCTTTTGAATCGCATTGAAAACTGCTTATTGCCCTCATTATAGACTTGCGAACGGGTAATTGCACTTATTATCGTTGCACTATCGCCAGACCGACTACTTCGCGCTTTTTTACAGCCCCCCCCCCCCCCCCCCCCGAGATCAATTTCGAACCTTGCGATAAAGGTCAAATTAACGCCTCAAAGCCGATAGCTAAACATTTTTTCTTTCACACAGCTGGGTACGAAAAAAACTCCACCACTGCGAATTACGATCGAAAGCAAAACACTCATGATGTCCGGACCGCAACTGGAAGTGACACAATGATAAGATTGTATACGCACTTCCGAGACGGTCTCACGGTGGGGATCATTAAATCACGACGCAAATAAGAGAAATCAAATTTGTCGTCTCAATATGCAAGAAAAAATATTACAATTCTGGGGAGTTTTTATCCGGTCAAATAAAATTCCCGAAATAATGCAATGAGTTTTTTTAAAGTTCAAACTCAATAGATGTTAGTATTGATGATAATGGATTATTATTATTATCAGTATCATTAATATTATTGGCTGTCTATTTGGCTTCAAAACCAGGAAGTTCGAAGATATATATATATATATATATATATTTAACATAAATAAAATACTAGTAACTGATATTATTGTTGTTGTTGCTATAGTCGCTATTATAAATACATTTATAGTATTAATATATAATTCTGATTTGATATTTTGTTGTTATGATTGTAATTATTATTATTAATATGGCTACTGCTTTGTATCGATACCGTTATTATTATTACTATACTTGTATAAATTGCAAGAAGTTTTTTGTGCACTTTGTATAGCGCAGCCCACTTGTGTGCCAACCAACAGAGTTCTGTTCGAACATACTAGCGAAAAAGTAGCTCAATGACCCCACCACTATCGACGAGGGAAATAGAGAAGGAAGAGGAAGGTAAAAAGTCTAAAGGCAGCCCGTATCTAATGACATGCATCACGCGGCGAAGTGAATGATAAACACCGCCTACATTCGTATATTTCTACCTCGATGCCGATCGCTGCCCTCGTGCAATTGTCCACGCTACTCGGCGCTTATTTTCTTTCTTATCGCGAAGCTCCGTCGATCCCCGTAATCAAGCCACCGACGAAAATTACTCTTCTTACCGGTACAAAAACTCCGTGCGCTAAAATGAAAAAAGGAAAATGAAATGCATTCGCATGAGTCAATTAAAGTAATAATTAAATGAACAAGGGAAAATGTTCTTTATGAAAAACAATATATTTATATATATACACACAGATGCTTAGACACTTTGCTGTCGATGTGTTAGCCAAAAAGCTGTCCAGAGTATAATATAAGATGGCGTTGAAGTTTGCATAGTTGGAATGCATTGTATGTCTTCCAATTTTTCATTCCTGTATTTTCTTCATTATCCAAAGGCTTTTTTGCGAACTAAGGTCGCAGATCTCTAATAAGAATCCGTAAAATAGTTGAGTGATTTTCGTAGTCTCAATCGGCCAAATAAACTTTTGAGCAAATAGAAAGAGTTGAGTTCCGTTGCATTCCAACTACACAAACGTCAACAGGTATGTAAACATTTTGCAGTCATACTTGAGAATATATTTTTCTTTCGTTATAATTGTTCAAAATGGATTCAACATTCACAAGACGTCAAAATTAAAATAATTATATCACTTTCGTAATATGGTTACTCGAAGATCCAAATCACCGGTGAGCGAATTGGCGGTCTCCTTCGTTCCAGGACTGTGCTGCACATTTCGCATTCGATTTTTCGAACCTTCGCCTTTTTCTCTGTGTAAGCAAAAAAGTTCAGACATGTTTTAAGAGCCCTTTTCGAAGTTTTGAAACATTTATATTGAAACCTCAAAGAAAATATATTCACGAAGACAAAGCAGCTTTCTTTATGCTGTCCCGCGGAAATAATAAGTTCAAAACTTGAAGGGAACTTGCAGAACTTTCGGTCACTCGCCAAGGATAAATTATGGCTAAGGGAAGTTCTCCATGATATGTTCGGGCGAAAGTTTCCATTATTTGCCAGAAGAGAAAAAAATTCCTATAAAAATACACTTTCTATTCACGCGAAAGACATTTTTCCTTTATTTTATAAATCTGATTTTATAGAATAAAGATAGCCAGACACATTGTCGAAAAACAACCCACATGCGAAAATTTGGTTTTTCGTTCATATTTATTAAAGTACTAAAAAGACCGTCACTAATTTTTCCCGCCACCCTCGAAGCATAAAGATTGTTAAGCGCACAATAACACGGATCGAATTGCCAAATTCTAGGAACAAAAAAGGTAACAAAATGGCGATAGTAAAGAACGCATACGCGACGCAACGAAGATCTCTGGTATGAAAATATTGCGTTATGTCGAGCGGTGACCATTCACGAAGAACCAGATGAAAAGAAAAATGTATTGAAAAAATGACAACGTATTTTCAAGGCTTAAGTATCACAACCACAACGATGGCTTCAGACTTTCGTCCACGCGTGTTAACAATCTAATTGGGTCACAATTCCCCAGTATAGAAGAACTAGTCTGACATCAACGTACGATCGTAGCGAAACATTTCGATCACGTAGTTCGATCCGACGCTCGGATAGAAAATGGTGAGCTAGAGTCACCTCCGGAGTGCAAAGGGTTAAGTATGGAAAACCAAGAAAATTGCGTTATAACGCGATACTGACATTTTGGACAAGAAAAAGAGAAAACATTCACCCATTGAGTTGGTAATCAATATCAACATACCCACAATTATCCTAAAATAATTATCGTTCAAGCTACACGCAATGATAAAAGATAAAATGATGCAGTGAATGTACTTCTCCGGCAAATTAATTTTAAATATTCTTTTATCCCCAAACGTCACGCCATTTAGTCCCAGCTCGTGTTTTTCCATGTTTTGCTTCATTGTGTCCTGCAAAAAATATACATTGTTCCCGAACAGTGGTTCACGACGACCGAATTGAATGGCTGAAAGCTCGTCACTTCGTCGTCTCAGTCGTACTAATAGCGCAATAGGCGCGTTTTCAAGCCATTAAGCGGATTGTGCGTCGTGGATTGCCATCATGTAAGCTCGATGTACTCTGTGAAACCGTGATTGGGCGAGCCGAGGAGGAGAACACCGACGCTTCGGTCTTTCGACGCCGTAACAATATCTGATCATTGTATCGGTTCTCACTTCTCATTATATTTACTTATACTATATTAGATATTTATTCAAACAGTTTTTTTTCCGAACGGAAAAGAAGTTAAAAAAATAAAAATAAAAGGTGAGTAAAGAAGATATTTTGTTTGCTCTCCGAAGACAAAAAGGATACATTCGTCATACGGCGATACGTCGAGATCCTGAATGTCGCTCTTGTGACGATAAACGTCGCCCAGATATTCGTGATGATCCGGGTATCTTCTGTAACGTCGCAAAATCCCACCATCGCAGACCGAATAAAGCGTGCTCCCGTTTGAGGTGTATCTCAGCTTCCATACTGGAAAGTCTTGTTGCTCTTTGAGAAGCTGGTGAATTCCGGAATCCGGCAGGTATGCGGACACAAGATCACCACCGCTCATTATCAGGCCTGAAAATCACAGGCACAATTTTCGGAAAATTGGGGTTGTAGATTTTCTTTCCCACAAAGTTATATGCCTCTTGTTTTTCTATTGTAGTGATGGAATGTCACGAAACGAGGTGAGCGCTTCGGTGATTCGTCACTGTCATAAGCAACGATACACTTATAAATGGAAATAAATGTACCGCGACGATAGGAGCGCGCGAAATTTGTATGAAGTATGATAACGACAGTCTGGACTGTTCCAAACGTCCGAGGGTTGTATATTTAGAAAATTTATGTTATAAACAAAGCTAAGGATTCTTATGAAATTGATAAATTAATAAAGCAATTCAGCTAGGTACCGACTTTGGGAAAGCTTTATTAAGGGAGTTTGGCGCTAACACACAATGTGGTACATGAAGAACGGAAAAGTACCATGGCGAGTTGGAATATTGATTTTAAGCAAATCAGTGAACGTTGTTCAAAATGTACATTTTGTTCCTTAAAATATAAACTGAAAAGCGTAAAAAAGATTTAAAAAGATTTTGTCCTATGTTAAATAATTAAATGATTATGAAATGTCGATTTTTTATAATGCTTGCTTTTTTTCGAATAAACAACAATGTGTTTATACAAATGGCAATTGCATAAATATTTTCTAGGGATCTACGTAAATCTTTGATTCTTCTATAGTCTTGCACGTCTGCATTGAGCGCTTTGGTATTGTTCTCCCGGTCCATAAGGTTTTTTTCATAAAAATGAAGAAAACTCAATTTTTGTATTCTTTTTCGTGTATACTTTGAGAAACTAATTCTAAATATCTAATAAAATTCATGAATCACTTTTGAATCAACGCCAAGGTCCCCATATTAGTTTACGGCCTAACATAGTGGTGTTACCCCTTAAATAATTAGATTGATCTCTCCCAGCTAGTAAAATGCGAGCAATCAAATGAACTTGTATCTGATTTGTCTTATATTATTGATCTTGATGAATGTGCCTCAGTATTATATTTGGAAATAACGTAGCCAAATAGAATAGTTTTTATGCCTGCAATTTCCCGTTTACCGATGATCGCTAGCTCTTCTAAGCATTGTCTAAATTATAGATTTCCATAGATTTCTTTACATATAGATAGATTTCTATAGATATCCTACTGAATAGATTTCGGTGGGATATGACCCTGAAATTAATTTCCGGCATATGCATGAATCAAATTTAAAGTGTACTCATATGAGTTATATTGTTTTAAACTTCATTATCCTTGGAAACACAACCACAATAAGACCATTAATTATAACAACAATCACATTACGTTGATAAAGATACGATTGATGGTATATGATTCAGCAGTGCTGTGAAAAATGTTTTATCCTGCTAATTCAACTATCTGTAGTATTCCAAAATATATTTCTCTTGGAATATGTTGTCGTTGATAATTTTGTCACCGCTACCATTCAGCCACCGAAAAGTGATCAGATGAATACAACGATGGCACGCTCTCCTTCCAGTTTCGAGCCATTTGCTTAAAACGTATGATACTTACTGTAGAATTTATCCCCGTCAGTTCTGCTGAACGGTTCGGGTGTAACACACACGCTGTTAACGGTATGTCCAGTTTGGAAGGCGTGCAGGACGCGTCCATCGCGTGACCAGACTTAGCACGTGCCGTCAGAACCACCCGTTAATATTGAATTTTGCCAAGGCCATGAAGACGGTAAAAAACATATATCTCTTATAACGGAGCCGTGCAGCTGAAATGACCTGTCCGGTTTCTGCCACTGAAAGTGCAATTGTCGTACGCCAAGAGTTGTTCACCCCTCTCCACATCTATTACGACGAACCTCCGCGAATGTGTGGCTGCAAGCACCTGCCAAAATTTTTTTTTTTACAGGGACCAGCCATTTGTTTTCCTATTTGTTGGCCTCTACAGTTCCTGGTAGTTTTAGGTAGCATGAAGGATACAAAAGGTTTTTGATGATTGCAGCGACTAATATGGAACTTGGTATAGAACAGGGCACAAAATAAACACACCGATCTAAACATACTTGAGTAGGCAGGCGCAGCTGTTACACAACTTACTCTGGAGCCGTCGGAAGTGAAGCGTCATTGGCATCACTTCGTAGCACATGAGAAACGCAGTTCGCAGAGCCGAATAAAAGTTGACCTTCCCATCGTATCCGCCCGAACAAAACAGATATCTGTCCTAGAATTTACAAGTCTTATGATTTCATGGAGAATGAACAAAAATTACAAGAATTCACCCAGCAAGCATATTAGGGCTAGAGCATTTTATTTAGGACAAGGAAAACATTGTTACTTTGGTGTTCACAAAGAAAATAATAGGCAACAATCATTTTCTTGCTTCTTTGCCGCTTAAGGCATGTGTGTATCTGCACAATGGGGTTGGAGTTTGCATAGTTGGAATGCAACCAAAATTCATTCTTTTTATTTACTTAAACTTTTTTGGCCCATTCAGGCTGTGAAAATCACTCACATCTTTCTACGAATCCTTACTGAAAATTGTCTACCTCAATTTGAAAAAAAAAAAGCTTTGGTGATAATGATTATAATAAAGAAATAAGAAATCAAAAGATAAACTGCCCAAGATAAATTCCATTAGCTAATTATATTAAATGTTATTGGTTTTTGGCAGACCCAAAAAAATTTGCGCAAGTTTAGTAGATTCAGACATTTTTACATTTTTTTCTGAAAAGTCGCAGTTACGAAGATGCTTCCGCTAGTCACATTTTTCTAGGTTTTATCATTAATATTTTCTTTAAATATTCGGTAACCTTTTTTTTATCGTTATGGAAACTTTAGATTTTCTACACGTGTCAGCAGTTTATATCAGGCATCCAAAGTTATTTAGTAAGTAAATTATTCGATAGAAATGTGGCCAGTGTGTCATCTACATAAAATGCCTTATAAATTGTTAGAGTTGTAATTTTTTGTTAAAAGTTCGGTAACTTGGCTTGAAATTTCACCAGTATAGCGGGATGTGTTTCTACTTGACTATAGACGAAAATCGGTTAATTGTTAAATGTTCAGATTTGTAAAGGAGTACCTTGAAAATCTTTGCAATACATTTGACCGGTAAAAATTCTACAACCGTATTTCTTTATGGACGGATTACGTTTTGGTCAAAGGGAGAGATAGACGTTAGTTGTCGTTTAACAAAATGAAAGGTAATTCTTTTCTTTTGTCCAAAATATCAAATGGCTCTGAGAACACTCGTAGTCTGCAAATCAGCTATCTCTTAGAGAAACTTGAATCTGTAAGTCAGTTTATAAAGCAGAACAGCTGTTTTGTCTGGCGTTCAAATCTACATCGTTGAAATTCAACGAAAGTTCTCTTCAATTCTTACTTCTATGTTTTGATTACAAGCCATATTTTCTTTTTTTATAGATTGAGATCATGGATCTCTAATAAGGATAGGCAAAACCGTTTGGGTGATATTAGTAACCTTCATCAACGAAAAAAAAGTGGTAGTCGAATAAAAATTATCATTCGTTGCATTCCAATGATGCAAACTTCAACATCATTGTTTTGTGGAATTGTGAAATATTTGCCGAATTTGGGAAACGACTATTACAGACGAATCGACGAGTTATGGAAAAGACCGCGCAAAAATGTTGACCATACCCTCGGGCTGAAGGCAACTCCTGGTACGCTACCCTGATGACACTTGAGAAACTTTGGTGAACCCTCCTGCTGCATTGTCTCGTTGATGAGCCTCGAACGCACGGACTTTGATCCGTTTACTCGGTTCAAAAAATATCGTGACGCGATGGTGATCGCGACGGGATTTTACGAACAATAGCAAGAAATACTTTCGAACTTTCTAATTCTATTTCCTTATCCAAAGGCCCATGAGCGATCTATGATGTTCGGGTCAAGCACCCGACCATTATAATTACACCACATCGTGTTGACACGCTTTCAACCTCTCGTCGATCACTTTTTCTCCACGGATATCGGCGACATTGGAACTCCGATACATAAAATTACACGCCATAAATGACGTTTCACTATTTTCGGTATCGGAAAAACATTGTGTAAGACTGTCCACGCTCGAAGCTCTGACGTGGTTGACGACGACAGCGCGAAAAATCAACAATAACACAACGGAACATTCGTTGTCGGAACAGCGCCGTCACAGAGCTATGTGAATTTGGCGATTCGACTTTGGATTCCTGTATTTTTTTTGGCGTCAATCGTTTGTGAGTCGTTTGTGGTTGATTGTGGTAACAATTAAAACGTTTGTGAGATGAGTCGTTAGTTAGAAAATGAGTGGTAAAAATTACCGGTAAGATAGCGACTCGACTTTGACCATTTTTTTTTTTAATCGTTTGTGGGTCGTTTGTGGTTGATTGTGAGAATAATTAAAACGTTTGTGAGATCAGTCTCGGCGGTGAAAAAGAGACATGTAAAGAACGGGAAAGTTACCGATTCGACTGTCACTTTTGCACTTGTTTGTATACATTTTTGGTCGTTCGTAGTTGGTTGCGCGAACAATTCGAAGGGTCGTACGTTTAGCGTTTACGAAGTAAGACGTAAAAACGTATGTGGAAAAATTCTCGACGAACGGTTATATTACCCAAACACGTCAGCACCGAAATGTTCATTTTTATTATATTTCTATATCACGAAGAAGTTAGTCGATGTCAAATGGTTGACGAATACTTTAATTAGAACATTTTGTGAGGTCAGTCGTTAGTTGAGAAATAATGGTGAAAGATTACCGCAAAGTTAGCGAGTCGACTTAACTTTTAGATTTAAAAAAAATCGTTTGTGAGTCGTTTGTGGAATTGTAAAATCAATCAAAACGTTTCTGAGGTCACTTTTGGTGGAAAAATAAGACTTAATAGTGACTGGTAAGTAAGCGATACGGCTTTGACATTTTCAAATTTAAGTGTTTGTGGCTGATTTTGACAATAATCAAAGCGTTTGTAAGATGATCGGTTTCAAAATGGAAAGTACAACATTTTTGCCAAACTTCTTTACAAGGTCATATAACCCAAACTTCTTTGCATGGTCATATAACCCAAACACACGGGCCAACACAGAGAAATGCTATTTTTGCGTTATTTATATATGACGAAGAGGTTAATTGACGTCAAATTGTTGACGAATATTTTTCAATCGTTTGTGGTTGATTGTGGTAACGATTAAAACGTTATTGAGATGAGTCTTTAGTTCGAAAATGAGCGTAAAAAATTACCGGTAAGTTAGCGACTCGACTTTGACTTTTCGAATCAAATTTTTTTTAAATCGTTTGTGAGTCATTTGTTGTTGATTGTGAGAACAATTAAAACGTTTGTGAGATCAGCCTTTAGTTGAAAAATGAGAGTTAAAAATGACCGGTAAGTTGGCGACTTGACTTTGACTTTTTCAATTCGTTTGTGGGTCGTTTGTGATTGATTGTGAGATTAATTAAAACGTTTGTGAGATCAGTCTCGGCGGTGAAAAAGAGACTTGCAAAGAACGGGAAAGTTATCGATTCGTTTGTCACTTCTGCACTTGTTTGTATACATTTTTGGTCGTTTGTAGTTGGTTGCGCGATCAATTCGAAGGGTCGTACGCTTAGCGCTTACGAAGTAAAACGTAAAAACATATGTGGAAAAGTTCTCGATGAACGGTTATATTACCCAAACAAGTCAGCACTGAAACATTCATTTTTATTTTAGTTTTAAGGCTTTCACGGCTCTTTATGTACTGAGAAGAGTATGTGGCTTCCGGATGGAGGCCGTGTTGAGGATCAGCGTTGTGCCGACGTTTCGCAAACGTTACAGTCTGCACCATCAGGGCTGAGAGCTCCGATACTGAAGCTCTCGTGTCTCAGGTATTCCTTATATAGTTGCAGTCATCGTTCCAGATCGCTGCACCAGCCAATCAGATGTTTTAATTGATCAGCTGGTCAATTAAAACATCTGATTGGCTGGTGCAGCGATCTGGAACGATGACTGCAACTATATAAGGAATACCTGAGACACGAGAGCTTCAGTATCGGAGCTCTCAGCCCTGATGGTGCAGACTGTAACGTTTGCGAAACGTCGGCACAACGCTGATCCTCAACACGGCCTCCATCCGGAAGCCACATACTCTTCTCATTCATTTTTATTATATTTCTATATCATGAAAAAGTTAATCGATGTCAAACTGTTGACGAATACTTTGATTAGAACATTTTGTGACGTCAGTCATTAGTTGAGAAATGATAGTGAAAGATTACCGCAATGTTAGCTATTCGGCTTTGACTCTTATGGCCTCTGCACACTGCGCGCTATTTGCGATGAGTGATGAGCGATATCCAGTGGGAGCTCAGGTATTCCAGAAACCCCCTGGGAAAGTGAAGCTCCCATTGGATATCGCCCATCGCTCGTCGCAAATCGTGCGCAGTGTGCAGAGGCCATTATTGGAAGGTGATATTTCATGGGCAGCAAAATAAAGCACCGTTTTCATAGCCTACTACATGTTACTAGCATTAGCATGTTTATTTGCCAAACCGATTCTAGTGAAAAGTTCAGACGGTGCTCCTCGTTACTTCACCAAAGTTACCCCCCGCCCCCCCCCCCCCCCCCAAATTGACTAATCGAAATTTTATTTTACGAATCGTTTGGCGGTCGTTTGGTAGCGCATTGAAATCGATTGGTAGTTTTCCGTGTTTTTTTAAATCGAGATTTAAAAATCGGTCAACAATTTGCCACCCTCCCCCCTCACTTTGGCCAATCAAGGTTTTTTCCACGAATCGTTTGGTAGTCGGTTGGTAACGTATCGAAATCGTTCAGTAGTTTTCCGCTAACCAAAATTGGCCGACAATATCCGGTTTTTGGCAACCAATCACGACCCTCCATTCAGGACCCACAAGTATTATGCGTTGGCATAATTTAGTAATCAACTACTAAACGCCCCAGATACAATACTAAACTCTCTCATATGCATTTTTATCGATCAAGTCTCATTAGAAATGGATTATTAGCTAAAAATAATTAGGGACCTTGCGTAGATAGGTTCTTTGTCCGCCGTGACTTGTGGCGACCAATCACAGCTCACCGTTCAGTTGATCACGGTGAGCCGTGATTGGTCGCCAGAAGCCACAGTGAAAAAAGGAATTACTAACAAAAATTCACCCATTATTTTGTGGCCAATTTTATTGTGACAAGACCTAATCGATAGAAAAATAAATAATATCGTTTGATATTCTATTCAGGACGTTTGGTAGTCGATCGCCAAATAAAGTCAACGCAAAATACATCTGCGTACTCAGTGGACGGTTCTGATTGGTTGCCAGAGGCGGCAGGGGCAGAGCGATTTGAATGGACTACCAAACGCTACCAAACGACCACCAAATGATTCGTAAAAAAAAAAGCTTGATTAGTCAAAGTGGGGAGGGGGGGGGCTGACTTTGATGAGGTCTCCTCGTTGCTGTCTATGAAATGTCGCCGTAAATGTCTATGTAGACTCACTTATTTTTGTTTTTGTATCGAGTTTTTCTTTTATTTGTCGTATTTTTTCCTGTAAGAAGTATGCAATATAAGGATTACGTGCCAGAGGACCCTGCTTGGTCCTAGCGCACTAATAAATCTATCTATCTATCTTCAAGATTCAAGAACTAAGACGAAATTCTTAAACCGTGGGTATAATAGACCTTAAGGCGATGTATCTAAGGTTCGGTCGACCATAGCCTTACAAGACAGATTTCTCACAGACGGATTACATTTCAAGCAAACGAGGAGAAACACTTTGTTCTCACATTTACAGACCTAAAAGTATTTATTTTGCTTCTTTCAGGTGGGTTAACGAGCACACTTGGAATTTGCGACACAGCTATCTTCCTCGAAGTCATCGTCGACTCTATCGGTATGCGCCCTTTTCTCAGGGATATGTCCTTAATACGTCAATGGGACTCGAATTTCATCGAGAGGAGTAAATCATTGTAAAATTATGCATTAATTCGAATTTTATTTTGTAATGTAATATTAGTGAATAATCTTGGAAAATTGGGTAGGGAAGGTCCACATTGCTTCTCTGTTGATTTATTGGCTTTCTAATTTGATATTCTGATTCCATTTCCATTGGAATCTTCGGTAAAAATACACAAAAACAACATTCCTCGAAACAAATGTTCGTCTATGAAAGGCAATAATGTATGAAAACAGTTATGTACAATTTTCAGAATAGAATCGTAAATAAATAAATAAGCTGTAACTGAACCATTTCCGAAAATGTGTCAACTTCGTCATCCACCCTGTAATTTTTCGCTCATGCCAAAAGCTAATGGCCGCTGCATACTGCGCGCGATGGACGCTTCACTACATATCCAATGAGAGCTTCACTTTCCCAGGGGGTTTCTGGAATGCCTGAGCACTCATTCGCTCATCGCTCATCGCAAATCGTGCGCAGTGTGCAGAGGTCATAATGGTACCGGCATACTGCATGAAATTTGGGATGAGCTCCCGAATGGGAGCTTCACTCTCCTAGGGGTTTTCTTTAATACCATAGCTCTGATTGAATATCGCTCATCGATCGTCGCAAATCGCGCGCAGTGTGCGGACGCTCTTATGGCCTCTGCACACACGCATGATTTGCGCCGAACAATGGGCGATATCCCATGGGAGCTTCACTTTCTCAGGTGGTTTTTGGAATACCTGAGCTCCCATTGGACATCGCTTATCGCAAATCGCGCACAGTGTGCAGAGACCATTAGTCGGATAAAGAACTTTCCCACAAGAATTTCGATAAAAAAATTTTCGATCAGAATTTCGATAAAAAATTCGAAGATTCCGAATTTCAATAAAAATCACAACAATTCAGCAAACTATTTCACGTTGAGCCGCTGATCTGAAAAGTGTTTTAATTTATATTTCATTAAGCACAATTAAAGAAAGGATAGAAAAATCAAAATAGTTGAATCCTTTGTTTTTGGTTGTTTATTTACGGGTAAATAGGCCCCTAACGTTCTATTTGGAATCTTCGTCAACGACAAAAACCGTGTTAATTACACGTACAGCAAACCACAAACGATTAAAATTAGAAAAAACGCAGTTCAGTTGTTCAGTTCACCGCTGGTAATTTTTGTCTGCTCTTCATTATTTTTCAATAACTTAATCAAAACAATTGCAAACTTTCTCACGTTGAGCCGCTGATCCGAAAAGTGTATTAAAAGTGTCTAATTAAAACATTCGTTAACAATTTGACGTCAATTAAGCTCTTCGTCATATAAAGAACGCAAAAATAGCAGTTTTCTGTGTTGGCCTGTGTGTTTGGGTTATATGATCATGCGAAAAGAGGTTTGGCAAAAATGTTTTACTTTCCATTTTGAAACCGATCATCTTACAAACGTTTTAATTATTGTCAAAATCAATCACAACCGCTTAAATTTGAAAATGCCAAAGCCGTGTCGCTTACTTACCAGTCACTATTAAGCCTTATTTTTCCATCAAAAGTCATCTCGCAAACGATTTTTTTTTTAGACGAAAAGTCAAAGTCGACTCGCTAATTTTGCGGTAATCTTTCACTATCATATCTCAACTAATGACTGACCCCACAAAATGTTCTAATAAAAATATTCGTTAACAGTTTGACATCGATTAACTTCTTCGTGATATAGAAATACAACAAAAATTAATGTTTCGGTGCTGACTTTTTTGGGTAATATAACCATTCGTCGAGAATTTTTCCACATACGTTTTTACGTCTTACTTCGTAAACGCTAAACGTACGACCCTTCGAATTGTTCGCGCAACCAACTACAAACGACCAAAAATGTATACAAACAAGTGCAAAAGTGACAGTCGAATCGGTAACTTTCCCGTTCTTTACATGTCTCTTTTTCACCGCCGAGACTGATCTCACAAACGTTTTAATTATTCTCACAATCAACCACAAACGACCCACAAACGATTTAAAAAAAAAATGGTTAAAGTCAAAGTCGAGTCGCAAACTTACCGGTCATTTTTAACTCTCATTTTTCAACTAAAGGCTGATCTCACAAACGTTTTAATTGTTCTCACAATCAACCGCAAATGACTCACAAACGATTTTAAAAAAAAATCGAAAAGTCAAAGTCAAGTCGCTAACTTACCGGTAATTTTTGACGCTCATTTTATAACTAACGACTCATCTCACAAACGTTTTAATTGTTACCACAATCAACCACAAACGACTCACAAACGATTTTTTTTTAATCTAAAAGTCAAGTCGACTCGCTAACTTTGCGGTAATCTTTCACCATCATTTCTCAACTAATGACTGACCTCACAAAATGTTCTAATTAATGTATTCGTCAACCATTTGACATCGATTAACTTCTTCGTGATATAGATATATAAAAAAAAGGAATATTTCGGTGCTGACGTGTTTGGGTAATATAACCGTTCGTCGAGAATTTTTCCACATACGTTTTTACGTCTTACTTCGTAAACGCTAAACGTACGACCCTTCGAATTGTTCGCGCAACCAACTACAAACGACCAAAAATGTATACAAACAAGTGCAAAAGTGACAGTCGAATCGGTAACTTTCCCGTTCTTTACATGTCTCTTTTTCACCGCCGAGACTGATCTCACAAACGTTTTAATTATTCTCACAATCAACCACAAACGACCCACAAACGATTAAAAAAAAAAATTGTTAAAGTCAAAGTCGAGTCGCCAACTTACCGGTCATTTTTAACTCTCATTTTTCAACTAAAGGCTGATCTCACAAACGTTTTAATTGTTCTCACAATCAACCACAAATGACTCACAAACGATTAAAAAAAAAAATCGAAAAGTGAAAGTCAAGTCGCTAACTTACCGGTAATTTTTACCGCTCATTTTCTAACTAACGACTCATCTCACAAACGTTTTAATTGTTACCACAATCAACCACGAACGACTCACAAACGATTGACGCCAAAAAAAATACAGGAACCCAAAGTCGAATCGCCAAGTTCACATAGCTCCGTCACAGTGGACAGCGCAATCCCCTCGACCGCTGATAACCACCAACCTCCTAATCACTGGTAATACGGTCCCAGTTAACCAAGCGTACCATTAGTACAGCGTATCGCAAAAGTGGAGTACGCCGTACCCCACAGTAGTGGTAATGTACGGGTACAGGATCCAGCGTAGTCGTACCTCCACGGTATCGCTACCGTGGAGTTACACGGTACTGCAGTGCGCGGTGGCTCCACGGTGGCGATACTGTACCGGCACCGTACTAGTACATTGGCGGTACAGCGAACCGTACGGCGTACCGGTATTATATCAGTACCGTCCGCACGTACGAGGTGGCAACAGTACCGGTACGGCGCTCTCCACATGAGCGGTACATTTCCGATACTTGGTTAGCTGGGGTGAGCTGCTCACTTGTCATTTTCACCAAACGGTGAACCGTAATATCAGATATTAGTAGGGAGATGTACAACGCTCCCCTTTTCGGCAGAGGTTAGTAGGGAGATGCACAACGCTCAGTGATGCCAACTCCTACAGAATGTCCCCCCTAGGACCAACTTCAAATTCCACTAAATGTCGATGAAAAACCCCTAAAGTTTTCATTGTACACCCTGTTGGAGTACTTGACTTACTTTGCAATCCAATAAAACTCGCGAGTAGACAACCAACTAACGGACACAACCTCAACGTTAGAACTGACAACGTGAAAACGGTGAACAGTAAAAGTAAAAACGGAATTCTCTTGATCAGCAAGTTGTTGGTCGTAATTCGAAATTCGAAATAAAATTTGAAATAAAATACGCAATTAGACAACAAACTATCGGACACAACCTTAACGTGACAGCGTGAAAACGTCGAACAGTAAAAGCGGTAAAAGTGAAAACGGAATTCGTTGGTCTTGACCAGCAAGTTGTTGTTCGTCGTAGTGCGAAATTCAGCCACCAGCGCCACTTGTGTTGCTAGTACAAGACATGAAGTATGGCATTGGTGTAAAACATTTAGAAAGGCAATCGATTATAATTGAGCAAAAAGAAAAGTGATCCTTAAATTTAACGTATAGTTTATAAGAAATATTTATTGCGAATGAAAGATCCTTCGCAGGAATATGTATTTCGAATATATAAAATATATTATCGCACACATAATTTCGACGATCGAACGAATTGACCTATTTTAATTTCTGATCGAATTAATTGAAGATACATGGTTTCCTTTTTTCACTTTTTTTAAGATATACACTTTAATTTCACGCCCTCAAAAACGTTTCTTAAATAATGTACCCAAAACCTCCAAGTTGGCATCACTGACAACGCTCCCCTTTTCGGCGTGCCTCGTAAATGGCGCTAAATCGCGGCGGCGAGTTCGGGAGTATGATTTCGTGATCATCGCCTCTGTCGAGGTTGCAGATTCCCTTGTAGCCGCGCGAGTCCGTGATCACCGCTCAAGTCGGCATCGCAGTCAGCGTGACCCAGCTAACTAAGTATCGGAAATGTACCGCTCATGTGGAGAGCGCCGTACCGGTACTGTTGCCATCTCGTACGTGCGGACGGTACTGATATAATACCGGTACGCCGTACGGTTCGCTGTACCGCCAATGTACTAGTACGGTACCGGTACAGTATCGCCACCGTGGAGCCACCGTGCACTGCAGTACGGTGTAACTCCACGGTAGCGATACCGTGGAGGTACGACTACGCTGGTATCCGTTACCCGTACATTACCGGTACTGTGGGGTACGGCGTACTCCACATTTGCGATACGCTGTACCAATGGTACGCTTGGTTAACTGGGGAACACGAATGGGTAGCTCGGTGGGGCAAAAGCCTCTGCCCCTCGCTCACTCGACAGGCGAACGGAGAGAGGTTTTCCGTTCGATCGAGCTCGACATATGTGTGGCCGTACTGCGGATTGGAATATGTATTAAATGAATTTCAAAGAGAAAAACATCTATCGAGAAAATTGTTTTCTCTCTGTTGGCCGTTTATGCCGCGAATGTGGGTTAAAAAAATTAACGACGAACCGCGTTGAAAAATAAAACGCCGAAACGACCGTGGAAGGTTCAAAAAGAAATCTTGAGCCTTTGCCGCGGTCGTCACGGCGTTTTTTTTTTCAACAGTAAACATTATTAATAAGCGTGTATCAAAAATGTTTTTCTATCCTCAATGAGCGTCGTGGCTGAGTTGGCAGCGTGACGGATTGACGATGCTTGTGGTCCGAGTTCGATCCCTGGTTAATCGACTTTTTTTTAAACAATTTTTTTTTTTCATTTTATATTCAAAAAACTTCGAACTTACTCTCGCTTTAGCTATTCTCGCATGTCCAGGCATTATTTATGATATTTAATTCATATATGTTTAATTTAAAAAAAGACATTGGCTACCGGGGATCGAACCCGCGTCGTCTGCACTAAGAGCCCGCAGGCTGATATATCAACCGCGAGGCTATTGTGACTGCAAACCTGCCTTACGTATACACACTTATCCAACCTTAAAAAAAAATTCGCTGCATACCATTTGCATATTGTTTTTATGACCCCAAAGTATTATTGAAGACAAATGAAAACGATTTTTCCAAATTCCTAGGGTAGTTTTATTCCTTAAAGAAAAGAAATTGATTTTTTGATCGTTATAAATGTATATCCCTTCTCAAAGATTTTAAGGCGTCTGGCCACCTTGGCTGATCGAAAAATGGGTATATTAAAAAAAAATAATAAACTCGAAAGTATGGGCCGGAATATTTATATTTTTTTACACACCGTCAGAAAAGGCTTTAAGAATACCGTTAATAAATTTCCGTTCAAAATATTAAAAAATGGCGCCGTTATGCACATTGCCGCGGAGGCCCTCCGCACGATACGCGCGGTCGTTGTCCCAGCTGTTACCCGGTCATGTCACAACTGCAAAAAAAAATCAGCTCACTCGTGAGTAGTGTCGCTACAATGTAGCGTAGCGGTCTTTTTCGACCATTAAAAAAATTATGGTGAGCCGAAAGAAAAAAAAATTATTTTTCACCGAAATTATGGCTCACTATAATTTTTTTAATGGTCGAAAAAAAAATCGCTACGTTACATTGTAGCGACACTACTCACGAATGAGCTGATTTTTTTTTCAGATGTGACATGACCGGGTAACAGCTGGGACAACGACCGCGCGTATCGTGCGGAGGGCCTCCGCGGCAATGTGCATAACGGCGCCATTTTTTAATATTTTGAACGAAAATTTATTAACGTTATTCTTAAAGCCTTTTCTGACGTTGTGTAAAAAAATATAAATATTCCAGCCCATACTTTCGAGTTTATTATTATTTTTTAATATACCCATTTTTCGATCAGCCAAGGTGGCCAGACGCCTTAAAATCTTTGAGAAGGGATATACATTTATAACGATCAAAAAATCAATTTCTTTTCTTTAAGGGATAAAACCACCCTAGGAATTTGGAAAAATCGTTTTCATTTGTCTTCAATAATACTTTGGGGTCATAAAAACAATATGCAAATGGTATGCAGCGAATTTTTTTTTAAGGTTGGATAAGTGTGTATACGTAAGGCAGGTTTGCAGTCACAAGAGCCTCGCGGTTGATATATCAGCGTGCGGGCTCTTAGTGCAGACGACGCGGGTTCGATCCCCGGTAGCCAATGTCTTTTTTTAAATTAAACATATATGAATTAAATATCATAAATAATGCCTGAACATGCGAGAATAGTTAAAGCGAGAGTAAGTTAGAAATTTTTTGAATATAAAATGAAAAAAAAATAGATTAAAAAAAGTCGAACAACCAGGGATCAAACCCGGACCGCAAGCATCGTCAATCCGTCACGCTGCCAACTCAGCCACGACGCTCATTGAGGCTAGAATAACATTTATGATACACGCTTATTCATAATGTTTACTGTTGAAAAAAAACGCCGTAATAACCGCGGCAAAGGCTCAAGATTTCTTTTTGAACCTTCCACGGTCGTTTCGGCGTTTTATTTTTCAACGCGGTTCGTCGTTAATTTTTTTAACCCGCATTCTCGGCATAAACGGCCAACCGAGAGAAAACAATTTTCTCGATAGATGTTTTTCTCTTTGAAATTCATTTAATGCATATTCCAATCCGCAGTACGGCCACACGTATGTCGAGCTCGATCGGACGGAAAACCTTGCTCCGTTCGCCTGTCGAGTGAGTGAGGGGCAGAGACTTTTCCCCCACCGAGCTACCCATTCGTGTGCACACTGCTGCGATATCGACATATATGTAATACTCCTACATTGCCAGCGCTCACCGAAACGTGACGAGAACATTACGGTGCAGACAATATCGCTCTCTCGCTCGTGGCTCGTCACTTTTGCTTGCAGTGCGCAAGCGCGAATAAAAGCGGGAGTGCACAACAGTTGTATAGGAGTATATGGAAACGCGTCATTCCTTGACTACGCCATTGGCAGTTCAACTGAAAGGTTCTGTGAGGTTATGAGTGCTCGTGTTTTGGAAATCTAAAAAGTATTTTCGACGTCAACATTAATGAAAAATGGGTTACAATTGTTATTTATGTAACCGTAAAGCCTCGAAAAGTGATAACATTTCGTTGCATAGGTAAGTACATTCTGAAAATTATATAAATGAGCATTATGTGTTGATATATTGTAGTTATATTTTGTTATTTGTTGGCAGTTTTCCAAAGGATCCCGGTTTACGTCAAAGATGGAAACAAACTTGTGGATTCACAGAAAAAGATGATGTGTCGCGTATTTACATCTGTTCTGCTCACTTCTCTGCGGATAATCTTGAAAAAGTGGATGCTCTGCAACAATCAAGAATTCGGTTGAAGATAGGAGCAGTGCCATCGATATCTGTTCCTGTCACAACTCTTACGCCTCCTGCATCGTCCCACGATGTGCAGCGTAAGATCAGTGACCGTAGTGTGCAAGTCGCTGTGGAGATTGACGCTACTCAATCTGCAAAAAGTTGTGGTTCTTGTTTGACGGAAATAACCGTAAATAATGATGAAAACATATCACGTAAGACATGAGTAATATATGATGCATTATACCTTTATAACATGTTTTATATAAATATTGATATTTTTCATAGAGCCGGCCTCAAGCGAGTTACACACACCTCGACAACAAGAATTTGCTGAGCCACGCTGTATCTCGGAAGACGTATCGCGTAAGATATGAATAACATATGATGCATTATCAATTTGTAACATGTTTTATATACATATTGATATTTTTCACAGATCCAGTCTCCAGTGAATCGCATACTCCTCGACAACGACAAATTGCTGAACCACACTGTATCTCGGAAAACGCATCATGTAAGATATGAGTAAAATATGACATAATTTTGTAATATGTATTATATATATATATATCGATATTCTTCACAGATCCGGCCTCGAGTGAATTGCATACCCCTCAAAAACGACGGTTTGCTGAACCACGCTATATCTCGGAAATCAGCACACCTGATGTTGCAACTCCCAAGAGAGCTCGGTGGGTTTTAAAACTAGTAAAGGAGACCGATGAAAAAAAGTCCAGAACTATAAAGAAGCTTCAGGACCAAGTTCTGCGTTTGAAGAAACGTATCGACTCTTTACAAGATTTGGTACAACATTTAACCGATAAAGGGCTCACGACCGAGGAAGCTGGCGATAATTTATTGGTAACGTATAGTTTAAATTGAGAGCAGTACTTTAAGGACGTTGTATGGCGACGATCGAAACTAAATTTTTGTTTTTAGTTTTTCTTACATACAAAATGATTTGCGAGCTTAAGTTTATTCAGGAAAGTTGTCGCAAATTGACTAAAGAACAGCATACTCCAAATTCAAGGTCATTCAAGATAATCTGTACTTGCTGTATAATTACAAAAAATTGCGAACATTTTTTTTCTTCAGATTTCTTTGAAAAACTAGATAAAGCTTCTTTGATGTTGTATAAAAATGTATTCAAAGTTTTAAAAGGCTTCACCGAGTAGAAGCCAAAATATTTATCGATATCGAGAAATAAAAAGTGCACAATACGTGTGAATAATAAATGTATGCATTTGTTGAGGTTTCTTGAATGTGTGTTTAAAACGCCTCTCCACAAATATTTCCTTTTCCCGCTAATGGCATCAACATTTCTCGCGCAAGTAACATATATCTATTTGTGACTACGCCAATGAGTCGCGCGTGCGCAGAACGACCAAAAGTAACTCGCTCTGTCTCACTTCATCGCCGTCCTCACCACTTATAGGGTAGCATAGGCCGCTGGCAATTAGGAGTATTACATATATGGATATCGACTTGAGCGGTGCTCACGACTCGCGCGGCTACAAGGGAATCTGCAACCTTGACAGGGGCGGTGCACACAAAACCATATTCCCGAGCTCGCCGCCGCGATTTAGTGCCATTTCCGAGGCACGCCGAAAAGGGGAGCGTTGTAAATCTCCCTACTAATCTCTGGCCTCAACGGTGGCGACAAAAAGAGACGAGTGACATCTATGATTTCACTCGTGAATGGCAGTGTTTTAGGAAACGGTTCCTACCTTACCGACTGCAAGAATGCGACCGCGAGATGGCAGTACTGCGAAACTGCAGTTGTCTAAGCATCGATTTTTCTCCAAGCATGATCTAAATTTTAACTTTATTTTCCGACAGTTTTCAATAAAACAATCGTTACAAGATGTAAGCAGACAAAAAAGTAACGTAATTTTCATTAGATCTTTTTCCGCGACAACAGGTACGTTCTGGTTTTCTCAACTCACTTGCTTTACCCTAACGTTACACCGATGCTTCGCACACTTTTTGAACATCTCGTTTACCATGACAACGCTCGGACTTTATTGTTTATCTCGTCCGGGTGATATTTTTTTTTCATGCAAACTCGTGACGTTTCCATTCGGTCGAATCACGTGGAAAAAATATTAATAACGTTAAGTAATCGTGGTGGGGGGATATTTCGTCCTAAAATCATCGGGAAATGTCGGAAATCTTGTGTTCGTGCAACGAGAACCAAAACTATTGTACAAGCGAGATTAACTACCCACCTTCTGGACCAAGAACCGACGACGTATATAGGACCTGCAATCTTCCCTTGCGGTTTATGTATCCTAGTGAGTGTTCGTTTTTTATTTTTCATTTTTCGTGTACAGGCAGTATGTTCATTATTTTCCGAGCCAATCGCTGAATTTTATTTCCCAGTGTACGTCAGCTTCAAGTCATAAGAAAAGTAACCTTTTGAATAACCCCAAATCGTGCTTTCACGTCATTTTGTAATAGTTTAACACTTTTATGGCAGTTTCTCATATTTCTCGAAGAGGTATGCTAAACAAAAACAAATATGAGAACTTTTGAGTTGTTTAAAAAAAATACTAACAATCTTTATTGGTATTTTACGATGTATTCCTTAAAATGGCGTACAAAGAAGTGTTGAAGATTTTTTTTTCAATGCAGAATAGCGACCCTCTAACAGTCCGTCCACAGCCATCTTTATCGGTAAACCCTTCCCGATAAAATTGTTGCAATTTTTTGGGTTCATTCTGAAACAAAATGCCAACGCGTTCTTTAATGTAATATAAAACGCTAAAGACCGCAAAAGGATTATTAAATAAGTTGATTTTCGAAGAAATCACGGACACGAAAGAAAGATTTCAACAAAAAGTATTATTGAAGTAACTTTGGTACTTTTCTGGAAAATGTACCAAAGAATAATGTGTAAAAATTTTAAGGTGATAAATAGGAATAAAAAGTTGCAGAATTCCAGCGTAAAAATATTTAAAAAAAAAATCTTTAGAATAAAAATCGTTTCATGTTTTATTTACTGTTTTTCCGACTCATTATAGTACAGTTGGTCCTCCACATGATCCACAAAAAGTTAAATTGTTGTAATTTTAAATCCACAAAATTTACGAAAAATACATAGTTTCGTAAATATGCTTCAACTAAATTCACAGGAAGATTTTCGTAAATTTAATTGGAGATAATTGTCGGATAATTTATTTAATAAAAACAGGAGATTTAATTACAGAGCAGTCTATAACATATGTAATATACTTTACCACGTGTCGCCAACAAGCTTCGTTGCAACGATCAATACACCACTTCCAGTGCGTCTCTTTATCCTCGCTCTCCCTTATTTTCCCACGTTTCTAATTATAGAACGCACCGATAAATAATCTATTTCCATAACTGTATATTCTCTTTAGGGCCCAGAGCGTACTCAACCTCAGCATCTTACGCTCATTGATCCAATCGTGAAAATATCGTCACAATTTGTTTTTCGTTGTGCCCGCCGGTGCAAAAATTATTTTTCCGCAAAGAATTTTTTTAGACATATTTTCATTTTTCCGTGATGATGAATAGTGTTGAGGCTATGAAGCCCGACGCAATAACCCAAGAATTCAAAAATACTTGAAGCTCATAGTTCAATGATACTAAACATTTAAAAAATATGTGAAACCTTAATTCCAAAAATAACTCAAAATTCAGATTGCGACAAAAATCGTATTTTTATTTCCATATTTTGATTATTGTACATAATCATTTTTTTGCAAATTTATATTACATATTGCTAAATAAGTATCTTAAAAAATGGCTAAAGTATTTTCGTAGGCTGAATCTGCCAAAAGGAATTAAAGGAATGAAAAATATTAATTTCCATTGCATTTCAACTTGCAAACTTGAACCTCATAAAAAATCAGCGCGAAATGTTGAAGTATTTTCATTTGATTTCCTTCTCCACGCCACTATATTTAATCGCAATAACGACGAATATTCGACGAAACTTATTTACTAAACGCGACCAATGTTATTTCTCGAGAACGGTGCAATGACTCAAGCTCAGCAATAAATCATCTAGAATTATCGTAAATACTTTTCGCGTTGCGTCCGTCCGCTAGTACGTATCCATCGTGTTGCTTTCTTCCTTTCTTTTTTGTCGCTTCGTTTCTTCTCTTCCCTTTATCGACCGATCGCGCGACCGAGAGTTCAAACGAGAGTTCGTTCGTGTCGAGTTCGCAGTCGTGATCTTGAAGTTCGTTGAGGAAGAAACGTCGAGTTTCATAGCGATGTCTCGTTCGTCACTCGTCTGCGCAACGTTCATCATCTCGTTGATTTATCGCTCGCCTTACTCGTACGCGAGCGGTGTCACGATCGATGAAGCGAACGATTGCCGATCTCACAATCATCTGTACGTATGTACGGGCCCAAACTCGACTCTGCTGAACGTGTGTTTCGAAGACGCGAACGCGGTGCAGACCATCGACGACGTCGAGCTTCACCTAGAGAATTGCGGTATCGTCGATATCGCCGGGAACAGTTTCAGCGAAGCGCGAAACGCCACGGCGCTCTACCTCTCGGACAACAAGTTGTCAAGAATATCAAAGCGTTGCTTCAACCCGCTCGACCAGTTGACCTACCTCGATTTGAAGAGCAATCGCATAAGCTCGATCGAGGACGAGGCTTTCGTGAGGCTCGCGAACCTCGAAACTCTCCTCCTGGACTACAATTACCTGGTGAAATTATCACCCGGTGTCTGGAAGGGACTCGGCAGCCTTCGCGAATTGTACGTGACGAACAACACGATCGTACCGCGGCGCAACATGTTCCGTGGTCTCAGACAATTGGAGACCCTCGCACTAGACTCCAATGACATCGATGCACTGCCGATCGGCACTTTTAACGGCCTCGGTAATCTTGATCTTCTCTATCTCTCGCGGAACAACATCGTCGATCTCCACAACGAGCTGTTTCGCGGTCTCGATCGGTTAAACGAATTGGATCTCGGCAAAAATCGCATACACCACATACCACCTGGTATATTTCGTAACTTGAGGTCCCTCGAGTCGCTATGGTTGAACGGAAATCGAATCGCGGGCCTCGTACAGCCGGCAATCTTCGATGGCCTGAAACGACTTTCCGTCCTCTTTCTCGGCAATAACGAACCGCTCACCCTCGATTTTATTACTTTTCGCGGTCTCGGTAACACCAGCGTCGAGCCTGGTTTCCTCGTTGATGGTAAATTCGTTCGAGAATTCAACGAATTGCGAGGCACGTTTCGTTGTCTCGGCGGAAGTTATCAGGAACCTTACGTCTGTCAAGGAATTTATTGATCCTATGGATTCGTACGATCGGCGACATTTGCCGCAGTCCACGGCTCATATCTTACGAGTGGCGCCATTTATGATGTTGAAATTTACATCATTGGGATAAAATAAAAACGCTAACTTGCAAAATTTAGCCTACGAAAATAACTCAAGTTTTTTAACAATCCTTATCAGAGTTCCGCAATCATTAATCTGCAATAAAAATTTTGGATAATGATATAATATAAAGAAATACAAAAAATCTGCGTTACGATCAGACCCTGTACATTTCAACATCATCGTGACGTTTTCATCGTGCATGATGTAAACCCGATCACTTCGCTCCGTCTGTTGTCCCACCGGATTTGTGAGTTGTACGACATTTTTTGGAAGCTTTCCACCATTGGTTGAAACAATAACTACTTGTACAGTTTTATGGAAAAATTAGATTGAAAAAAAATTGGAAAAAATGTTGTGTTTTCAGCCGAAGTTATTTCCTTAAAAAAGTATTGTGCACACGCTCAAAGGTGAATCACTACTTTTTCTACTGAGGTACATATACGAAGCATCATGTGCCCGTGGTTTGTTCTTTTTTTTCATCCACTGTCAATAAGAGGCTTTTTAAATGTTAGATTCATTAAAAAAAATGCGTATATACATATACATATATATATATATATATATATATATATATTTCAACGTAAATTTCGAATCCAATCTAATCAATACTTGCTTCGAAACCCAAACAACGAATATAGAATTACATAATGTTATTTAAGTTTGCATTATTGGAATGCAATGGTAATTCCGTTTTCTATATTTTTTCCATTATTTGTATTCGTAAAGAAAATATTATTTTGCAGTTTTTGGATGGAGGTTTATGAATAACCATTGTAAAAGATATCTTATTAATTTTTACAGCCTAAATCCGCCAAAAAATCTAGAAATGATGAAAAATCATCATTTTCATTGCGTTCCAACGATAAAAAATTCAATCTCATGATAATTTTTTATTTTCTATTTTCGATATTGCCACATATTTGTATGCTAATTTCTACTGCGCTTCCATGAAAAAAACCGTTGTTAAAACAGTTTTAACAACTCCAAACAACACTTGAAAAAAAAAGAAAAAATGGTTGCCTTCGAACGAGGCAAACGTAATAATCACCAAACGAGATCGAATGTTTTTGCGTAAAGATATGAAAAAAAACGAGAACTGCATATTATCAATGCTCATAGCGATAATTATTGAATTTCGGAGTGAAATTAGTTACGATGAAATCTGACAAACGCTAAGCTGTAATCCACTTAAGGCTTAAGACACAATAAAACATGCCTTCTTTAAGGAGAATTCGCAGCCACCTTTGATTTATCGAAACGTAAATTTTTATTTTTGTAAAGGCATTTTCAAGGGCTATCGTCAGGCAGAGAGCCCAAAACCTCATCCCTGTTATCGGAGCACCTCCATGGATTACGGTTGGTACTCGCCGACGGTTCATACCGTTCCGACCGTCTATTACGCCCGAAGCACGGAATTCAGCGACGAGCTGGCAAGAGCCGGAATGTACCGGAATCGTTCTCTCAACACGGAGCTCGACAAGACATTATTTTGATAACCGGGTGCAGTATAGGCTTTCCTCGCTCGCGCTCCGAAGTGTTTTTCGAAACACCCTACGAATCACAACATAATTTAAATAAAAGAAGCGTAATGTGTACACCGTCGACATTGAATTATTCTCGCAAGCTTACGAGTATAGCAGTCTTGGCTAGGAAAAATTAGAGAAAAAAACGCAAAAGCTCTTATGAAATAAATGAAGACAGTTTACGCTTATGTCGATATTTATTATTACATGTCAACTTACATAATACGTTAACCATATATATATTTAACAGATCAGATCTAAGGGACACTGGTTACAACGTATCCCGGACTCTATGGTGGGTCGATGGTATTTACTCAATTACTCTTGTTGCTTTTTCTCTTGTTCATAGTCGTCCATCCACGCGCGATATTTTTTTAACAACGAGAATGGTTCCGCTTATTTTCTTTGTTTTTGGTAATGTCTTGTTTCTTTTTCTCCATGTTTCTTTCATATTTATCTCTTGCAACAATCGATTCGTGATCGTATGTAGCCCGCAGAACGACAGTCTAGTGTCGAAGATATTTTCGCTTTTCCGGGCATCGAAAAAAGTTTCACTCTTTCCTTTGCATTTAATTAGAGGAGGCGCAACGTTTCTCTCTAAAGGTATACATCGGAATGAAACGTTATATGCATAGAGATTAGCGTGTTTTTTCTCATATATTTATATGTATATATCGTTATATACTGATAGCTGTAGATTTTACAACAGCCCAATCGATAAAAACCAATGTTTTGTATGATAGGAACACGTCCCAATTCATCGCATGGATCGTTGAAACCGATTATTGCGCTAATGTCTCGCGTTAAAGTTCTTTTTTTTTGTTAATTTGCTTTCGATTTTTATCCCGTTTCTGCACAAAGGCAGACTCGTCTGTCAAATTTTAGATATCGATCATAGCAAAAAAAACCAACGAACGCGTGACATTTCCGCCTTTTAATATTTACGACGTGACGGTATTTATCTTCTTGACAGAGGTGTATATGGTTATAGCTATATGTTTTCTTTAAAAACGGTTTACAACGGGGATTGTGAATTCATCCTTTACGTGTATATATGTATGTAAGTTATCGTATCATTAAAAATTCGCTTATTAATCACCATTACTAGGAAACGTTGTTAAACGCTTGATTTGTTTTTATTCGAAGCCCTCGACGATTTTTTTTAACAGTATGCCCTTTTTCTTACTTCGCCCCAACTATTTTTGAAAAAAAAAAGAACAATTAAAATTTCCTTCGTCGCTTCTTTACTTTATTTTTTCATCAGTAATATAATTCTTAGTCGCTATTGTTACGGTAATTAACGTCATTATGATTTCTGTCGTCCCTTTGGTTTATGTCTGATTACGTGGGACAGATAGTGCCGAAGAACCCCGTGAATTTGCCTTCCGTTACTTTCTATCTTTTTTCTTGCCTCCACTTCATCATCGTCTCGTGAAAAACGCCTTATCTCCGCGGTGTATAGGTTGTACCTATATGTACCGTATAGGTTGATACAGTTTGGGTTCTATTATTACTGTTTTTCTTTGTTGATTTTCGTATCTAGAACGATTTGGAGATCTCTGCCCTTTTAAAAAATTGTATCCCTGATAGACTTCACGTGCACGAGAAAAATGCTTGACGTTACGGGCGCCGCGGTCTTCAAGAGCCGGAGCGCATTTCTTTCGAAGAAAAAATGCTTCAACCTTTCGCGGTCTTTGTTTGCGCAGAATTTTCAGTCCGGTAGTATCTCTCACGATTTTACGTACTTGCGGTCGACAAAAGACGCGATTTCTCGCGACCGCGAGAAGCCACCGGATGTCGAAGATCCTGCCCAGACCTGACTCGAGCGTCACGAAGAGTATTAGCGTTGCCGGAAACACAATAATCTTTCTCTGCTTCGAAAGTCCTTCGCTCCTTCGTTTCATTTCATGACAACAACAAAATTGGAGTTTCTCGTTCAAAGCGCTCGAATTTGGCCACGAGTTATCGAAAGTTCTGAGACACGAGGAAACACTCGTCTCCAGGCCACGTGAAACACCAATCGTTTCTTTGGATCGTCAAGGGTTCAACGAGAGGGAGAGAAGAGAAAAACGACAGATTAAATTCACTCGATGCTTAAATCTCCAAAGTATTCAATTGCAAGGTTACAGTGCATCGCTTGCAAAATAGTAGCACTAATTCATGTTGTCTTTTTTCCCCTGTAATATATAAATATATTACACAGAAAAGAATTCATGAATCAATGACACCATAAAACGTAATATTTATGTTCATATGTCGTACTACGCCCTCACGTGCCACACTAAACTGCTCTTGTTAGGCTTAACGCTAATTTTAGAGCTTTTCCAAACCCCGATAATTCTTAATTATAACGATGACAGATAGAACTCGCATTTTATATATGATTTAATCTTTCGCCTACTTCGGTGTGTCTCGTACGTGTGTAACTTTATTACTGTAATCTCATTGTAATGTTATCGCATGTGTGTGTGCGTATTTATATACACACACACACACAAACATACATTCCAAACATACATACATACATACATACATACACACATACATATATATATATATATATATATATATATATATATATATATATATATATATATATATATATATATATATATATATATATATATATATATATATATATCTATGGAGTTCGTTCATTCATTTTCGATTCTTATGAACTATATTTTAATCATCTTGGCTTGCCTTCGGTGCGAATTTACGTCTTTGCTTGTTTTTTTATGTCAAATTTTACGTTCCTACGCGTATAATTAACGGCGGTAACAGTTAATCGTTGAATCGAGTGATTTTTCTTAATTTTTTGCACTATTTTATGTTGTTCTTTATGTGCAGCCTTTATAATAGCCTATTCACGACAACGAAACCCCAAAATCCGTTCGTTCGACCATATCAGTTGATTCTCATTCATCATCTTCGTTTGAATACAAAAAGAGATAGACTGTATGCTCGAACGAACAGAAGCGGGAGACCGTAAATTCGTTGTCATCTCGAACGCCTCGTTTTTTTTCTCCCCTCTAACATAAATTACCCATCGACGAATCGATTCGTATGGGTCAATAACATCCATTAAGTGTTTCATTGAATTTTTTCGATATTTACCCGCCGAAAAAATTGCTCTGCCTGCCGTAAACACCCCAAGATTTTCTATTATTCATATCATTATGATTATAATTACAATTATTACAATATTACTGCTATTATTAGGCTGACGACGAGGCAACTTTTTGCTAACCTTTTCTTCCTCATTATCTTGAGCCGCGTCAGGGAGAAAACAACGGAATTTGCGCCTGACCATCACCCTCATTTTTGTTTCGGTTATTATTTAACTCTGCTCCACGACCACAGTTCCGTCAACGTTTTTTTTTTTCAAAATCATCCCAGAAAGCCACTTGTATTGTCATTCCAATTAAAAAAAAAACAGTAAATCACTTCTGTCTTCCTTCGATACGTTTGTCTTTTCGTCTCGAATTATCACATTATGTGAAGTCTTCGAGTATTCTTTCATTCTTTGATTTACGACGCGACAGGCTGACTAGACGTACAATTATCAATTACACTATAGTAATAACATTGACGCATATCTTGGTAATAATGTACGCAATAATTATCGTATCGTATATCTTTTTGGTATAAGTGTATGCGTGCGCGCACGTCTGTGTTTATGTGTATGTGTGCATGTGTATGTGGGTATATATATATATATATGTGTGTGTGTGTACGTTCTCTAATAGGGTGGTTTTTATTTTCATGTAGTGGCTTATTACCAATATTTAATTACGTCGATACTTCGCTTACGATTATGTGGCTAGCACGCTTTGAAATCAAGGAGGTATCTGTTACGATTGTAGACACAAGTGACGCGTCCACACTCCTACACGGTTACTGTTTTTATTTTTATTCAAAAAATGCTTCATTCCCTTGTTTTTTGAACATCCATTCCAACGTTTTTCCATATTAATTGTTGAAAATCTATCAATGGTTATTGAGATAATGACACGTATAGAGATTTTTCCTTTGGTGGGATGGGATATTTCGGACTCGGATCTTCTCACACATTTTTGTCGAACGATACACTTTTGTTATTATTTTTTTTCCATGCGCTCGTTGATCCGCGGTTGCGACGAAAAATTGAAGACTCCGAGGGTCCTTCTATAGCACGACGAAAGATGAGTGTCACAACAGCCGACATTTATATACTTTATTATTATTAATTTCTATTTGTTTTTTTTTCTTTCAATGTACGGTGCATTTTTACACCTATTGTGAGAACAGGCGGTTTTTTCCCCTTTTTGCATATAAACAAGGCGTGTTCGGGAAAATGGATAAAAAATAAAATGGAAGATGAGGACATATATCACGGTTTGGTAAGATTATTTCTTTCGAAAAGTCCAACGAGCAATGGAAAAAGCCCCATATAAGCAGTGATTTTTTTTTACGGTCAGGTGAACATTCCAATTGAGGCATTAGTCGAAAACCTTACGTCATCCTCTCGTTTAACGGCTAAACCACGCATATACAGGTACAACGTGATCATGATGATCTTTATCAGCAATCGATCGATCGATCTACTTTTTTTCCACTCTGGCATAGATCTTAATCGTTATTGAGAACTTGTTCTTGGTTTTTTCTAGTGTGTATGTTATGCAGACTTTTTCTTCCAATCGTCCGTCGTTGAATCCTCGTTGGTGCAACATTTCTTTGTCAATAATGCAGCAATGCGATAATGCAGTGTTTGCTATTGTTGCAGTTCGTTATTTATGAGAGCAAGTGAATGTGTTCAAGGTAATTTGGATAGTGCAATATGGAGAGTTACAAGTGTGTCCGAACAATCATTAATAACTGGTGCTTATTGTATTCTTGTAATATTGAACTGAAAAAGTCAGATGTTCATTGCGATCTTTCGTTTATGAAAAATGAACTCTTTGTCGTCGATAAAGAGTTTTCCTGTCAACCTTGCGGAAGAAAAAAAATTACTTAGACAGTAAGTGTATAAATTAGAAAATGGTCAAACAACAACTAGCCCTATTTGTTCTCTCTTTACGATACTAGACAGAAACTTAACATAGATATTGGGGACACGCTTTAACAGGATATATTATTAAACAACATAGCGTGTGGTAATCTTTACATGCTTTTGTTCTCGTACTATATGTGCCTCAAGTCATTCCAACAACAATGAGCAATTAATTTATTATGCAATCGAGCGTTGATCCATCGTTTAATTAATTTTGACATATGCCCGTCCGCGATCGGAAGAATTTATTGTTTTGCCAAAAAATGTATTGTTAACTTTCAAACCATGTGCAAACATGCCGCTTTCATTCGTTTTGTTTTTCGTTCCGCTTTTTTTTCTTCGTTGGATTATACGAACAGCCGTTCCGTCTCCTCTTGACAAGTGATGGTATCGGTGTGTTCGAAATTTTGGATTTTCGTTTATTTGTTTTCGAGTCGATGCGTCTAAATGGAGCCTTTCGCAAAATCGCCCCTTTTTCCTCTACTTTTTTCCTCTCTACATTATCTAGTGCACCAGAGGCACCCCTGAGATTTTCCATATGATGACCGAGTCTACGCCATCATTTTGTTTTTATTGCAAACAATATTTTTCCTCTCGCTCCCCATTTATCGATCAATCTTCGATTCGTTGTTTGTTCATGGTTCGTACCTACTCCACGATCAAATCGTTCTCTTCTTTCCTCGTATATTGTATTTATTTCTGATATTTTCTATGCCTCCTCTGCACTCCCTTTTGTGCGGCACTATTCGTACGAAAGTTCGGCTGGATTTCAATCGTTAATGCATTTCTCGCATTTCGTTCCTCTTCTTACTGCCAACAATTTCGGATCAAAGCGATCGAAATTATCCGAGATGCCTTCTTTTACCATATGTGGGATACTTCATTTTTTATTTTCTGTTATAATGATATCGGCTCGTGGACTCGGTCTTTTTATCAAAAGTCTACTCTTACAGTGGATCACACATCGATCAGACATGTGCAGATTATAACGCAGACGATACGAACATTTTTTTCCTGCTTACCGAGATTTCGAAGTATAAACATCAATGACAGCCGAATCTTCGAAGCTTCTGTTTTCTTTCCGGACCGAATCGATATTCCGCGATCGAATAGATCTTTTTCATTAAGAATCGCCGCCAATGTGTTTTGTTAGTCACGGCCTTGATCGACAGCTTGCAAATGTTCGTCTCGCCGTTTATTTTTTCCCTCGACATTCGGATTCTCTTGACAAGTGTTACATCATCGTAATAAGCAATTTTTTTCAACACTTTGAAAACTGCTTGTGCTCTTATATATTCGCGTCCTCGAACTTTCGCCCACGATATTTCGTCTGCGAAATCTGAAGCGATGTACGAAAACGCGGGATATTTCATTTCCTCGATCGAAAAAAGTAAAAAGAATTTTGACTTCATGCGGATTTAAAAACCAGCAGCCTAAATTAGATTGAAAAGTATTCGAGGAATTCCTCGATTGACGCCGACGCAATAATTACTTCTTGGAATATACGAAAGACCAATTTGATACCGCTTCATCGAGTTTCTTTAATCTATGAAAAACGAATACATTTACGTCTCGATCGAGTCAACTAAATCTCGATTGCTTTTCTTTCTGCATTGTAAACCCAAACAATGAAATATTTGGTTGCCACTTTTTCCTTCTTATTTTGCAATACGAAAAAAATGCGTTGCCCACAATGTATCGTATCACCTCATGTCGCGTGTGTTTCCGTTTCGTCGTACAAAAATTCTTCTACTGCCTAAACTCTTGCGATAACCTGCGAACGTGTAATTGCGGAATACGGTATATATATATATATATATATATATATGTGTATGTAGTTACAGTCTACCGTGTATCGAAACGACATACAATCCACGTCTGTGCGCTCGATGTACTAGACCTTCTAGTACATTTGTATTTCTTTTGCCTTCGTCTCTTTTATCAATAATCGTTACCACTATTATTATTATCATTTTTATTATTATTTGGGAATGCGAGCACGCGTTCCAGCTTTGCGATATGAACGACAATTTTACAAATTTTTCGAAACGCTTATGAAAAATTCCCTCTGAATTATCCGTCGAGGCGTGTCTCATTCCGACGCCATTTTTGTTTGTATCGTGCGCCAACTCGTTGCTCGATCGCAAGATTTATCTTTTTTTTGGTAATCTTCGATTATTACGTTAAATTATCAGAGGGACCATTCGCAAACGTGAAAATGACGCGTCGTCCAACGTTCACCTCTCGCATCAAGCGGGAATATTGGGCAAGGGAATTCTCGTTGACGGCGTTTCTTCAAAATCCGCCGTCATCGGAATTTCCGTCAACCCCGCGCTCGCACCTTCGTTTTACATGTCGCCGAATATGCCGGCGAACGTCTTGCGAAGATTTGTCATCGTGTCCTCGGAATCCTCGCCTGTCTGGCTCTGAGATTGACTACCCTGTCGATGAAGAAGCGTTCTCGACGGTGGCAACGGTGGCGGTTCGTCCGTGCGTCGAGTTGGTGTCGCCGTACTGCTCACCGTGCTCGATTGAGACGCTGGATAATCATAAAATGAGAATAAATTTAATTAAAATGCCACGGTGGGGAATAACGTTGCAATTCCGTATAAACAAATATACACCAGTAGATATATCGAAGCAATGACCATAATGCAATGGTTGCAAGTGTATAATTGATTGGCAAAATCTGACGTCGATGTCGAGACCCGGAGGTGACCTAAAAGGGGGTCAATTTATCTTCAGGAAAAGATAAATATCAATAAATGGGAACCATCAAAGCTGGCACTGAATTTACCCGGTTATTGGGTAAACTTGTCTTTATTAAAAGTAATATAAATCATAAATGATAATAATAAAGTGCAACGAGATATGATCCCACTCTTCAAATAATATTTATTTTCCAAATTTCTATATTTTTCCAAATTTTGCCCGCAGACGAAAAAGTACCCATCCAATAGTTAAAGAATTTTACGCAAAGCTGCAAATAAAGATGAAAAAAAACTCGTTGCAGTCACGGAAGCTCGAGAATAATCGCTTTCGTGAATTTGAAGCCTTTCATTTGTCTCACCGCATCGTAGACGAACCAAAGGCACATGAGTATGCCACTTTTGATTTGTTAATCAGATTGACAAGCTGGGAGTTGAGTCATCGATTTCCACATTCTCCTTTCATAACTGCTTTTCATATGCAATGAACTAACGACTTTCAAACTGTAAAGCTCCATAAAGCAGCCATTTTCTTTCTCGCTGTACGATACAGAAGATTAGAAAAATGGCAAATGTAGGGTAGAAAGTAGATCTTATTGGAGACTAACGCATTGTGTAAATTAATAAACAAAAAAATTTCATATACAATTTGCAATTGACTTCAGTTCTAATCGATATACTATAATTCCTCTATGGATCGCACTGTTTTTTTCAGTTTTCACAGATTTATCGTGATCGAAAGAAATAGTAGAGCCAGAGGAATGATGCAAACCTTTCCCTATCAAGTTTTTATTGGTTTATTAATATGTTCATCTCCTTTTTCTTAGAATATTGATCTCGCTCTTTTTGTTTCAACTTCTCTCTTCCGACAGGATGCTGTTTAAGCCGTTCATATCTCCGTTTTTTCAGCTTCTCTTTTTCTACGAAGCCGTTCTTCTTTCGATAGCGGTATGGCAATCATCTGAGAGTCGCTTTTTAAATGTAACCTCATGCATATCCACACACGCGTAACGAAGATAGTGCTATTCCTCTGGCGCATCTATCATGCCTCTGGATCTCACATGTCAGGAGGAACCCAGAGGAATAACGATGTAAACGGGTTTTTATGCACAGCGTAGCATGCTACGTTTTTTCTAACCTCAAAATCTGGCGGTGAGTAGGTGTCGAAAAGTTCCACTTGAACAGGTAAAAAGTGACTTGTGTTATTGAAAAATGATACAGTCTGTAGAAAAAAAAACGTAGGCTACAAACATGATACGCCACAAGTCTCTTTGGAAAAGTAGATGTAGAAGGTACATGCTCTGATAAGCTTGATCAGCTAGCGCCACCCGTCACACAATTTAAGAACTGATTTGGAGCTTTCCAGAGGAATAATTGAGAAAAACGGTTAGAAAATTTCGTTATTTATTGTAAGATACTTGTGCTCGTTATTTTTCTTATTTTTTAGGGAGGAATTAAATAAATGTCCACTTGTTTAAAGGAATATTTGTCGTGATATTTTTGAATTTATAGTACCTCTACAGCTAGCTAGTGTATATGAAGTCTGGATAGTGACAGGCTAGTGGAACGATTTTCATACTCAATATACAGAATAAAAAGGATACACACGATTTTTCTATCAAATCTGTTTTGCAGGAAGATGTCGAAATATTTCAAACTGTTGTATGTATTCCAAAAAAACTTACAAAGTAATCGAATAGCATCTATTAAAAAAGTCAGATTACGTACAAAATAATCATTTCGGGAGAATTACCCATATATGGTTTAGAAAAAAATCTTTAAAGTGTTGGACCGATGTGGAGGAACACGGTAAGTGCAAGAGAAAGGAATCGATTGAGATTAGGAGAGCCTTATCACGACAAGTAAGTGCGTACTCACGCCACCCAGGTAGTCTTCGGTGGAAGTAATCGTGCCGGAGACGCCCATTGAGCATTCGAAGCCCTCACGCTGTGTGCACCACAACGTATGAAACGCGCTTACATCTACTGCTATATATACAGCCGAAGGGCATTTTCTCCACGTTGTACATCTCCACTCTTGGCTTTAAAATACTATGGCACTTTACATAGCCTACTCTCGGGCGCTCCGATACCATACAGCTATAAATAGGACCAATATTGCGTTCACTGATGAAGCTCATTTGGTGATGAAAACCGCAGTAGTTGATCAAATTGTCACTCATTCGAAGTATCCCAATCCGTCACGTTTACCCGTGTACTCGGGCGCCGACTACTAACATGAGGGCGAGGGAGTTTTATTGAGATTTGGATAGTAACAACTGAAGTTTACTGAGAACACAGCTGCGTGTATGGGTGAAGGCTTTCCACGGTTTTCCTATACCCTCGTGCGAATGCGATACAGTGAACCTTTCACGGGCAAAAATGTAGCTCCTGTGTAGAAATTTGAGTCGGGAAAAAGTCCTGCTCCTGATCTGCCTTCGCCAACTAATATCAGGCCATGGTCAAGCCATCCAGCGTGGATCAGGTTCGCCATGTCACAGGTCTTAGGCCAGGCCCCGATCCGCCGTTCCCTTTTTCGGGAACTGATTAGGAACTGGACAGGGAAACGATCAAGTACTGGAAGGGCTTTTGGCGATCTACCCGAGCAAAATAGATAGTATTAGGATACGTATACTGTTCGCGCAATCTTCGATAAACGCGAAAGAAATATTTTATGTTATTCTTAACACCGGTCAAGCAACAAGAGGAACGGTAGAAGGGAAAAAGAACTTTCTCGGGTAGAAAAGTCACTTTATTTAGAGGCGAAGTACTGCGCTTCTCGAAGATTATATAATATCGCGTATTAAACTATCGACTCTAAAGAACGAGGTAAGTGCCCGAATTACGTTCAGTGTAGATGCTTAAGGCGGGTACTCCATAAAGAGGCTTCAAAAACGCATTTTTTATTGCGTAAATTTATACTTCGAAACCTGTAGAATACGATGCAGTTAGTGATTTTGGTCAATTCTAAAAAACTATTTGGTAAATTCTAAAGAGCCTTCGAGCGTGACTCACCTCTGCATGCTCCGTTTAGAGCCCTACGCGCAGATATAGGCACCATGTGGTGAGGTGAGTCGTCTATTCAATAATAGCGGTTAGAAACGCTTCTTTACCCATAGGAATATAGTATTACGAGGAATCTGAAGGACTATTATATGGTGCTGGAATAGCTGACTAATCGGTTAGTCAGAGAATCATACGTTTATCCCTTGCCGAAACTTTAAACGCGATTATCTCGAAACTTTTTTTTTCGGTGAGTTGAAAATCAGTGTACACGATTACTCAAAAACTATTTGACTGATCAAGCTCCTACTTGGCACAGGTTTTTATGATACTTATGTGCCATTGATGAACTTAAGCCCGACTAAAAGTTATCAAAATGAACATGTTTTTGGTTGGATCAAAGTTTGAAATTATTTCCGAAAAATCAACTGCTTTGTTTTAAGGCCTTCCCTTTAGCCAATTATCATTATTTTTCAATATTAATGGTTCATCAAGTGACCACATGTGTATACTAATCAATTTTTCGCGCTGACTGTTGCGCTGACTGACGCGCAAACAAAAGCGCAATTTTTGGATGCTCTAAAAACACGGAGACGAGCGAGAGGATCACTCACTAAAGCAGCGCGAGCAATCCTACAGGGCCAATAACGTCCTTGCGTCAGGAGCGCGGTATTCACGGTTAGGGCGACGAACGTTGAGAATTAGCACCTGTTAATATTTAAGACGGCATACGGAATATTACGCTCATGTCGATATTTTTCCTTTTCAACTAAAATCTGCACATACCGCCCGTCTCGTTCTCTACAATACGGAATTCTCTTGAATTGACTTTTCAGGATTTATGCCGGAAATATTACGATGCTAATTTTACAAAATATACTTCTTCTTCTTTTACTTTACCTTAAACTGGTGTTTTGCTTACAATTTAAAGTGTTATTACTTTTCTCATCTCAGTGTAGCGGAAAATTCAACTGGTAGTGGACAGACCTTTGTGACTGAGCGTTTTAAGTTTGTCTTTTCAGTACGCAATGAAACTTCTCGGACGAGTCCGTCTGGACCTTGATGTGTATCAGTGACGCGGGCTAGTTCCCATCGTGGTGGCGGCAAAAGGTCATTCTTGAGAAGAACATAGTCACTCTTTTTTGCGATCGCATTCTCCTTTCTCATTTTCGTCTTCGTTGCAAGGTATGCAGACAATCGTTTGACCGAATGCGCGCAATATGTGTTCTCGCATCGCCTATACGCGTTGCCAGCGCGAGAGAAGATTCTCGTTTACGTCGAGTAGAGACGGTTCAGGAACGCCGAGAAGCGGTCGTCCTATCTAATCTAGAAATGCCCGGGTGTTAGGGCCTCGAAAGACTCTGCATCTTCGCGCAATGCAGTCATCGGACGGAAATTTAACGCTGCTCGATTTGATATAGGAGAGTCGCTAATTCGAGTTGCCACAAAGTATGCGCGCCTAAGACGCGTTTCAAATGATATTTAAAAATGTTCACACCGTATTATAAGTGTATGGCCCGTGTCACTAAACATACAAAGATCGCAGTATAGTATTTATGCGCCCTTTGTCCTCGATCTACGTAAGGTATTACTTGAAGAGAGCCTGCACAGTCCACTCCGCAATACAAAAATGGCGGAGCTAGATTGACTCGCGGAGATGGAAGATCTCTTCAGCTGAGATGCCGAAACTGCACGTTCGCGAACGCATTTCGAGCATCGACTCATTCTTTTTTTTACCAGAGAGCGGACGCCGATAATTTAATCATTTTTACGAAGTAACCGCAATGTCAGTTGTGTACAGGCATGCAATGTCCTTAAATGCACTTGGTTCACTATTATCTTGCTAACGTGATGACGCGTTATAATATAATCGGAAAGCGTTCATCGTACGAAAGAAACGAGTGCCGGAGCCGCCCGCCAAGACGCAACTGATCCTTTCCATCTAGAAAGGGATTTAGCATTTTCAGTGGTGAGGAACGTGGAAGGGGCGTTTTGTTCCTCAACGCTCCGATTTCGACATTGAACCGTTCTATCTGGATACGATTGACCCAGTATCGTGGATTGGGGATACTATGATAGATTTTCTAATGAAAATCAATATATTTCTTTAAATAATATGGGTTAAAAAAAATGGAAACATCAATTTTTATTAGTCTCTTTATCTTCCAAATAGCAATTTAAAATATTAAAAAATAATTGAGAAAAAAATGAGTCGTGATCAAAGTTATACTGAGATTGGGGTTACTTTGATACCCCTCTTTTTTTTAATGAGAATCGGAAGTAACCCCATAAAGGAGCATATTTCCTAAAGGAGAAACAAAACGGTCAACGGGAGCGAAAGTTACAACGATTTTTATTGTTTTGGGGTTACTTTGATCGAATAAATATTACATCTTTACTTTTCACAATCAACTTCGTTGATAACCAACTGGAATTTTATATTTGTTTATGCGGTAACACACACATGAACTTCAAAACTTTAAAAAAACTAGCTAAAAAAAGTTGCAATACATATGTCTACCTAGGTATCTAAGTAAATCATAAAACGAGATCACATTGGTTTCATTAGGAACATGTTTCACTTAAACTAGGTCACGGACTAAATCAGACTAATTGCAGGATAAAAAATATCGAATAACAATTTGATATTTTTGTCTTACAATTAGTGTGATTTGGTACAGAATTGCAGAATTGTAGGTTAAGAAATGTTCTTGATGAACACGTTAACAACATTTCTCAACCTACAATTGAAACCTACAATTAAAAAGATTATCAAAAGACGCAAATCCCTGAGGATAATCCGAGGCCAGCAATAAAGATAATGAGTGGGGTGAAATTGATCAATGATCAATGTTACCCCGTCGAAGCAATCAATGACACACCCTAACGAAACAACTGTCGCCCATAAAATATGTATTTGAGGTTACGTCACACAACAAAGCATAATAGTGTAGTTTAATAAACATCTGACAAGGTGATTGTTACCAAAAAACATGTCATTGCAACACTCAACTGGTTATTTTTCAAGTTATTGGAGCATAAATAATAGTTTAAGTACATTGCTTACGTTTTTTTATATTTTCAGGCTTGCCAACCGTAAAAAAAACTGTCGGTCGCGATCAGAAACTTCCCCATTTGAATTTAAAAACAAAACAAAGTTTTTATCAAAGTAACTCCACGAATCAAAGTAACCCCAATCCACGGTACTCTTTTGCTTCCCGAATATCAGCAACCATGAGCATGGTCACATCAAACTTCTCTCTTGTGACGCGAGCGCGCAACTTTAGCACGTAATACTTTAATCGTAATGAAAAAGCTCCTTCGGCCGCTACCAAGTGTACGGTGGTACTCGAACCATGTTCGCTCTCGATGAGTTCCCGTCGATCCTCCTTTCGTTTCTCCACCGAGAATGAGCTTGGCCAAAATGTAGATTTTTTTCTTGAGCCATTGCAGCCCTGGCCACCAGAGTGGATGGTTTATTATTGGGAGTACAAATAAGTATCCGCCGTTAGACAAATGATGGCCTCACCAGGAAGTTATGGTTGAAGTTGTCAGATGTAAAACGTCATATCGTAAGGTTGGACATCTGGCAGACCATAACCTTGAAATATTAGTGATTTTGTATCAGTATCACATAATTTTTTTCGTGCGAAAATGTCGAGTTTTAACTTGAACAAGTGTCATTTTCGCCCTTCCGCTACGTTCTTTGTACGGCAATGAGTAATTGCAATTTCTTGTGTATGATTATCTTTTAATTTGTATTTAACCCTAAAACTCATGACTGGGGTCCGGTCGCACCCCAACTTTTATGCAAAAAATTAGGTTTTCTGCCGTTTTTCAGTCTTTAAATGGATTGTTTACTAATGGAATGTTAATTGAATCAGATGGCTCGCACACTATTCACCTTATTATGAAAATACGAAGAAATTGAGGTATGATAAAGTCCATTTACCCCCGTAGGACCGGTTTAATGACAAAGAAAAGCACCGGGTGCATATACACCCCAGTCATGCGTTTGACGGTGAAAAAAAATAAACATGAGTTGTTGGGTTAAATATCGTTATCGTAAAAATTATCGCGTTACCGTTCGCTGTTTGCGAGTTTTAATGTAAACAGATCGCAAAGCATTATTCTTGGACAGTAGGGATTAATTTACCGTCGTATTTATCGAAGAAAATAAAAATTGATTCAATAAAAAAGCATCAGTATTATTTAAGACGTTTCTACTGTTCGTTGTACAACTAAACACTGTTATGATAAAAACATTTTTCTATTACTACGTATTACATTATTATTATCTTCGACCTTTTCACCGTTAATTATGCAACTAATGCATATTGTTCATTGGGCATTGCTATATTAAAAATATTCTTGTACCTTTATGCATTTATGGAGATCTCTCTGGTATAAATCATTTTCCATCTTTCTCGCTCGCAGCCCACTGCTCGAGTATCATTCTGTCTCATACACAGCCCACTTCTCATTATTTATTTGTTCCGTCTCTGTTACAGGCAGCTTACTTCTCGAGGTCTTACAATTAGTAATAGTGGCGCCATCTCCGTTTGACCACATTTTTGTAGCCACTTTATTCAAGTCTCTCCATAAGAATTCGGACACCTCCCACTCTAGCCTCCATGTGTCTAACCTTACGGTATGACGTTTTAGATCTGACAATTTGAATCATAACCTCCTGGTGGGGCTATCTTTTGTCAAACGGCGGAGACTTATTTGTCCTCCCAATAATTCGTTGACCGAAATTCTGCGCGACGTGCAGTCGGCCGGATAATCGCGTGTGGGTACGTGGCACAATAATATTTGTGGTAAGTTCGGTTGAGTTCCTGACACTTGATTCGCGACGTGCGGTTTCCAACGCGCCTAGTGTTGAGAAATCCAAGCGAGCGCGACGGTGGAATCCGTCCATCTGTATATCGGAAAACCATCGAAACGAAGCGAACTTTTCACGTACTCGATAAGACGCACTAACAACACAATCGTGTTTAGCTTCAAACGCCCTGTGGAGACAGTTTTCAGCGGCGCTACTTTTGATTTCGCCGCAAGCAAATGTACAGATATATCACTCGGCGAGTGTAGTACGCGCACAAACACCACCGCGGTGTAAGTACGACTTAATGCGTCTGCGAACCCATGTAGTTCGAGCGCTGAATGTTCTTTGGTAGTGCGAATCCACTGATGAATTCGTAATTTTGAGAAGTTTGGGAGATCGCAACGATAGCTCTCCCAGACTTCACGTAATCTCTGTGAGGCGAGTTCGTCCCATTCTACCTTTTCCAGCCAAAGATCTTGCATTAATATCTTTGCTGTAACAACAGCCGGTGACGCCCAACCGAGACCGTTATAAAGACGCGCGATATGAGATAAAACTGAGCACTTCGTGACGCTTGATCAGGTCGAGTCCTCAACTTAAAAAGTAAATAAAGGGTGTCTCAAATGACCTGACATTTTCGTTAATTAATAAAAATTAATTAATAACGTATTATTTATTTGAAAAGTAGGAATATTTTGATTTTAATATAAGGTATAAACATGGAAGTTACGTGTGGAACGCAATATCCGACACAACCATGAAACTTCGTCTGCTCTAACTGAATTGTTTCGCTCGTAGTGTGGCAGATTGTGCCATCTTGTTGAAACAATCTGTCTTCCAAGTTCATGCCGTTCAGTTTATTCCATAAAAAGTTTGTTATCATGTTCACTTGCTGAGCAGGATAGCAAATCGAGGTGGAGTGCGGCTATGTTTTCATTCGACCGACCGGTACGAGGACGGCCACTGCTTTGCGCGGTCGGAATTGAAACACTAACCTCAAATGTTGTGATTAAATTCCCCAGTGTTGCGAAATGGTGCGTTATGATGACCAAAAGACGAGCAGAGTTTTCGGACCGTCTCTGCAAAATGTTCACCATTTTTGTAGTGAATTTTCACAATTTCTATGCGCGGCTCGATTATGTAACTCTCCACGACTAAACCTCAATACTTCCTGATGCAAGTTGTCGACGAATAGTGCTCTATGTTCGCCACAAAAAAGTGGCGCGCAATTTGAAATGTCAGGTCATTTTGTGACACCCTTTACATTCTTGTTGCGATGCCGCCTTAATCCAAGCACGTTTAATTTTACTTGGTCTTCGCGCACGGTTAAATCAATTGCAGGCTCGTGCTTTTCGCCGTGCATGCCCTTGTACTGCTCTGGGTCGTGTGAAGCCCATTTGCGTAACTTAAACCCCCCCCCCCTCTCTGGTACCGTGATAACGTGTTCGCGAAATTCGCGTGCTGCTTCGTGATTATCTCCTCCAAAAAAAACGCCGTCGACGTAAGTTGAGTGTCGCACCATATCAACTGCAGCTAGGACATCCTCTCCTTCATCCGACACGAGTTGAAGTAAGACGCGGTTTGCTAGATACGGGGCACATGCGGGGCCATACGTAACCATCAGAAGGCGATAAGCGTTAACGGGAACCTCTTCTTTCGGTCGCCAAACCATGCGCTGGTTAGCAGTGGCATCCGCGTGCATTCGAATTTGTCGGAACATTTTTTTCAATGTTTGCGGGATACACGAAACGGTGCTACCGCTAGCTTAGCATGACCGATGCAAGTGATCGTTTAACGACGTGCGGTTTAATGTAGCGCTTAACGCGTTAAAAACGACCCGTAAGCGAGTTGTCGAGCTGCTTTCCCTTATTACTGGGTAGTGAGGCATGTAGAGGGGCTTGTGGCTCCCTCTATTCTTTTGAGCCCTTTCCATGTGTTGCACGGCTTCGTAGTCCGAAAGAAAAGCGTTGTAGGCTGCGGCTACTTCTGAATTTTTCACGAGCCGACGCTCGTTCACAACGTATTTTGTTAACGCAATTTGGTAGCTCTCTCCTAGTTTTGGAGGTACTCCATTGCCGGAAGGGAGCCGAACTACGTATCGACCCTTTTCATTGCGCGAATGAGTTTTGACTAAATGATTTTCGCACTCCTCTTCCTCAGGTGTAAGGAACGTTTTAGTAGGAACATTTTGAATTTCCCAAAATTGCCGAAACATCGTGTCGATGTTCGGGGCACGAGGCAATGTAGAACTGCTTGCGAAGATGTTGAGTCGCTGTTAAAGACACAGATGGGGTCGGAGGTTATTCAACCTAGCGTAGTGAGCTGCACTGTGGGTGACCCTGTGGGTGACACTACGGGGTCCCTGCTTTATCAATCCTAACAGAAGATGGCCGTTAGGATAGATCGGCTCCGATGAGTACGTTGATCGGTTCGGAGTTTTGTGAATCTAAATTGGCCAGTTGGAGACCTTTCAAATGCCGCTATTCATCGAAGCAGCAAGCTTTTGTTGCGGCGTAAGACGTTAGTTTTTGGTAAACCTGAGCTGTTAATGGTAAACGTGGACCTTTGCCGGTGATCGATTCGAGTGTGAGATCGATCCGCGAGGTTGCATGCCCGGTATATTCATTACCGAATACATTAATGCCGAGATTCGCTCGGTGTCGTGAAGTGAGCGGTTTTTGCGCGAGATACGCCGTGATAAATGTATGCGAGGATCCTTCATCGAGTAAAGCGCGGGCTTTAATTACTCGGTTCTCTTTTGTGCGTAGGCGTACTCACGCGGTAGCCAGCAAAACACAAGGATTCGCAATCGTTTTCTGGTGTGTAACTGTAGATTGCGGTTGCAGGTCCGTGCGCTCTGGCGAATTTACATCGCCTTTTATTGCCACTGTAAGTGTTGCAGTGGCTTCAGTTTCAGTCGATATGCTAGGCACATCGACTGAACAGGAACGAACTGTACGAAGACGCAAAATTGGAAGCATTATTGAAGGGAAATTCATGCCAAACGCAAGAGCTCCCGCAAATAACGCTTAGTAAGCTGAAAAGTCGACATTTGCGCACGAAAAAAATTGTCATGCTGATACAAAATCGCTAATATCTTAAGGTTATGGTCTTGCCAGATGTTCAACCTTACAATATGACGTTTTACATCTGACAATTTCAACCATAACCTCCTGGTGGGGCCATCTTTTGTCAAACGGCGAAGATTGAGTCTCTCGCTCTACAAAAGAACGATTTTTGGATGCTCGAAGAAACTCAGGCGAGCAGGAAGATCACTCACACAAGCAGCGCCAGCAATCCTACAGGGCCAATTACATCCTTGCGTCATTAATATTTAACACGGCAAACGGAATATTACACCCGTGTCGATATTTTTCCTTTTCACCTTAAATCCGAACAGATATTTATTATCATATAGCACTCGAGAGGTGACGCTCGTTCGCCACTCACTATCCGAGCGATTAAGCACGGATGGTGCACGCTGTAAGCATTGCACTCCTGTACGTGGTACAACGTATCTCGGCCAGAAGATTGTAATTTCCAAAGATAGACGGTAAATCGTAAAAAAAGATTTTGTGATTTTCCCGGGTTGTTCCATGGGAGGGCCTGGTCAGGTAAATCAGACAAGGCATGTTTGGCCAGGGCTCGACACAAAGTAGGGAATGCCCGGGCCCATTTCTGCACGGGCCGGGCATTTCCTACTTCTTGTTGAACCCTAGGCACGCTTGCCTCGTCCAATTCACGTGACTGGGCCCTTTCATGGAAGATATCGAAAAGATCACATTGTTTTTTTCGGCTTATATACTCTTTGTTTGGAAATTACGATCTTCTAGCCGGGATACATTGCGAGCAAGTACATCTTCGCGCATTATCTACCCGGCCAGAACATTGACATGTCCTGAAAAGTGGAGAATGTCTTTGAGAACTGTATAAAGCTCCTTTACTTTTCACCTCATCAAATATTTTTATAATTGATTAGGTTGAAACCAATAAATGTGTTATAATTCTGTTCACCATAATAGCCTCCATGTTCGTACATATAACGTCCATGTTCGTACTTTATATAATAATAAAAATATTGGTACTTTCCGAATAAATTAAAATGCCAGGTCATATTGAGATACCCTGTACTTGATAAAATTTGGTGCACCAGCCAGCCATCATGGCTAATGACTCGTTGCAGTGGTTGCACTAGTATTAATAAGACGCACACTTCGAAGCATGAGGCGAAAAAATGTTTACTGGGCTAGATGCTTATCCGGATCGCATTGGTTCGAGGCTTAAATGATAATTTAACGTAGATTCGCGTACCTTGTGAATCACGACGTTGCAGCTGATGATGACTATCGGACGAGGCTACATCGCCAGCGAGAGCGGTAGTAGATCCCAATGAGCCCTGGCTGGCCATGCTCGCCATTGAGCCCATGCTACCATGAGAACCGAGAACCGGTGCCGGTCCCGGTGGAGGTCCACGATCTTCAACCGGACTCGCGACCTGGCTCGACCCCGACATCGAGCCTCTCGATACTGTTTTTATCAGCACGCTGTGCGGACGACAAAACGCCTTGGACGACGAAAAATACACGGTTATCCATCGTGCCTAACATTTATTCAATTGCTCCACTCGCTTCTCCATTCATTAGTATAGAATCGATGAAAATACGAACCTGCATCTTCGCGGTGACCAAATCGGCTATATGACGGCGATCTTCCTCCTGGGAGTCGCCCATCAACGAGAGTGCACTGTCGTTCACTTCGATGATGTATTCGCGACCGTCTTTGCCAACTAGCAGCTCAATGGCGCATATATCTAGGCCACCGAATAACTGCGACACGTGGTCGACCCAGGCACGAAGCTTCTCCGTAACTGAGACTTGTTCCAGCATCGCTGAGCCCGTATTGGATTTCCAGTTACCACTGATACTCTTGCGCCTGTAATTCACGTGCGTTGGAACTTATCTACCATTTTATTTATACCATTTGAGAAGGGGTAATTACTACACTGGGAATGGAAGAATAGTGCATGGTAGTTATAATAAACACCCATGTTAAATGATTGTACCTGGTTCATTCAATGTAATGCACCCTTCTCAAATGTTGAATGAGAGAAAAAACTGTATTCTATACACCCATAATGAATACATTTTTCAAAGCCGCTAATCGCCCCTTTCCGTGCCGACATTTTTTGGGACGTCGCCAGATCCTACCACATCCCTATAAGGTTTTGACAGGAACGCCGCGCGTAGGGAGTTCACATTAGAATCCAAGTGGATTCCGGGCTATTTCCCGATTGACGTCGCTTGAGATTTTTTGATTGTTAATTCGCAACCGGAATTTGTTGGATCTCCCAAAAAAGAAATGTCCTCTCGTGATCCCGTGCATAACCTTGTCGGAGAGTCCCAAGATGTACCCACAACTCTATTGGAATTTGTTTAGGGCACCATTGGCGTAACCAAGAGGAGGCTCGGGTAGACCCGCCAACCCGTTCCCCTTCTAATCGGGATACCACTTTGGAATCCAATGTACGAATCCAATTTGAATCCTAAAGGATTCGCACATTATCGTATAGAATCCAATACGATTTTTTATGGATTCCATCGCATTCTGTCCGTTGAATTTTCTAAACAAAGTATGATATACAAAATGAGTGGATCTTAACCCTCAGGGTACGGACTATAAAAATGTAACGGTCCGTACGGACGTGGGTTAGCCTAACCCGGCAACTTTGATCGACTTTATATTGGGTTGTAATTAATCAATTAGAACATTATGTTTTTTCGATCGATCGGAAATTTTCTCAGATATACAATGATTTTATCAGATTTGTGATATTTTTTTATTAAAAAAGTTATAGTTGAAAATATAAACGCTACTTTCGCTACTTGGCGCTACTTTCAAAATTCGCTCGCGTTACGCTAACCCAGTCCGTACCCTGAGGGTTAAAAAAGTATAAATCGCTTGAAAAAGTATATCTTAAAAATCGATTTGAATCTTATTATTTAAAATCCACCGTAATTATCATTTGTTATTTATTTTAATACACTTTGTCATAATATCACGACACACTACAAAATAGATCCAAATACTCCGCCTAACCCGATAAAAAATGCTGGCTACGCCAATGAGGGGGCACTATTGGATTCTCCACTGTTCCCCGATGAACGTCATTCGAGAATTCTTGCCACGATCAAACCGAAAATCCGTGAAAAGTCACGAAAAAAAACTCGGCGTTTTGAAACATAACCTGCGCACTTTGTGAGCGTGTATGTGTATCTTGATATATCAAAGTGTAGTAAAATAAATTACATTACATTACACTACATTACATTACATTACACTACATTACATTACATTACACTACATTACATTACATTACACTACATTACATTACATTACATTACACTACATTACATTACATTACACTACATTACATTACATTACACTACATTACATTACATTACACTACATTACATTACATTACATTACACTACATTACATTACATTACATTACACTACATTACATTACATTACATTACATTATCGTTTTTACACTTTGTGTAAAAACGATAATTACAGTGATGAGAGTCAAATCGAGTTTTAAGATATACTTTTTCAAGCTGTTTAAACTTTTTAAAGATATTTTTTAAGATCCACTTATTTGTATATCTATGTACTTTGTTGAGAATATTCAATCTATAGAATGCGATGGGATCGATCTAGAATCGTATCTATTCGATAATATATCTAATCGTATTCTATTCGATAATGTGGGAATCTTTTGGGATACAAATTGGATTCCAAAAGGAAATCCCGTTTAGAATCCAATGTACGAGGGTGACGTTTTGGTATAGGGATCCAATGCGATGAGCGGATGGATCCCTATCAGGAAGTGAGGACAAGTATAGGTATTCAAATGGATCCCTACGACAATTTACGCACAGGTTGAATTGTCATTTGTTGAGGGGCGGCTATACCCTTTAAACCCGTTTTTTCCGCCGATAAAAACATTACGTGTCTAGCATTCTTTTGATGCTCTGCCAAAAATATGAGCTTTGACAAAATCGAAAGCGAACAACAAAGTGACGTTCCTCGTCTGTCGACTAATTTTCAAAAATGATATCTTGTAAAATGCACGTATCTTGTAATTATTTAAGAGCGATGAAGTAGTTATAGTTTTCCTTTCGCAGATATTTTCGCAAAGCTCGTTCGTAAAAAGGATGAAAAAAACGTAGACACCAACGTTTACAGATAACAATATAGGGAAAGAAAATTGGACTACGATACAGGAAGGGGATCCTCCCATCCTATTTTAATTGGATCGAGACGTTTCCTCCTGTGGGAAAGTAGAAACCGAAGGCTCTAGTGTTTGTGCTATTAGCGTGCAGGACTATAGAACAGGCATTGGAGGGTTGTTTGCAGTAATGCGAGGTTTTTCCGCGCGCGAATAAAGCGCATCCGATCAGCCAATATTGCAGAGCCTTTACACAAATGTGTACGGCTTATTTTCAGTAAAGAGGGAACGCCAATAGGAGCGTTCGTCCACACTTAACAGCAAATAAATAGACTTTGTTTTATCATTTCTCTATACCTTACTATCAATAATATGGAAAAATACGATCAAAGGACGTGTCGACTGCGGAGAGGCTTCTCCTGATAACTCTCGTTAAAAAATAGTGTCTGAACAGCTACATAAACACACGGAAGCTCGCTACAGCTCATCAGTTGGGACATAATCGAAGTAAACTCACATGAATGCCTTGTAATTGTTGCCAATTTTCTGCACGTGAACGTCGTACTTCGTATCGACATAAGGCTCAGCGGTGCAGTATGACGTCGTCATGGCTGCCAGTGATGCCAGATCTTGGAACTCCTGGAGGTTCTCGGCGCGTGCTTTGCCGACTCCACCGTGAGCGTGTCCGAGTTTAACCACGACCGGATAACGAGGCGCATTGACCTGGTAACAATCACGAAATAGGACAACCCCGTTAAAACAAATATACAATATTTCAATGTATCGAGCAAATCTATAAATATCTTATGTACAAGGGAAAATTTTAGCGTGTAATAACGGTGCTCCCACGCCTCTGCATATTTATATATATTGGGACGTTGAATATGTTCTTGCTGTATTCCAACAGATGACGTTACCAGAACTGCTTGTGTGCAGTTTAAGATGGTAACGCATCTATAAAGAAGTACTATAAGCAAGCTTGAAATTAAGTGTATGTTATTTCGCCGAAGTGTAAACAACTTTTTTTTCATAGTGTTAAACATGTCAAATTTCATGCCAAAAAAGGGTGTTTGCGGGGAATTTGACTGCACTACTTTATTTATTTTTAAACTGCACCTGAATCATACAGAATTCTTGCTGAGACTTGCGGCACCACGCTCTGTCGGAAACAACATGCAGAGATTGGTTTAGACGCTTCAAAAATAATGATTTTGATGTGTTGAATTGGAGGCATTACTTCATAAAGACTCATGTCAGACGCTAGCTGAACTTGTAGAATCATAAGGAGTTGATCACACAACAGTTCGGAAACGTTTGAAAGCATTAGAAATGATTTCTTTTCAATGAAGCATTAATTTTCACGAAAAAACAGCGAGAACTTATTCGGCATTCCAACATCCCATGTGTGTGCGTGTGTAAAATAATGATCTCTCTTTTGGTTTCAACTCGTTTCGTCGAGACTACAGCGTCATTGCTTTGTTGCAATGGCTTCGGTCAAGCGAATTAACTTATCTTAGCAATACCTTGCTGTGCGTTATTCTCGCACAGAGATAACTTCAAGCAAGTACTGTGACCTATGCAGAAACAATATAGCCGAGAAAAATTAACAAAACTTATGAATTATTATTAATATGATAGCATAATATTTGCTCGATTAATTTCCACATTAATATGTTTTTACTTCGATTCAGAACGGATAACACTTTTTTCCCCAACTATAAAAAAATCCTACGTCCTATTTCAATTTCAGTGAGATATTGAAAAGTGGAATTTTTTATTGGCGTATATGTAGCAATTACTAAGTAAACGAAGATGTCTTTGAACAAAAATGTTCAAACTTCAATAAAAACATTTTGTGTAATTTAACATTTCCAAGGGACCGATGGAAAAAAGGGAAACCATTATTTTATATTATTTTTTCGGACAGATTAATTGTTCCGCCAATTTCCCTGTACTTTTAGTATCGTCGGTTTTTTTCCTTTCTATTCGTTGATGATCTCTTTTTTGTGATTGCCATGGCGTACATGTGAGATTGCCCAGTTTTTGTTTATCTCGACTTGCGCGGGTGCATTTAATAATTATCGCGCGAGCGGCTGTGACGGCGTTTAGGCCAACGGGTTGGCTCTCACGATAAATTTTCCCCACGGTGCAGTGGGAAACGGATTTTCACACGCAAGAAATTAATTAGCCGTTGGGGAAAAAAGTGCGCGGACGAATCTCATAAATATACGAAACATTCAAGTAGTGATGTTGTGGCGAGGTCAAGCACAATTCGATGTTCAAAATTTGCGCAAAATTCGCTCCTCTCTCTACCTCGCTCTCATGTTTCCGTCGTTTTTTTTTACAGGCATACCGACAAAGAAGCGATCTGCTGTTCGAGATTAATTGAGGTGGAGGACGTGAATAAGGGTCATGGCTCTCTTAATCATCGGGGACGACCAATTAATTTCTAGCGCTACAGATAAAAAAATCACCTGCTTTACTTTTTCGCCTCATTAAATAATTTGGCTATTCGTTATGCTCAAATCATTAGTTATTGTAATCCCGGTATTTATGATTCTTATCCTCGTTGATTATCATTCATGAAATAAAAGCTTTTAATAGTGAATAGAATTACAACACATGTATTAGTTTCATCCTAAATGAATTATAGACATCTCTGATGAGGTGAAAAGCAAAGTAGCTTTACACAGTTCTCAAAGACAGGCTTTATTTTTCAGGACACGTCAATGTTCTGGCCGGGTAGAAATTACGTGAAGATGTACTTGCTCACAATCTATCCCGGCCAGAAGATTGTAATTTCCAAACACAGAGGGTAAGTCGTAAAAAACGATTTAGCGATCTTCCCGTTTTGTTCCATGGGAGGGCCCGGTCAGATAAATCAGAGAAGGCAAGTCTTGTCAGGGCCCGACACAAAGTAGGGACTGTCCGGTCACATTTCTGCACGGGTACATACGCCTCATCCGTATTCAGACAAACGATACCTCTTAATTAATTTATTATCAGCCCGAGTAGGTACCGTAGGAAATTTGAACATTCCTGCCCCTGCTGTTCACAGAAATAACACCCTTTATTCACGACTCATTTTTGGTACGTTTTGTAATATTTATACGACCCATTTTTGGTAATTTTTGTAATATTTCTACGACTCATTTTTTGTACTTTCTGTAATATTATTATCTTGTACGTATTTCTCGCTATTTGATGCTGATATTGTGACCAGACGGTCGAAAAATCACAGTCCAAAAAAAATTATGCAAATTTCCATCGCAAATTTTCACGGCTATTGATTCATTTCTAAAATTACCTCAATGAAGCTGCTCAATTTGGGCATGGTCTTCAACGTATAAAAGGAGTCAAAACATCGTGGGAATAAAATTAAGCAGTCGCCATTAAATTCCCCCTTGCGCACACCTTCCAATCTCTTGACTTACTTAGTATCTTGGGGAAAAATTTAAGAAAAAAAGGAACTTCTAACACGTGAGAGGTTTGCGGAGGCGTTGTTATATTACAGCGACGTCGCACGAGTGGCCACGGTGGCGGCTTCGAGACGTTGCTCAGTAAGAGCACATCTCTCTCTCTCTCTCTCTCTCTATATATATATATATATATATATATATATATATATATATATATATATATATATATATATATATATAAATCCGCGATGTAAGATCAACGTGGATAATAGCGCCACCATAACCGTGCTCTGGCGCCGTGTTTGGCCGTAGGCGAAGAGCCTTTTCCCATGATGATGTCCTTAGTTTTGAGATCTTGGACTTGCGATGCCGCAGCATCTCTCATTGCATTCGATTCGAAAATCTAAACGTTCGCTTGGAGTTTTCTCTCTCCTCCATACTAAAGAACCGATTCATGTAATAGGTAATAAATATATGTACGCACACACACACACATTCACACACACGCACACACACGCACGCGCGCGCCCGCGTGTGTGTGTGTGTATGTGTTTTCGTGTATTGATTGCATCTCTTACAAATACGACCAACCTTTTATATTTCTTAGATATCTCTCTCTCTCTCTCTCACACACACACAGTCTATGGCTTCGACAGCACTCGAAGGTGTATTCTTTCATGGGTGTTTTATTCTAATCTCTCGAATAAAGCGGAGGAAGTAACGGCATGAGTTATGAGCTGAACGTGCGAGAGATTCCATGGTAAAAGTGGATAAAAAGGAAACAGGAGGCGTAAAAAAGAGAAGAAGAAGAAATGAGACAGAAGGGAGAAGCGTGGGTAGTCTGTTAGGTGTAGCCGGATCGACAATGATTTATTTAACCCTCGGCGCAATGTGTCTCGTTGAAAAATTGTTTGTTTGAGTCCTAGCACGCATCGGGTTCGTGCGGAACTTGTTATTAGTTTGCGGTCAATCGTGCTCGAAAAAATATATGTATATATTTGTGCGAAATTTGGGGCGAAAAGTTTGTAATGTAACGGATGTGGGCGCTAAACGTTGCGCCATTTGCCCATTTTTTTAATACCCTTGCCTTTGTTAAGTGATATAATTGATTTCCGCTATTTAGAATTATTTTTCGTGCAGTTGAGAATATGGATATACTTATGCTTCTTATCAGTTTGTCTCGGTCAATGAATGGAAGATCGAAAAATTGACAAACGCATGATGACACCTAAGTGTCTCGTCAATGAGTCTTGTCTTCGCCATTATCAGTAGACCATCATCGTTTCTGCAGAGAAAGCAAACTCTTTACCGAGAAAATATCCTAGTTCCATAGTTTCGGTACGTGAATGAGGCCCAATGCTGGCACAGTACAGTCACAAGATCGCGAATCGCTTTTGTGTGTTACATTTTTTCTTCTCCGTCTCTTTGTCGGCCCGGGCGCATACTTGGATGGGTGACCATTTACGCGCTCACGGGCCTGCGGCCCGACTACTGGGCAGAAGGCAATTTTACCGAATTTCGCATCTCTAACGCCAAGTAACGCAACTGAAGCTCAGCGACAATTAGTCCAGTAAAAGAGACGAAAATCCAGCACTTTTCAGCGTAGAATATGAATTTTTGACTGAAGGTAGATGGTTGCATACTGAAAGTAACCCCAATAAAATGTTGCCCTTAAACTCGCCCCAACCATAAGAAATAGGGGTTGAAAACTTAAAAATCGCCGTATCTCTCTAATCGATAGCCCGATAAAAAATGTTTCAAACAAAAGTTGTTTGGAATAATAAAATACGCATAAAGTTATGTGACGTCCAATCCCTTACCTTTGAGCGCAGCGATATGTCTACTCTGCTCGCACACGCATCAACCACGAATTTTCGAATCGTTTTTGTGCTGCTATTTTCAGAGATGGCGGGTTTATTATTCCAAACAACTTTGTTTGAAACATTTTTTGATCGGGTTATTAGTTATCGAGATACGGCAATTTTTAAGTTTTCAACCCCTATTTCTCAGGGTTGGGGCGAGTTGAGGGGCAACATTTTATTGGGGTTACTTTCAGTATGCAACCATCTACCTTCAGTGAAAAATTCATATTCTACGGTAAAAAGTGCTGGGTTTTCGTCTCTTTTATTGGACTAAATATAGGGCTTTGCATCGACATAGGTGTTTTACAGTTTCCCTGATCGCTCGTGCAAATATGATACAGCTAGTGGATTGTGAAAGAGTGGTTATCGGCATCACTCTGAGAATTGGAGATGAGAATGAGATTAAAACTCTCATGAACGGGAAAAAATAAAGTGACGAATGGGGATAAAATCGAAACGGATCGGATCATGAAAGCCTTTAAGACGGAATGACACCTCATCGCGGTCGGTATGGTAGAACTATTATAGATTCCCAAAAATCTCTGAAACGGCTCTTCAGATCCCGTCGAAACTTTGCCAAACGACGTCAAATAGATAGATGAATAGCTTCTAGCCCCTCAAATTTTCTAAATTTGAGAAAAAAAAACTAGATTGGCTTATGATAAGCCAATCTACATTTTTTTTCTCAAATTCAGAAAATTTGAGGGGCTAGAAGCTATTCGTCTGTCTATTTGACGTCGTTTGGCAAAGTTTCGACGGGATCTGAAGCGCCGTTTCAGAGATTTTTGGGAATCTATAATTGTTCTACCATACCGACCGCGATGAGGTGTCATTCCGTCTTAAGAATATACAAAAGAACTTAAAAAATAATAATTATATTTACTCTATTTTTTTCGACTTCCTACAAAAGATTGTGCTGCTCACCGTTACTTTTTCCATCATGCTCAGCATTTAATATATATTTTTTTTCATTGATCATCCCTTCCTCGCTTATCACTAGCAAGCAGATCTTGGCTCGTACCGCATTCTCGCACACGTGTACCGAACCGATCTACTTGAGAGTTCTCTTCATCGTTCGCACCTTGAGCTTGTGGGGTTTAGTGTCCTTGCCCACAAATAATTAATATCAGAAGGGTTTTGTTTTTGCGTATATTTTATTTTCACCGACGGCGCTTCCACTTTCGTATACTGACTTTGCCTTTTGAACCTGTTCTCAACCGTAGCGAATGGCGTCAGTCTTCAAAACTATATATATATGTTTTACAACTAGACAAAGGAATAATAATAATTATATAAACTCTATTTGAATTTGGTAGCGGCTTGCAACCTTTCGCCGCTGGCGCTGCAAGCGTCTGGGAATGTACGCTCAGTCGGTAAGGAACTTGGGGTGACAGAGTCGCCACAAGCTTTCTCTACATGCGCCATCTCGTATACGAAACTTGTATTATTCGCTTTCGGTGCACTCGTGTACGATTCGCAGCGAACGCGCGTACACTCTGCACGAACACGGACGGAAAAAAACAAAGGGTAGAAGATAAAGCGCAAAAATGCCGTAACGCGTGTCTGGAACACCGTGTCGTATATCTTTTCGTGCCACGAAGGCGCGTGAGCACGTGAATATGCTCTCTGACAGTGCTCTCATCGTCGTCGTCGAGGATATGGGAAAATGCGTACGCGCGAGAGGACGTACGAGCGGCGAGCCCGCACGGCCGGGCCATGGCCATGCATATTACGACGACCGCTGGAGAGAAAAGGGAAAAATATGCGAATTCATATGCACGCGCGCACGGATACCCTCTTATACGCTTTGCGGATTTACCTCTGGAAAAATCTCGTGGTTTAAGCCACGTGAAAGCGTCAAAAGGTAGGCAAAATGTTACGCGAAAAAGACAAGACGGAAATAAAAGACAAAGGACGAAAAGAATGTATCCGTTAACCGTCGATTCGCGAGGATTTCCATGCAAGGTGCCACATCGTGCGTCAAAAGTTTTTCCGCCCTCTATAAACCTCGACGCATGCAAATAGTGTACTATTTACATGTCTCTCTTTTTCTCGCTCTCTCTCTCTCTCTCTCTCCATGTCACATATTGTATACAAATACAATCTGGTTGTAATATATGCCAACTCACGCAAACCCAAGTATAAATATGTATTTTTCGGTATATGTATATTAGCGTGGCACAAATTTGAGCTCTATTTTTTTTCCTTTTTCTCACCATGCAGTTATCTTCTTTAAAGGAACAAACAAATTGTCACGGAAGCTGCGAGCGGTCAAGAAATATTTAGCGGTCGCTCAAGTCTCCCAAAAATATAAGTGTTCATTAAGAAATCGATTTTTTCCGTCCACTTTTCACCCATGGATTTTACGCTTTATAATTTTTAAATGAACCTCGCGAAAGCTATAGGTGGCCGATGAATATTTAGTGGTTGCTCAAGGTTTTCGGAATTCAGCATTTCCGCAAAAAATAAATCTTGCATGCACTATAATTCGTTGTTGCATAAAACAGAATAAACAGCGAAGTGTTACATTTTCTGAATAATTTATTATAATCGTTTGTAACAAACACCGATTAGACGATATGTGTGATCAAGTGTTATTATAATATTATGTATTATTCTAAATATTATGGCGTCGCTCGTCACAGAGTACAGCTACGATTGCTCCGCAGTTTGACTAACGAGACCAACTGTGGGACGAATTACGATGCGCGAAAAACTGTTTTTAAAGAAAAAAGGATTGATTGTTTTGAATATTTGGTAATTTCGAAGCTCTTGAGCGACCACTAAATATTCATTCGCCGGCTAAAGATTTCGCGAGGTTAATTTAAAAATTATAAATCGTACAATTGATGGGTGAGAAGTGGGCGAAAAAAATCGATTTTTTAATGAAAACTACAATTTTTGGTAGGTTTGGGCGACCTCCAAATATTTTTTGACCGCTCGCAGCTTTCGCGATATTTTTTTTTCTTTAGAGAAGATAGTTGGATGGTGAGAAAAAGGGGAAAAATGGAGCTCAAATTTGTGTCACTAATGTGGCGTGCAACAGTTTCGGGCCACCCGATTTTTTTGAGTAAAGTGATAAAACATTTAATTTCTGAACTCGTTAATCATTTCAAATTTCGAAATTTGTGTACAGTGTCGAACAAGTTTTATTTCATCGGTGTGCAAAAGTATCGGACCGCTATCGCGCTGGACATCGTACGCACGGTGCGTTTGCATTTCCTTTCGTGCTGGTTTTAAAACATGCATGAAAATGAAAAATCAGTATTATTGCTGCGGCGATGGCGAAACACACGATATTGAGGTCCGTAAAATCGTGTCAAAACTTTTTTCAGAAGGAAAGAGTTATCGCGATATTGCGACTACTTGTCCATTGGAAAAAGTACGGTCAGTCATATTATTCGTAAACATAAATTAACAAATTCGTTATGTGACAAAAGACAAAGTTGTAGACCGCGAAAAATTACGGAATACGTTGACAAAATTATAAAAAGGAAGCGCGTTATCGATCCACGAAAAACTGCAGCAGGCCTTTCTAGAGAATTACGTAGTGAAAATCGTGCCGACATTAGTCGAAGTACAGTATCCTGACGTCTGAAGGTTGTAGGATTTATTGGACGCGTTAGTGTAAAAAAGCCACTCATCAGTAGAAAGAATCAAAGGACCAGATTCAATTTTGCAAAAAATATCAGTATTGCATAGCATCCGATTGGCGGAAAGTGCTTTTTTCTGATGAATCCAAATTTCAATTATTCGGAAGTGATGGTCGGAAATACGTGAAACGTCCAATAAGTACCAGATTCAACGTGAAATATCAAATTCCTACCGTAAAACACGGTGGCGGGAACAATAAAGTTTGGGGAGCATTTTCGGACGACTGCGTTCGTCCGCTGGTAGAAATTCAAGGTAATATGGACGCTACGATCTACAGAAATATATTGCAAGACCATATGCTCCCATTTGCAATGAAAAAATACACCTTCTCGACTGCAGCCATCGCAATCACCGGACTTGAATCCGACTGAGCATTTGTGGCAAGACCTGAAAGATCGTGTTGGAACAAAAAATCACTCTACAAAGTGAAATTGTGGAGTCACTTGCGACATAAGTGGGAAAACTTGCCACAAGAACGGATCTTACGATTAATAGCGTCCATGCCTCGTCGATGTGGAGCGGTAATCGGTGCTAAGGGAATGGCTACAAAGTACTGAGTGAAGTGAAGAAGGCCGAATCTCGTTTTGTTATTTTCAAAAAATGTTGTTATGTTTTTACACGCAAGGGTACGTGGTCCAATACTTTCGCACACTCGTTAAATAAAAAATGATGGACAAGCAAATATTGAAGAACAATATCTATGCATATCATCAATTGTTTTCAAACATAAGTGAATACATGTTGTCATAACTAGTTAATTTTTTTCCCGACGTCGTATTTCAATGCAATATGCCTGGAAAATAGGATTGCATAAAACTTTTGCACGCAACTGTACACATGTAGACGCATACAAATAAAATTCACCAAGAGCACACAGTCTACGATTACCGCGACGCGAGATTTGACCGATAAATCTACTAGCTCGCAGGACACGGTGCGCTTTAGTCCTGGACGTCGTGTGCCAAAGCGACCCTCTGGCTGCTCTGTAATGCCCCTGTTACACGGTCCAGATATGCGCAACTGTATGCAGAGATCGATCTATATATACACACACACACACACACACACACACACACACACACACACATACATATCTAACGTTTTCACAAGGGTTTAGTATTCAAGGTTCCCCAAGATATAATCAATTTCCAGTCGAAATAAGAAGGTAATGCCCGGCTACTTGCAACCTGTCGCGTTTTTTTTCCGTGAGCCTGCTGCAAGAATAAAGATTTACAGCATTTGATAGAAACACTTTGAAAATCGTGCCAAGAAGCGATTTTCTTTTAGAGAGAGAGAGAGAGAGAGAGAGAGAGAGAGAGATTGATTGATTGATATAATTTATTATGCCCCAGTAAACTTTCGGGCAACTTAAGGAGAGATATAATTAAGTGCATATAAATATAAATGTTAAGAACAAAACAGATAGAAGAAGAAAATATGAAATTATACAAAATTATCCAAAATAAAATTAAAGAAATAAAGAATCTCGATAAAAACTAAATAACTAAATAATACTACATTAAGTAATAGAGTAACGCAAAATGATAACAAATGATAATAACCATAAAATGATAATAATAATCATAATAATAAGGCGCCGATGCCAAATTTCGCCACTACCACATACCACATACGCCAAACTACAATACTAATTACTAGAGTGACGCAAAATAATACAAAAGTAACGTAAAATAATACAAAAGTAACGCAAAATAATACAAAATGATAATAATAAAACAAAATAATAATACTAATGCGCTAATACCAAATTTTCGCAAATACCATGTACGCCAAAATACAATAGTAACTAGTAACTAGTAAGGTAACGCAAAATGATACAAAATAATAATAATAAAAAATAATAATAATAAAATTAATGAAATTAATAATAATGCGCTAATGCAGGATACAAAACAAAATGAAAAAAAATAAAATAAAATAAAAAGCAAGGCAAAAGCATAAGCATGAGTAACGCAAGAGCAACGCATAACTCAAAAAATAACTCCAAAATAACTCAAAAAAACGCCAAAAACGCAAACAAATTGAGAGGAGTAGGTAGAAGCAGTTAGTCATCGGTAGCGATCAGACGCGCGTAGACCAGAGAGGACGAAGTATGAATAAAAAAATAAAAATAGAAATAAAATTAGGATAGAATAAAGTTAAATTGAAAACTGAAGACTAAAGACTGAAAATTGAAAGTTGAAAATTGAAAATTGAGAAACTGAACCCGGGAGAAAAAAAACACATCCCAGCATTACCAGCGGCAGCATACTCCGCAAGCACGTTGACACTGAAAATGGCCTGATGCTAATACCACAATAGCTTAAGCTGCAATAGTTGAAGCCACCATCAAGGCATCGTTGAATTCTCAAAGAACTGATCGACCCAAGTCAAGTCTCACCCGCTAGCTCGATATTGAAAAGATGGTCAAATAGTCTCTCTTTGAAGGTGTCAAGTGAGGGAGAACTGATAACACTCACGGGCAGTGAGTGCCATAAGTGACATGCAGATATTACGACAGAGTGTTGATAGATGGAGGTCCTGGCGAACGGGATGTTATAGGTCGGAATACGCCGTCTCAAGAAGACCCGCGCCTCAGGATGAGCTCTGTCAAACAACTCTTCGATGTACCCTGGGACTCGGTCATTTAGAACCTTATAGACGAGAATACCCAGGAAGTATACTCGACGATTTCTTGCCGAGAGCCAACGTAACTGGTGTCTGTACCATGTCACGTGTGCATCTCGCCGCAGATTAAAGACAAACCTCACGCAGTAGTTGACCAAGCGCTGGATTGTCGAATTGAGAGTATCCGGAAGGTTGATGTAAACAATCGAACAATAATCAAGTCTTGGAAAAACAAGAGTGCTAATTAATTTTGCGCGCAAGGTGGAGGAGAGAGTGTTTCGATGAAATTTTAATTTGTGGAGAATACCATGGATGTCGCGTGAAATAGTGGCTACATGACGTTTCCAGGAGAGGGAAGAAGACATGATTAATCCTAGATTGCGATATTCAGTTACATAAGGTAACGGCGTCGTACCAATCAAAATTGGAGGAAGAAGATTTAAATCAAGCACTCTGGTACGGGCATTACTGCCGACTAGGAGTATCACAGATTTCGAGAGGCTCAAGGATAATTCGTTGACTTTAGAGTACTCGAAGATTGCGTTCACATCGTGGTTTATCCTAGCGAGAGACTGATGGAGTTCGTTTGGAGTGTAGGAGCAATATATCTGTAGATCATCAGCGAACACCATATGGTCGGAAAATGTCAGACTCTCGGAAATGTCGTTTAAAAAGAGAGGGAGAGAGAGAGAGAGAGAGAGAGAGAGAGAGAGAGAGAGAGAGAGAGAGAGAGAGAGAGAGAGAGAGAGAGAGAGAGAGAGAGAGAGAGAGAGGAAATTTGTATTTTGCAACAAGTTCAAACTACGACGTTTATTTTATAGTTTATGTATTTGTATAAGTTATTTTGCGGAACTCGTTGGTTATGATGGAGGGAGAAGGGGCGACAAGTAGAGAGATACCGATTAACGCTCTTCGGTCTCACAAACTCGACCAAATTTTCAAGAGTCTGACTAGTCCAGTAAAACAGTAATTTCAAGGAAACTACATCACTCGAAAGTTGCCCGAAAGTCACAGACCAAGTGAGCACAACTCACATTAAGTAGGGAAAATATGAGTGTACTCCTAGGGTTAAATGGAGAAAGTAGGCCGAGAAACGATGTATTGTTGGCGGAACTCTTGCGTATATAGAATTCGATCTATCGGCTGTAAGCCAAACAATAGAGTTCGCGGACTACCGTGTGTTCATTAATCAACTGGGATTTGATAACAGAGCATGACAAAGCCCAGGCTTTGTAATTACGCATCAGATTGGGATGATCTATACACTTATGATGCTTCAATTCGTATTATGCATATGTCAGACTCTATACACATGTCTACCTGTATATATCGGTACGGATACGTGTACAGAGGGTGTGTGTGTGTGTGTGTGTGTGTGTGTGTGTGTGTGTGTGTGTGTGTGTGTGTGTGTGTGTGTGTGTGTGTGTGTGTGTGTGTGTGTGTGTGTGTGTGTGTGTGTGTGTGTGTGTGTGTGTGTGTGTGTGTGTGTGTGTGTGTGTGTGTGTGTGTGTGTGTGTGTGTGTGTGTGTGTGTGTGTGTGTGTGTGTGTGTGTGTGTGTGTGTGTGTGTGTGTGTGTGTGTGTGTGTGTGTGTGTGTGTGTGTGTGTGTGTGTGTGTGTGTGTGTGTGTGTGTGTGTGTGTGTGTGTGTGTGTGTGTGTGTGTGTGTGTGTGTGTGTGTGTGTGTGTGTGTGTGTGTGTGTGTGTGTGTGTGTGTGTGTGTGTGTGTGTGTGTGTGTGTGTGTGTGTGTGTGTGTGTGTGTGTGTGTGTGTGTGTGTGTGTGTGTGTGTGTGTGTGTGTGTGTGTGTGTGTGTGTGTGTGTGTGTGTGTGTGTGTGTGTGTGTGTGTGTGTGTGTGTGTGTGTGTGTGTGTGTGTGTGTGTGTGTGTGTGTGTGTGTGTGTGTGTGTGTGTGTGTGTGTGTGTGTGTGTGTGTGTGTGTGTGTGTGTGTGTGTGTGTGTGTGTGTGTGTGTGTGTGTGTGTGTGTGTGTGTGTGTGTGTGTGTGTGTGTGTGTGTGTGTGTGTGTGTGTGTGTGTGTGTGTGTGTGTGTGTGTGTGTGTGTGTGTGTGTGTGTGTGTGTGTGTGTGTGTGTGTGTGTGTGTGTGTGTGTGTGTGTGTGTGTGTGTGTGTGTGTGTGTGTGTGTGTGTGTGTGTGTGTGTGTGTGTGTGTGTGTGTGTGTGTGTGTGTGTGTGTGTGTGTGTGTGTGTGTGTGTGTGTGTGTGTGTGTGTGTGTGTGTGTGTGTGTGTGTGTGTGTGTGTGTGTGTGTGTGTGTGTGTGTGTGTGTGTGTGTGTGTGTGTGTGTGTGTGTGTGTGTGTGTGTGTGTGTGTGTGTGTGTGTGTGTGTGTGTGTGTGTGTGTGTGTGTGTGTGTGTGTGTGTGTGTGTGTGTGTGTGTGTGTGTGTGTGTGTGTGTGTGTGTGTGTGTGTGTGTGTGTGTGTGTGTGTGTGTGTGTGTGTGTGTGTGTGTGTGTGTGTGTGTGTGTGTGTGTGTGTGTGTGTGTGTGTGTGTGTGTGTGTGTGTGTGTGTGTGTGTGTGTGTGTGTGTGTGTGTGTGTGTGTGTGTGTGTGTGTGTGTGTGTGTGTGTGTGTGTGTGTGTGTGTGTGTGTGTGTGTGTGTGTGTGTGTGTGTGTGTGTGTGTGTGTGTGTGTGTGTGTGTGTGTGTGTGTGTGTGTGTGTGTGTGTGTGTGTGTGTGTGTGTGTGTGTGTGTGTGTGTGTGTGTGTGTGTGTGTGTGTGTGTGTGTGTGTGTGTGTGTGTGTGTGTGTGTGTGTGTGTGTGTGAGAGAGAGAGAGAGAGAGAGAGAGAGAGAGAGAGAAGGAGAGAGAGATTGCCGAGGATCAACTGTCGCCCGAACGTAAATCTATCGGGCGAGCGAAATACGATTAATTTAAAGAAATTCAATTGATTTATGTTTCGACATTTATTAACTCTTCACATTATACGTGCTCTCGTTTAAATAAATTTATCGCGGACAAGCGATAATGCCATCAGCTCACCAAGCTGAACGAAAGAACTATCAATAAAGAAAAAAATAAGATAAATATGAATACCCTGAAATAAAATCATAAGATGGAAAATAGGTATTTAAACTTCGTTATAGTTTTTATGGTATTCAATTTTGCAACGTTGGAACGCAGCATAAGGTCGTTTTTATCTTCTTTCGCTATTATACAAAATCTTCTTTTGCAAATTTAGGTTATAGATCTCTACACTGCCAAAAAAAAAAATATTCATATGAAATAGGATCTATTTAAATCAAATAGGTTTTTTCCTTGTCTCACAGCCTACTACGATCTTATTTGTTTCAAATATATTTTTTATTTGTTTCAGTTATTTTTTTTAATATAAAGATAATATAAAGATTCGGTTCAAATTAATCTTTATTTGCTTACAATGTACACTACAAATCTAAGTGTACTATATGCATAAAATATTTCATAAATCCAAAATGAAATGAAAAACTCAATTGAAAATTTTACCACAACGATTTTGTATCGTAATTCGTCATTCCCTGGCCTTCTGGAATGATTTTTTTTTCGAAAAAAATATTTCACCTATATGGACTCGAACCTAGAACTTACCTACTCATAGCTACGCACGCTGCCCCTATGCTACCGAGTACTTGTAACATCGTTGTCGCAGATATGGCATAAGAGAAGATCATTAGAGAGTTCTATCGAATAACATGCTATAGATTTTTCAAACATAACCTATATATACATTATTTCTTTCTCTCCACCCTCTCCAGCCCACACCCCTTTGATACCCTGATAGACAAACGTGCTGTGAAAATTCACATGTCAGCATTATAGCGGCACACCGTGACACCAATATGCTGTCTTTTGCTTCCGCATTAAGCTGCAAATTTGCGCCACAGTGCGTGGTTTGGCGAAATAAATGTGTGATGCCAAGACGGCAAGTTTGCAGCAAATATACGCAACAATTACTTGCTTCAACAACGGTACTGATGCGGCAAGCTCCAGATTTGGAGTGATGTCATTTTGATATCGCGTTTCATCAGTCATAAATGCACCACGCTGTGACGCCCCGTTGCCGGTAAAAACGAGGCAAGTTATAGCGGCATTGATACGGAAAGTTTGGAATACGTTATTCTAGCAAGGTTAGGGCACATTGGCGGCACGCTGTGACGTTCCATTCCCGGCAAAAACAAAGTATATGGTTATAACCATAGGCAGATTCGCTACGACAAATGTCATGACCATAAAATTAGTCATATAATTTGAACCAGTTGGATGGTCGAGTGGTTAGCGTGCTTGCCTTCTAAACCAGCCCATCGTGAAGTCGTGAGTTCGAATACCTGCCTCGTACTTTCGGGAAAAATTAATTACGGGGATGACGCGTGGCCCTCAGTCATTCGCGGGCGTCGCACACACGAACCAGTACGTGTGCGCGACTGTATTCAATCAAATTATTTATTTTGCCCTCTTTTTATTCTCGCCTGCCCAGCTACCGGTAATGCAGAACTCCATTTAGCCGGTCACAACACCGCAATAGGGGGTCTCGTTTATGCCGGCGAAGGAGCATTACTGCCCGTGCAGAAATTTTGACAGGGATACCCTATGTCCGATCAAATCCCGATCAGGATTTGTCATGGATTCCCCAAAACCGGTAACCCGATTAGAATCCAACTTGCATCCGTATCGGAATATGTATGACGACGATGGCATATCTTTGAAAATTTTGGCGTCACGTGTATTTTCGGTATTACTATGAAATTCCTATCTATAGATAGGAATTTCCATCTAGAGGTTCCTATCTATCAAATTCCTATCTATAGATAGGAATTTCATAGTAATACCGAAAAATACACGTGACGCCAAAATTTTCAAAATTACGCCATCGTCGACGTACATATTCCAATACTGATGCAAGTTGGATTCTAACCGGGATACCGGTTTTGGGGAATAAGTCTCTGTTTATACCCACCGACGTTCGCGGGGTGTAGATGGAACGCTTTGGAACCACATGTATTTCTGGCGTATATATCGAATTCCTATCTGAGTCCCTGTTTATGCCCAGCCACATCCACAGGACGTTAGATGCGCTGTGTACGTGAACGTGGGGTGTAGTACCCAGCCGAATCCAGTCAGATTCAAGGGAGTTACACGTGCAACGCCAGTGCGGTTTATTCTTTTCAAATTGTTTCTATATTTACATTCTCAACATCGTGACAACTTTTTAAAGCAAAATATAGTGCGTTAAATAATATTATTAAACAATTTAGTTTCATAGTAAATTATCAAACAACTTGGCGTCAAGACGCTTCATTTGTTTTCATTTATCATTCAATTATTAAACGATATTCAGTTTAAAGGGGTTGTATGGAAAGTAAAGAGAGAAACATTTGAATATCCTACTTCATCCAGGGATTACGAGATGTGGGAATTGCATTCTGCCGTTGCGAGCCGAACGATAATGTTTTCGTTAGACGATATTAAACAAAAAATTGTAAAATTAGCGGTTGGAATGCACCCAGATGCAGAACAATCGCGAGTTTTCGCAATACCGATGCTGCATTTCTAAATAGAATTAAAAAATACAAAAAATGTTAATTGTCACAACAACTTATTAACGCTTCATTCCCGCTTATCAATATTGAAATAGATATTTGTATGTACAGCAGTCATGTAATAAAAATATTACAAAATGTTCAAGTTATCGGTGAGAAACCCCGGTGACAATGTATGCGGGACTGCGCGCACTGATACGCTCTCACGAAAGTTAGAATGTATATTCTAAGGAGATTTTTTACGCGGGACTTGGTGCTCAGGTTCAACGCTAAAAAAATTAAAGCAAAGGTGTTGCTGAAAACAACAAATTTCGGAAGTTGCATGATAGATATGTCTTTCAAGCTGTTCAAAATATTTTTTGCTGTGTTTCTATTACATAATATAAATATAGATATATATATTACAATTTTTCGATTTATTTACAGCTGCGCTCACAAACTGCTAAACGCAGCAGGATGGAACTCCGATTAACGCAGATGCTGTGTTAAAAGCTGTAGGGAATGCCATATCCAACGCAAAAGACTGAGATGGACGCAAAGGACGCCAAGTAGTCCAAAAAACGATAACCCAGTCGTAGTTTTCCATTTTTTATGGTGTTCTTACCTTTCATTTTTTAAATTGATATTTTAATTCACCAAAAATGTATAAATGTTAATTATTTTTATAATAAATTTAACATGCAATAATTCCATTTTTGCCATTTTATTTCAGCCTGTATTTACCCGTGATCCTTCCAAGATTCCTCAATGATTCCATGGGGAATCTATTTAGAGTCATGAAGGGATCCGGTTCTGGATCCCTAATGGAATCCAGTTTACGGATCTTACATTTAGTCTTAGAATCTGATCCGATATCGGACTAGATCCCGACTGGGAGCCCGGGATACAAGTCAGAATCCAGCTGTATCCCTGCCAAAATTTCTACACGGGTGCGTGTTCTAAATATGCCGGCAACGGAACATCACAGCATGCCACCAATGTGCCCTCTCATTGCCGCATAGCGTATTCCAAATTTTCCGTCTCAATGCCGCAATAACGTGCCTCGTTTCTACCGGCAATGGAGCGTCACAGCGTATCTCCAATGTGCCCTCAGCTTGTCGAAATAACGCATTCCAAATTTTCAGTCGCAATGCTGCAATAACCCAGCAATGAACGTGCTCCAAATGTACCGCCAATATTCTGTACTTTCGTACTGCAATATTAACACCAGCATTCACGCGAGGATGCGCAATGCTGTTCTGCTAGACCACAGCTTAATGCGGCGGCAAAGGATGCCATTTTTTCGTCACAACTTGCTCTCTCTTGGCGTAGTGTTGCCATTGTGTTGTCGCCAAATTTCTTACTGGGTATGTGTGTTGCAATAAAAACAGACCATTAGTTCAATCAGATAGAAAAATGGTGGACTCTACGAAAATTCTATTTGATATAAATGTAAAAAAATCAAATAGCCATTTATTGGATTCCTACTAAACTGTTTCTCGAACAGATGAAACCGACTCACTGATTTATTAGGATTAAATAAAAGATTTAGTTATTGGACGATATTAAATAAATTTTAATGTCAATAAATAAATATATTTGAAATAAATAATTCAAACACTGAGAAAAAAAACCCTATTGAATCAAAAAAATATATCGGTAGATCCAAATAAATGTGCTGCTGCGGAGTGCCACCGATATATGAGATTGTTACAGTACTATAAAATATGGGAAAATGTGATTGATTTAAATAACATTACTTTATTTGAAAAAGCTCTTCTGTTCTCTGAATATCTACATTATCCTTCAATAAAATTATATTCTATTGAAATCATTCTATATACAATCCGTAGATATATGGATGAAATAATTGAGCGGTTGCTACAACATTTTTTATTTCGTACAAAAATATCAATAGAATGAATCATTTCTTTACTGCATCGAAACGAATATGCCATGGGACGTAAGTTTTTCAATTTGTTTTAAATCTTAAATAAAAAATTAGCATTAGAATGATCATCCACGATAATAGTGGAGAAAATATCAGATTTCCAATGGAATATCCATGGAGAGAATATCAGATATTCAACTGATAAGAACAGATACTACACTTTGATCTTAGCCACAGGCCAAGAAGCGATACTCTTTAGAGTTTCTCCGGCGTTTAAGTAGATTTTCGGTTCGCGCTACGCTTACGAGAAACGAGCGCGCGTGCGGCTTCTAGCGGTTTCTCGAGAACTACGGGTTTCCTCACACCTATAATTTCGGTGGCGCTCGGCCATGATTTGGTTGAATTTTTTCAACCAAATTCAGACATTTACTAAATATTTTTCAATCAAAATAAAAATTTAATATTTTAACGAGTAATGTACTTGGAAATCAACATCGGATATGTTAAAAAAAATAACACATTTACTCAATAGAAATTTTATCTGAATCAAACGAGCGACATTCGATTTTTCTTGTGTACTCGAATCAACAATATTCATGTTATGAATTGAAACGCTTTTTTGTTCGTTGCAGAAAATGCATTCAAAACTATATAATTTGTTTGCGATAATTTTTTAGATAGGTTCAATAATATATTGTTCTCGGCTAAAAATATATCTTTTGAATGAAAAAAAAACTTTTAATTTTATCATGTTATTAAAGTCAATAGCGTTTTGTTTGGACTAATAAACCTGATTATTTACACCAACAATTTTACAATTGAATCAATGATTTTTGTTTCTCAGTGAATAATGGAATGCAATAGGACAAATTTGATTCCACGAAAAATCCAGTTAATTCAAATTTAAAAAATCAATAAGACGCAATTAAATAATATCAATAGAATTTTTCTGTCAGTGTAATAAGGATCCTAAAGAATGATTCTGTGATTCTAGCCTGAATCTATAAAGAAAATTTAATTATGGAAGCAATAATAATTGTATGCATTTCAACGATGCAAGCGTCAAAGTTTCCTTTATGAGGTTGCATTAAAATGTTTCCAACCTGATTAATAAAAAAAAACATCTTTGTGTGTAAAGCGAAATCTATATTTGCACGGTGGCTTCCTTTAAGGGGTGAGATGCAGTCAGAATTTTCAAAAAATCGATTTTTTAACATTTTCTTGAAGTATGATTTTTCGAAAAAATTCCCTAAAAATTTCAAGTCAATCCGATGAATAGTTTCCGGGATATTCCACAATTAGTGAAGGGGCGTCGGGTCCCCATGGCAGCTAGCAGACGGCAGCTGCAAGCGACCGGTTTCGACCGCTACTATTATATTCTATAAATAGTCTTGAAGACTATAGAAGACAACAACAAATTGATATTTTAGAATCTTCCACATCGGCAGAACCCCTATTGTATGGCGCAGGAATTGATGATTCGATGTAAGGAATTTTTTAATTAGTATTTCCATACATAAATCAAGTGTAAAATTGGAAAACTCTTTCAGAAATTTTCAAAAATATATTACTCAAAAACTATGAACTTTAGCAAAATTTTATAAAGAATACTTTCGTTTTAAAATGGCAGAAAATATTTTTAAAGAATAATTCATCCCTAAAAACTTTAATTTTTTGAAAAATTGTTTTAACAATTGGCTATAAACAATTGAATGCTCGACTTTTCGGCAAAAATAGTGATATTCGGATTCAGCGGATCAAAATACATAAAAAAAGTTTAGCTTCATCCATCGAGCTCAAAATTTTACGAACATATAATACCGTATCCACATCGAAAAGCGTTAAACGCATTTTTCTCGAAACTATGTTTTTCATGCCGGTGACCACTATAATTCAAAAGCCACTCGATGGATTTTGATGAAATTTGGTGTGCTTATTAATAGCATTAAAAACTAGTCCTTAATCGAAGGATTTTCATTTTTGTTGAAAATTTCTATTTTTTTAACAATAAACGAGCGATTTTTTGGTTGAAAATCGAAAGTTTTCTGTCGAAATACGCCATTTTGTTAATTAAAAAAAGCTTCGATTAAGGTCTAGATTTATTATTAAACTAATGATTTTTTTTGTTTTCTTATTTTAGATGATCCAGTAAAATTTTATGATGGTCACCGCAAATCACTACATGCCGAAAGGGGTCCGACAAAGATGGCGATATTTTTATAAATAATCAATATTTTTCTTTGAAAATTTGTACAAGTCAAGTTGAAATATAACATAAAAAGTATGTGTAACCGCTTTTGTAAAACAAACTTAATTACTATAAAACAAATTATTGGAAATGCTCGTTTTTCACGCTTCTGACTACATCTCACCCCTTAAATCAAAATACTTGTCCGGAATTTCTAGGACCCTTCGGTCCTTCGGGATAATGTTTTATGAAATTTTTATTGTAGCTTCCATTGTAGGGGTCTTTCCCCTTATTTAATTCCCCACCATATTCCACTTCACATCCCCTCTTCATAATAATAGTCTGTGCATAAACCAGACAAGTCAATAAGAGCACGTATCATTCCAGCATTTTGGAAAATATTCTTTCCAGGTAGACATTTTTGGCATTTAAGAAGAGTGAGAAAACGCACGGCTCCAAATCTGCAGAGCACGGTGGATGAGATGTCAATTCGTACGTTAGTTTGTAGAACTCAATTACATGGAACAGCAATGTGTAATACTCCAATTGACCCATTGTTGCTAAAGCGTCGCTTCCAAAGGCTGCCAGACGCACACTAATTGTGCGATTAATATCTAACTTAGCTCCTTGTGTTTCTTTTACTACCATCTACTAGAAAAGTATTAAGATTTGACTGAAATTTTGCTCCTTCTTGGTCGGGCCAGAAACTTTTCACTCCACCCTTGTAATTTCCCTTCTACGAATTCGAGTTTTCGTTCGATATCGAACAGTCAACTGGATCCAGATATACTTTTCACTCAAATATTAATCCGTAATATAAAATCCTCCGAAACTTTTACGTCAATGAGAAAAAAGTTTTCTTAGATGCAGATAATACAAAAAAATCGTTGAATGTTTGATGCATCATATCGAATTTGTCACCATCTTGCTGTAGGAGCCAAAAATATCGACTGGCAAAGCACAATCGTAAGATTTCTCCCTCTGACTTTTTTCCCTTAACGTACTCGTTCATAATAGCTACAATTGAAAGACATATGGCTGATTGAAAGGGGGTAGCCGGTTAAGGGGGGTCTGACGGCCCCCACCGAGTTTGATCGAATCGACCCAAAAACCTGAAAGAGGGCTGAAAAACAAAATTTTAGAGATATTTTTTAACCCCCTAAACCCTTATGAAAACACCATAATCGCAAAAAATGCGTTTTTTTTATGTTTAATTTTTTTTCGAGCTTTCAAATGCATTTTAAAGCGGTTTTAACACAACCAAAATTTTGTTTCAGATGTGTAGACATGCCCTGAATTTTTCCAGATTTTTTCGTAAAGTTAAATCATGTGCAACATAATTTTAATGGCATAAAAACCGTAAAAAATCGTCATTTTTTGTATTTAATGCTATGGTTTTTATTGACGTATTAATGGTAAAAAATCGTGCACCATAACATAGAAAGCTACTATCTTCCTCTACAAAATGACGCTAATTGGGCTCAATTCGGTCGTCTCTAGCGTCCGAAAATCAAACTTGAATAAATTCCGTTTTTATAATTTGAGCATTTTCAGTTACGAAAATGACACAAAATCATATTTTTCAATTATTTTACTTAATAAAAGTACATTTTGGGGTTTCTGAGGTCGCCGATTACAAATTTGATGTCAAACAGCTAACAAAAAAAAAAATTACACATGTCATCAAATGAAAATGGTATTTGCTATTTCGGTTTTTTCAATAATTAAAAGTCATTGTATTTTAAAAAATCTATTTATTTATAATAATATTACATACATTCATCTAATATATACATTAAACAGACACAAGTAATACATACATTGCAACATGATTGTTATGTTGTTAATCTTCGTCACTGTGTTCTTCAATAACAGGTTCGACATTATCAACGTGAAATAGATTCGTTAGAATTTGAGCTGGGCGGATGATTTTGGACAAATACCGTGCATGACTTAAAAAGTAAATGATTGTTGCAACGTGGGCACAGCAACCAACAGTTCTTAGCCCATTTGCACAATCACATACGTAGTTTTTTATACCGTTATATCCAATACTGTTAGGGTCGTACTGAACGTAACATCTGTATACTTTCTTGTTTATATGTCTTGATTTAACTTCACATTTCAAAATGGTATCGTCCTCCAACAAGTATTGCATATTCAAAAGTCCTTATTCAAAAGTCCTTCTTCGGTATACATTTCAGCTAAGTATGAAACAGTTTGCGATAACTGGTACGAGCCAGTGAAAAGGATCTTCAAATCTTGCTCTGTCATTTCCGGAAAGTCTAATACGTCATTTGATGTTAACGGTTTGAAGATCCTTTTCTTCCTATTCCAGTTTTGTTCTTCCACAACTTTCGCTAAAGAATTGTCAACGTCTTTTCTTTTCAACATTTGCTCGGCAATTTGATCTTGTAAATCGGTATCGCAATTCAGTCTTTTTCCAAACTCATTAACCAAAAAATTCGCTACTTTGCAATAAAGCATCGCTGAATCCAACATGTTGTTGTTAAACTGATTATGCAAGAGTTTGAATTTACTACCGATTATACCGTGGACAGCCTCTACCACCCACCTCAATTTCGTAACAAATCGACTTTCGTTTGCTTCATTTGTTGGAAGTTGCTTTCTTTTGCCTTTCAACGCTGGCATCAACACAACGAACCCTTGAGATTCTAACCAATCTTTGACGTCTCTGAACCCCCTGTCAAGTATAAAAACATCCCCTTTTTTGAGGATTGATCTCAAGCCGTTCGGATCACTTAGTACATGTTGTAAGATTTTCGCATCATTCACAATTGCTTCGTACGGTCCGTAAACATCTATTACATATCCATCTGTGGCACAAACTGTGAAGGGTTTACAGAGTGGACACTTTTTCTGACCAGAGAAAGATTTTTTTTGGTAACAATTATTACTACTTTTTTGGTGTCGAAGGTATGAACCATCAGCAATCAAGAGCAGGCGATCTTCAAATCCGTGTAATTTTTTTACGTAAGGCGACGTGTGATTAGCAATTAAATCTTCGCGAGAACATGCCCGAGCTCCGAAACGAAGTGGAAAGACGTCTTTCGCGAATGAATCCAAAACCGATTTGCAATAAGCAGATACTAGTTGTTCAGATTTGATATCGAAAATTGACGCAGTGATTGTGTTGGAATTTCCAGTTCTTAATTTAAAAAGGAATATTAAAAGAGCTTGATTAATACTGCGATTTTGAGAATTTCGCAAAGTGACCAACATGTTTTTTAGAGTCTTGATTTCTGCAACTGTGTATCCAGTTAGCGATTTTATGCGCTCTGCCGATAAATTGTAATCATCTACTCTGTCTAAAATACTGTTGTCGCATTTTTTGGACAGTGCATCCAAAAATAATGCCAACTCTTGAGAACTGATAGTACAAGTATTCGAAAATATTTTCAAGTTTGAAATTTCGTCAACGTACATACGTTCACTGATAAGATGTACAGGACAACAGCGATTGCCTTTTGGAATGAAAATTCGTGAACTTATAAATACCTGTAACCTCGCTTTAAACGGAACAACCGGAGATGTCGTAATTGGAGTAAGACATACGCAACAACATTTGTAAGTCGCGGTAACTCTGTTGAAAGGCATCTCGATCATTTCATAGTCCGGTTCTCTTGGACGAAGAACGTAAGGAGGGTCCTTAGAAGATTGTGATGACTGTCCTGTGGAAGATCCAGACTCCGACCGTGACAATTGTTGCGAAGACTGTTCCGAAGATTGTTCTGTGTCATCTGATACTGTCAAATTGGAGAGTGTTGATGAATGTCTCTTTACAGGATCGACAGAATTTTGTTCGCGATCAACATCTGGCAGAGGATTTTCCTCGGGATTGACGTTTGGCAGAGGATTTTCTTCGGGATTAAAATCCAACTGAAGATTTTCTTCAGGATCAGAATCACTGCTCGTCGATGGTGAAACCGTTCGGGATTTAGCGATTGCGGAACGACACAGATGACATAAAACGTCACCTTTCTCTACTCGTTTACCTAGTAGTTTAGTATATAAGTGTACGTCATCATCTGAAGAAATGGACTTCTGTTTTCCGGTATCATAACGCAACAATCTGTTGCATCTTATGCACCTTTCACCAGCCGTACATTTTCGTTTTTTCGGTGGCATCGCACAGTTTTTCCTAAAGAAAAAAAAAGAACATTGTTATTTTTTTTATTATGATTAACAAATTATTTTTTTTTTTTTGAAAAAAATGAAAAAAGTAACTGAAACCCGGCATAAAAAAAAACCATAATTAAAAAAACAAATAGAACAAAAGTAACGAAAATCGAAAGTACATTAAAAATTGTAAATCAAAACAAAAAAAATGTTGAAAACATCGGTAAACAAAACAGAAATAAATTATTGTATTCCAAATCATTTTTTTATTGAAATATCGTTTCGTCTTAGTTTTGTTTTTTTTTTGCTTTTTTTAAATTCTTTTCATGTGAGTGAACTAAACAACAACTTGAAGTTGACGGCCACCTTCTGTACGATTTCAAGTCGACTATGAGGCAAACGATTGTAGATTGAGGTTATGATTATAAATCAATTTTTATGTTGATTGATATTTAAATTGATATTCAAACTCACCTTAGAATACTGCTTCAATCACTTCGTGTTGAGATAGGCAGGTTAAACGATAAATTAAAAAAACGCTGTTAACAAAACAAATAGATTTGTTTAACGGAGCAGAGCGCGTCGCATGACGTGTGTACTGGACGGCGGCTGAACACAGAGAGAAAGAGAGACCGCGTGGAGCGGGGTTCTCGATGCGTCAGTGCGTAGTGGGCATGCGCAGTACCGTGCGGAGGGGCATACGAGCCTAAGGCCCACGTGGGTACGGTGGCCTTAGGCACTCGGGTACGTGGCTTAATAAGGTACAAGTTGGGATTTTCTCCGCCAGGTGACAGTTTAGTCGGGGAATTCCAAATTTTTTTTCTGAATAATACGTAATTTTTTGTTTGTTAATATAACTATTGACAGCTGTTACGATTAAAAATTCGTGTATAAGAATGAATTTATAATCAGCGACCTAAAAAATCCTTATTAATATCGTTCCCATAGCTTTTTTAAAAAATTTCAAAAATTAAAATATTTTTTCTTCGTTTTGACAGCTGTCATGTGACAAAACTAATTTTTGACATCAAATTTGTAATCGGCGACCTCAGAAACCCCAAAATGTACTTTTATTAAAAAAAATAATTGAAAAATATGATTTTGTGTCATTTTCGTAACTGAAAATGCTCAAATTATAAAAACGGAATTTATTCAAGTTTGATTTTCGGACGCTAGAGACGACCGAATTGAGCCCAATTAGCGTCATTTTGTAGAGGAAGATAGTAGCTTTCTATGCTATGGTGCACGATTTTTTACCATTAATACGTCAATAAAAACCATAGCATTAAATACAAAAAATGACGATTTTTTACGGTTTTTTTGCCATTAAAATTATGTTGCACATGATTTAACTTTACGAAAAAATCTGGAAAAATTCAGGGCATGTCTACACATCTGAAACAAAATTTTGGTTGTGTTAAAACCGCTTTAAAATGCATTTGAAAGCTCAAAAAAAAATTAAACATCAAAAAAACGCATTTTTTGCGATTATGGTGTTTTCATAAGGGTTTAGGGGGTTAAAAAATATCTCTAAAATTTTGTTTTTCAGCCCTCTTTCAGGTTTTTGGGTCGATTCGATCAAACTCGGTGGGGGCCGTCAGACCCCCCTTAACCGGCTACCCCCTTTGTTCTTGGATCCAACTTTGCACCAACGTCTTCACAGCCGTGTGATTACACGCTCAAATAGCTATGCACATTGACATGTACGCGTCGTGCCCGTTCGTCGAGTGCCAGCAACTGGAATATACAGCAGTGCACATAGTGCTTTGTATACGTGTATACATGTGTGAGTGCGCGCGCACGCTTGCAAATCGGTCAGTCTGATAGGCATGGCCATTAGCCTAAATGTCTCAGTGAGCTGACGTTCCTTGATCTACGCGATAATAACCAAGATTCCAGAACGTCGTATACAAGAAATGCATGTACGCACACGTATTCTGTTTCGTCGATATCAAAACACAACCTCCGTCGCATATTCATTTTCTACTATCTACTACGTATGGGAGTTTTCGGTCGTAATCAAGAGCATGGACATCCAAACATTTCGATCTACTTCCTCTCTCTCTCTCTCTCTCTCTCTCTCTCTCTCTCTCTCTCTCTCTCTCGCTCTCATTTGCATGTAGGGTACTATAGAAAAAGGAATGTGCATCAAATTCGGACCTGAAAATTGAATCGGTATCAGGTGTGGTTGAACTTCCGTGTGACCGCTTAGCTGCATATTGATTAGTACTCCGTAAGACGTTACGGAGATTACAATGATAACCCAACTAAATTCGGGACAATGTAGCCGCCTAAATCGGCACCGACTTTTCAAGGTTTCCCCGTGCCCTCGTGCAAATGAGACACAGTAGCGGATTCGCAAAAAGCGCTACACTTTGGAGGTTCCCTCAGAAACTGAAAATAGTGAATTGACAAGCCTAGGGTGAAAATGAGAAGTGAAAGCCTTCAATAGGGAACATTGGAAAGTACTAGAAATGAATTTTCATCAATTTGTGATGCCGTATCAATTTGGAAAAATAACTTTCTGCCGGAACTGTACAATAGCTATGAATGAGTTTTTTTTAATGAGATTTCCACGAACAACTATTTTCAACAATTATTTTCACTGTATGAATTCCAAAACGATCCATGTATGACAAGGATCAAAGGCTCGCGGCTTAGACATTCTCGACTGTCCTGTACATTCTGAGAATCAGTAAAACACGTGAATGCTTCAGGCTGTCTGTAGAAAAGTAGAGAGATTAGAATCATTATGTGTGTTCATAATAATGAATTGGCAGTAAACGTCGTTAATTCTAGTGACTTTCCATAAATGCATACATCAAAATTATAACTCGTGGCTACGCGAGTATTGGCAATGATGTTATCATTCGGAACATTAGTTGGTTAGGAATTATGAATTTTACTTCATAGCTCTCTCAGTCCATAAATCATAAACCATCGTTTACTAGAGAGTGCTGGGTAGATTACTAGACTCAAACGATCACTAACTAGTTTTTATTCATTTACGTCTATTGATGATTCAGTTGTGTCGCGAACTTGATTATTTTCATTCAGTTTCTTGTTGCTCGCTGCGTTCTATTCAATACAAATGCATTGATTGCTGCATATATTTTTGAACCATTATTTTTCTGAAGGGGCTATACCAGTGTGGCACTTTCAAAAAATCGTTTTTTTTTTGCCTTTTTCGACAGTTTATACTTTCAAGAATATCCTGTAAAAATTTCAAGGCCGTATCTCTAATCATTTTATCTTGCAAAAATCGATAGTTAAATCTTTAAACGCGTTTTTCTCGGAATGAGATTTTTCAAATTTGCTGACATTGCAACTCAAAGAGCAATTATCCTATCGAATTGAAAATTGAACTGAGTACTCTTGAATATATTTACTGATACAATGACGTAGGATATTTTTGATTGGATGAAAATTGACGATTTGGCATTTAAAAAAAACGACCATTTTATAGGCAAGAAAACAGACTTTTTCATAACTACGCTATTTTGTTAGATTTTGATATTTTTCAAAAATCCTACCCCATTATACAGGAAATACCTACCACTTTAACGACATTTTTTTCTTTTTCGCTTTCAGCTACTCAACCGGCCGGAATCATGTCAGCAGTGGAGGAACTTTTTTCTGGCGCCTCCGAAGGCGTGCTGCCTTAAAATGGCTTGTACCTCAATATTTTTTTATGAAAAAATTATGTAATATAGGTCAAATATAGCCAAATATATTCTTAATTTTTCGAAACATTTAATTGAGTACTTTCTTCCAAAACATTCCCGAAAATCACCCAAATTTTCAGCGTTCACACTGGTATAGCCCCTTAAGTGGCGTAATATTCAGTTACAAAATCTGCTATGCATAATGCATCATACCATAATCCATCAACACGCTTCTTTGATATACAAAAATTAAAGTAATCAAAGACATAATGCATTGAAAAAAATTTCGTCCGGTATTATTCATTGCTTCTATCTCGGAGGTTAAAGGGTCTTCTCACTTAAGACACTCAAAAAAGGGCCATTTTCATGCATTTTTTTAGCAGGTTTATATTATAGACATTGATATAAAAGTTGTGACACTTAATAAATACACTTTCGAAATAAATACATTTTTTTAATGCATTTATGTAACCCAAACATGCTTTGAGAGCGTTTGTGTCGAAACAACGTTTTTCGACGGCTTGTTGATAAAGTCTTCAAAACTACTAAACCGATCCTTATGAAATTTTAACGACATATTCTTTACAACTATAGCCATAACCCATTTCAAGGTTTAACCCATATCAAGGTTTTTTCGCAAAAGGTCCGCCATTTTGTTATTTTTGCATATATCAAAAACCGTATGATATGCGATATAGCCATTAAGACGGAATGACACCTCATCGCGGTCGGTATGGTAGAACAATTATAGATTCCCAAAAATCTCCGAAACGGCTCTTCAGATCCCGTCGAAACTTTGCCAAACGACGTCAAATAGATAGACGAATAGCTTCTAGCCCCTCAAATTTTCTGAACTTGAGAAAAAAAATGTAGATTGGCTTATCATAAGCCAATCTACATTTTTTTTCTCAAATTCAGAAAATTTGAGGGGCTAGAAGCTATTCGTCTATCTATTTGACGTCGTTTGGCAAAGTTTCGACGGGATCTGAAGAGCCGTTTCAGAGATTTTTGGGAATCTATAATTGTTCTACCATACCGACCGCGATGAGGTGTCATTCCGTCTTAACATACTGAATCTTAAACCGTTTGATTTTTTTGTTTCGGATGATCCATCTCCGAGAGTTGATCAACAGCGCGGACCTACAATTTTTTAGGACTTTTTTCTACCATTTTCGTCTATAAATAGTGACTTAAATAAAGAATTTTTTTGAAATGTATTTCGAAAGTGTATTTATTAAGTGTAACAACTTTTATATCAATATCTATAATATAAACCTATTTAAAAAATCATGAAAATAGCCTTTTTCAGCGTCTAAAGTGAGAAGACCCCGTAATAAGACATCGACATGGCACATTTCTCGGGTTCCTTAGTCACCTATTTTAGGGTTCTGTAGTCAAACAAAGAACCCTTATAACTTCGTCATGACTGGCAGTCAGTATGTGAAAGCCTCACCGCGTTTACAGTTGTAAACCTATATGCATGACATTTTACAAGGAGATGCTTCAGAGAGACTTCTCAATTAGTATGTAGCGAAAGCACGCAGAATTTTTTTACACTTTTCCCCGAAATGTAAAATGGAGGCGAATTTGTTTTTTCTCGCGCTCTCCATCGAGTGGGGGTCATTGAACAGGTATTTCGAAATGGAAATGAGGTCCCATGTATCATGTTTCATTTGGCATGCAACGTCTCACCGCATCTAATCTCTCAAGCGTTGGTTTAAAAAATCTCAAAACTTCTAGGTGCCAACACTTGACTAGAGCCGTCGATCAAAATTGTTTCAGTTAAGTTACATCAATCGTTCTTCTGAGTGCCAACGTTATAACGCTGGCGGGCTTTTACTATCACCCTTCCCAATTGAACCCATTCCTATCACACCTCACTCACGCTTCGCTAATCTAACCTAACTTTCGTTGCGTCCACAGCCTTCTTAAGCTACACTATACCGCATTCACTAAAGGTACGGGGAAACTGTGGAAAATCCGTACCGCTATAGACGGCCCCATATTCGTCTGATTCTCTGGTGCACGAAGAAACTCAAGTATCTTCACGAAGGTATCACAAGTATTGGCCTTCCGCCCATGTGCACGGCTAAACAGCCACGGCTCCAAAAATCGGCCTTGCACAACGCTGCTTAACTAGAAGTATCGCCGGAGCCGAACCCAGATCGCCTATCCACCAGTGTCGGCAAGTTACATCAATAGATTCAGAAAACATGGATAACCAAATTATCGATATATTCATGGACTTAATGGAAACTATATAAGAGGAATGAATAAATAATTTGATTACCTGTTACTTGAGAACCTCATCCCTGGAATATCACTCAAACGAAGCAATATTAATGCTTTGAATGGCAGCATGAATATATAATTACGTAACCCTACTTTATGCGAGCTCGGGCCACGCACTTATAAAATTTTCAGCATTTACGATCGACGAATAAAAGGAATAATATATTCCAATCATAGGGGGTGCGGTCAAATATGAAAAATACAAATTCTGTGTACTAATTGATTACCGTCGAGTGCGAATTTCGCACTCCTGATGAATTACCGCACATGATCCATATTATTCCCAAAAAAATCTACTTTCAACCTGGTTTACCTATAGTTGTATTTATACCGATACTTAATGATTAATCGTTATACACGAGTACGTGCCACTCGTCACACCAGATATGACTGTTTTGTGCAAAATTAATGACACATAATATGACGTACATTGACGCGTATAATTTCGCTCAGAGCACTTACAATTCGCAGCATAGAGAGAAAATTTATTCAACGTGGTAGCGAGCCGTTTGAACTGGGTTTTTTAGGGGGTATCTGTTGGCTTTATCGATCATCAATCTTTTTGACGAGACAGCACCGTGGCGGGTTTTGGGTGGTCACGATCGATGGGTATCACCCGAACGAGGGTCAATCCTGATAAAATGTAAACATGTTTAGGGTGGCCGGAAAATAGTTCATACGTATACACAGACAGACCCTTGCATACGTATATACCTATATTCAAGTACACACGTGAGAGGCGAGTTCAGCAAGCCCGTTGCGAAAGCGTAGCTTGCACCAGATTGTAAAGTAGCATTTACATGATACAAGCCTGCCCGAGAAATCGAGCATTCTCTGTTCCACACGCGGCCTCTCATCCCTTTGGACACATCACCGTATGAGATATTGCGATGCATGTATAAGTTGTGCTGGACCGGCGGCGTGTCGACCGACACGATACGTAACAGCGGGATTTTTTGCGTCCTGCATATACACACACACACACACACACACACACACACACACACACACACAATCACCGTCAAATTCTAACGCACTGCACAGGAAATTCCACGTAAAATAATCCAACGTCGATTCATCGGTTATTCGGAGTTTAGACGAAAAAAATTAATGGTATAAAAATTTCTAAACCGTTCATTCGACGACGATGAATCTTGGAGTTTTTTCGGCGAGACGTATGAATTGATTTGGATCCACTTAGTCACGTTTCAATTGTAATTTTTCTCCAAATAAAAAGTAGAGCGGCTGGAAAGCCCCATCGAATAGCCATCCGCAAAATGTGTCAGTGCAAAACTCAAAGGTCCTCTTTAAAACGATTCTACTAATAAAAGTATGAAAAAATACGTCCGATGCAGAAACGAAAATTGAGGATTGACTCGTCTTTAAGGGGTTAGGCCACAGTAACGGGTATAAAATCATGTGCGAATTTAACAATTTTTTTCGTATGAAAAAGTGATTCACTCATAAAATTAATTACACATGTATTTAGTATGAATATCAAGCTGTTAGAAAATATATGTATATTTATTTTCGATTTACAAAATGGCTGACTACTAATATTTTCTTTTCGTATCTTTTTTTAGGCGCTCAGCGGCGTAACATTTAGCATCCACAATTTTTTACCTAGAACAAAAAACAAGAATTCTCGTCAATCTACATTAGAATACCTAGAGAAGTACATACGAAATTTGAAAAATATTGTTTTATTCAAAAGTTGTAGGTATATGAATTGAGTTGTAGGTAATTGAATGAATTTTCAGTGAAAAATTTCGTATAAAACTGCTCATAAAATGAAAAGTTTTCGATTAATCGGCAAATCCGTACGTACTTCTCTGCGAAATGCAATTAGGAACATAACTTTTAAATTCGAAGTAAATCGAGTGAAAATTGTTGAAGTTATTTATCATGCCAATTGGAAAAAAGCTGTTTCGAGAAAAACGCGTATAAAGTTTTAGGTACTCTATGGCCATGCCAGAGGTAGGCTTACGTTATACGGTCAAAGACGGGGAAAAAAAAATTTTTCTTGCTATAAATCGAATAGTAACTTATTCTTATGATGATAAAGCACCGTTTCAGCGAAAAAAATCGATTTTTTGAAAATTCTACTGTGGCCTTACCCCTTAATTCGCTCTGGAACGGGTGATTTAAATTCGATATGGATGTCATATATTTTGTTCCTATAATGAATATTACCAGAGGACTTTGAAATACGTAAAAATCGCCGTCCGATCAAAACTAATTATACATTTAATTGACAGAAATATTCATTCGACAAGTTGAGAGGAAAAATTTTATTGGAGTAAACGCGGTTTTTTAAGACGTTTTTCAGATCTCAGCTAAATCAATCTTAACAATAACATCTTTGCAACAATAAATGGAAAAAATAAAAATAAACTGAATCCCAAATAACGTGATGCTCGATCGACCGTGATCTTTTTTTTCGTATATTTATTCAAATTTTCTTTCAACTCTAGTGAAAGAGTTCAAATCCCGCGGTTAGTTCAAATTGGATACGCTTTCTCACTGAAAAATCATAAAACCAAAGACTGTTTTTACGATGAATTTATTTGGATATTCGTGAACTACAATCACCCTATTAGGAAGACCGTGGCCTTGCTAACATCGAATACACCATGCACCTATGTTACATATAATATATATATTCTCCATATAGGCGGTGAAGCACGTTTCTCAGCGTGTCAAGTTCTGAATTTGATGGCGCTCCACTTGGTCAGCAGTTCGCGCACATCACGTATTAAATCATACTCAGGCGTTTCGGAAAAAGATCGTGAATGCGAACGTTTGTTCGATTTATCCACCATTAAATGGATCACTCACATCAAGCGGCAGCTATATCAATCGTATCTCTTCATACTCGGCTAATATTCGCGTTATGTATTTGGTGCGAATGTGAACCACAATTTTTCGGTACATTATTCTCACTCAAAGGAATCAACCGCGAAGATATAATGCGAAGCCTTGTGAGCGCGGAACGATGAATGATAAGCAGTATTTGGCAGTAATTGATTAACACTCCGACGATCTTCAATGCGCAGCTGTTAACGGTGATTCAAATTCGCATCACTGCACATTTTAATTTCCGTGTGCCACTACAACGCCGTTTCGCAGGAACGAGCAGTCGATTAACCTAGATTTTCTTAGTGCCGATCGGGGTAACAAAATGTTCCGGAATTTTTGCGTTAAGTTTATGAAATACCAATATCTTCCTTTGCCATCATTAATTTGTAACTTCATTCAAACAATAAATATTTCTTCAGATCTACCACCTTTGCATTCGGTGCAATTGAGTTTCCTTTCATAACTAAAGCCGCAATTTAGCTGAATCATTAATATGCTAGATATGCACACAATATAATATCCACGGAAACACCACCCAAATAGCGGAGATTCCTAATTTGCACCTCCCCTTCCAAGACATACGCATGATAAAGTACCACATAGTATCGATATTATCATTTTGAGTGGGTGATTAATGGGCTATGCTGCTTCTTGATAAATAATCAATGAGGATTCTTTTTCCAAATTCGGTATGCACCTGCAACTTGATATACCGATCGTATGATGTGACCACGTAAAGTTCTAGCCTCAATGGATCAGTGAATAAATAGAACCGGGTTCAAAACCGTGTCAACGAAGGCATATGCATGAATAATATATTATTCTAATTTCTCATGCACCGGGGTCAAAACTACCATTAATGCGATAATGTTCTCTCCTTCGTTTTCGCCTTCCTTCATTCTCTCTCACGAGAGACATTCATTACAAGATTTCGCGTTCCGATTACGCGCAAATGTCGTTTTATGCCCGATATACGTACTCGGATAAGCCATACTCGTAGAGCTATATAAGCGTTCAGCTGTGTAGCTAATAATGGCACAAAGCTGCTATTTGCTCGTTGACGTAGGAAATTGTGAGCTGCAGAACGCGAGCGTGACCAGACCGTTGATGATCAAGTGTATAAGATCGACTCTTACATCCGACGATTATTTTATCCCTCATTCCTATGTACGTAATCCTATGTGCGCAAATTCGATACAGGGATCAGGGACAGGCTGTTTCCGACTAAAAAAAGGCCATTTACTACCAGCTTCTTTACTGAATATCTTTACTAAATATCTAAACTTATTCACCGGACAATCTGTTGCAACAAAACATATAGGGAATAATTTTGTAAAAGTACTGCTTATTTGCAATTTGATTGTTTACACATTCTAAATTCACCAAGCAAATTGGGTATACGAAAGCTCGCAATAAAAAAATGGTCGTTAGTGTACATATATCCTAATGATGAAAAAATTCCGAAGTCTCGAGTCGAAATGTCTGTGGTATTCTTGAGAGTGGTTTTTTTCATATGGATCGTTCTTTTCATAGGCCGAGTCTGCCGTGAGGAAAAAATTACGTGGCAAGTTTAGCTTTGGGATAATCTTAATGGTAAAAAGAATTTGAAACGAAGGGAAGCGTGGAAAGGGGAGCAAGGCGGAAGGCTGAGCAGGGTATAATAGATCAGGGGTGCGAGCCCCAAAGAAAGTTTTCCGAACAATGGTCGAACGTGGCTTGGAAAATTGATGAGGCACGTTAGGGGTGGACGACGATAAATGTGTATCCAGTTTTATTAAATGTCGCGCGTCTACGCGTACAAGGGCGTATGTACTGGAGAAAAGCGGCCGATTCCAGTGCTTTTCCTCTCGGCAATGTGTAAATTGAGCAAAAATTGTAGCGAACGTGCGTGGGCATAAGTAGAGTAGAGTAACCGTGCGTGGAAAACCTCGAGGTGAACATTTCCAGGAATATATATAGTTTAATGGTAAATGTATAGAAAAGCGTGAATTGAAGCCTCTTACAAACAATGGACGCCAGGTGCAAATGCCGCAAGCCAATTGAAAATTCCATTTCTTTTTCAAACAATTATATGCAGCTTTGGAATTCGACAATAACGAATCGCTGCGAATAATCATTTACAAATGTATCATCTGCTAAATCTTCACAAATTATTCAAGAAAAAAATTCTTGTACACCAAAAATCGAGAACGTGCGATCAGTGTGCTATGTCAGCGTCCCCGTATGTCATAAGCAGCGCGTTTCTGAGCCGATACTTGGATGGGTGACCGCTTAGCGGTGCACGAGCTTGCCGACTACTGAGCAGGATGCAATTTTACTGAGTTCTTGACAGTAATGCATCTGTAACTCAGTGAAATAATAAGTACTGACGTTTTCCACAGTTTCCCGCTGCCCTCGCGCAATGCGACACAGTAGCGCATCAGTGGCTGCGAGAAGCACTCTATAGGGGCGGGGGGGGGGCGGGGGGTCTCCAGAGAATTGAAAATAGTAAAGTGACAAGGTGCCATTTTACTATTTTGGAGGTGAGAGTATAAGGAAATAGGATAGGAAGTAAAAGACCGCAAAATCATAGAAAGAAAATAATAAAAAAACATATGACGGTCACGCAGAGTAAGTTATTCGACCAAACCACTATTCCCACTCGAACTGATACATTGAAGTACGTGCTCGCATAAAACCCGAGGCATGATAGCTGAGGCCGGTCGAATGAATGGCGAAGGATTTTCCATTGCTCAATCGTTCAAGAAAATGATAAAAATTGATGCTCTGATTTATAAAACGCACATTCGAAACGTCGTAGGAGTATTATTATTCCGTGTCCGTTGTGTATATCGCATTAGGGCTATGATTTACGAGAAGGCGCGTGAGTGTGCAGCCTCTCATCACGGTTGGATCTCGGTGTCGATGTGTTCGAGCCTCGGCATTGATTCCATTTCGAAAGTGTATATAGTTATATATAAGAATTTAATTGGACTGATTGAATATCCGTTATTGTGCGGTTGTGTGTATAGATACTTATATAGATATAGAAGAGTATACTTATATAGATAGACACGAATAGAAATATGTGTGTATACATATATATCAACCCGAAGAGCTGGAGAGAAGACATTGAAGGCATCGCGAGCCTTCTACAGTCTTGTTCTTGAAGCCCTCAATAAATTATCCATGTTATATATCGACGGTTGGCAAAATGCATACGTATACAGCGTTAGTCAACGTTTTTTTTTGTTATCGTTGGATTTTTATTTAGTGCTGACTGCAGCGCAACTACCAATTACAGCTTCATCCAATCGTCCTTCTATCATCGAGAAAATTGAAGTCGAATCTGCGCATCTTCGAAACCCTTGTAATTATATTTGAGAAAAATAAATTGTTGAGGATGTACGTGCATTGATTTCTAATATCAGATTTAAATGTTAAATAACAATAGTTGCGCGTAAATATTCATTCAAAGATTATCAAGTATGAATGTTGTGGTTTTTCAAGGTGTCTAAAGGGAACAAATTAAATTTACTAAAATATCTCTGACGTACAACCACGAAATACCTGCAACATTTAGACGTGCAATGTGTGCGTGTGTATATATATATATAATGTCGGTAAATCATGCAACCGCAGCACTGGCTGCGGTGCAGCTTGCAATGATTACGGTAGAACCCCATTATCGTTGCACGGCACTTCACACATATACGCATCGTACAAGAGGACACTCGGAACTCACAGGCCAACACTTCAAACACGACCCTGCACGACTATAACCGCACGCGTAAACGTTCTATCGCCAGTCGTCCACGATTTTAGTGTCCGCCAATTACGCGTCGTAATATTGATTTTATCGAGCATTAATCTTTGCGACAATCGAGCTGTATGCCGCCGTCCTGACGATGCGAGATAATCGATCGATATAATGTGTAGTTTTTTCGCACATAAAACAACGGAATTATTTTGCCCACGTACAATTTGTTAGAATGGACAGCCTTTTTTCACTGATTCTTCAAGGGAGCTCAAGACCTGATTGCTGTGATCATGAATTATCACACATTTATCCCGTAGGATCGGGTCCGAACATCATAAATAATTTCTTCAATTTTTCTAACAGGAATCCTAAATAAAGCTTTTGAGCGATTCCCGGGGCGTAAAGTTACCAAAACTCATTTGGGAAAAAAAAATTGTTATTGGCATTCCAAATATGGACCCGACAACGACACGATCTTTATGAGCCTGGTGGCGAAATATGGACAGTTAAAAAATTTGGTGCGAGTTCATTTTTTAATATTTAAACACACTTTTAGTGCAGTCGTGCTATCGCTGAAAACCCCCGTAATCGGAAAAAGTTGAAGGCCAGTTTTTTTGACAGGTGATTCTGTAGGTGCCGCGGGTGCTACATCCAAGTTTGCCTAAAAATCGGGGTGCAGGTTTTGTTTCGGGATGAAGGGGGGGTGTGCATTGTCGCCAAACTACAACCCCTACGAGGAAGGCGCCGTGAGACAAAATGTTCAGACAAATCCGGGCTTTGGTTTTGTCCACAGCGCCGAAGTCGTGGAAGTTCATTTTTGAGGTGAAAAAGTGGGGTGAAATTTAGAAAAATCAGTTTTAATTCAATAACTCTTTAGGAAAAAATCGTACATTTTTTGTTCAAATGGGAATGTTGTAGCCGTTGAAAAGACGCATCGATCGAGTATTTTATTATCACTCTCCGATAAAATCTTCGCCCACAAAAAAATTGTTGAAATACCAAAAAAAAATTGTTTATTGAATAGCTCAAAAATAATCGATTTTTCGGGGATAGTTTAAATGTACAAAATGTAGAGAATAATTTTCTCTATATTTTCGTTTCTATGGACCACCCTTTGAATTTTTGTTTTCCAACCCCTCTCGGGGGTTGAAAATTCAAAATGAAATTCAGGGAAAACTATTGACCGCACGAAATCGCCACCGTGGAACAATTTGTAGCTTGAACCCTCAGCTACATTTTTCTCCACAGCGCTAAACTCGTATCTCTTTGTTTTTAGTCAATAATTTTCCCGGAATTTCAATTTGAATTTTCAACCCCTGAGAGGGGTTGGAAAGAGCAACATTCACGGGTGGTCCATGGAAACGAAAATATAGAGAAAATTATTCTCTATATTTTGTAAACCGTCCCCAAAAAATCGATTGTTTTTGAGTTATTCAATAAACCATTTTTTTAATACTTCAACATTTTTTTTGGAGGTGAAGATATTATTGTAGAGGGATGATCAAATACTCGATCGATGCGTCTTTTCGAGGGCTACAATGTTCCCATTTGAACAAAAATTGTATGAATTTTTCCTGAAAAGTTATCGAATAAAAGTTGATGTTTAAAATTTCACCCCACTTTTTCACCCCCAAAATGACTTCCACGACTTCGGCGCTGTGGACAAAAATAAAGCCCTGATTTTTTTTGTAGCGAACATAGAGGACTACTCTTTGACAACTGGCTTCAGGAAGTATTGCGGTTTAGTCGTGGCGAGTTGCACGATTGAGCATTGCATAGAAATTATTATTTGCTGCATTGTTACTGCATAGTTATTGCAGACGAAATTTCATGGTCGTATTATGTTGCGCCGCGGCGATATGAATTGGCTACCAAGATCGTGCGATGTGACGCTATTGGACTTCTTTCTTTGGGTTTTTCTGAAAGGAAAAGTGAATACCAATGATCCATAGACCATTCCGGAGCTCAATGAAGCAATTGAACGCACCATTAAGGGGTCTTCACAATTTAGACGGTAAAAAGGGCTATTTTCATGCATTTTTTTGATAGGTTTATAATATAGATATTGATATAAAAGTTGTAACACTCAATAAATACACTTTCGAAATATATTTAAACAAAATATTTATTTATTTACGTTACTATTTATAGACGAAAATGGTAGTTAAAAAAATGTCCTAAAAAAATAGTAGGTCTGCGCTGTTGATAAAATCTGGGAGATGGATCATCCGAAACAAAAAAATCAAACGGTTTTATATTCAGTATGTTAATGGCTATAACGCATATCATATAATTTTTGACGTATGCAAAAATGATAGAATGGCAGACATTTTTCGTAAAAACAACAAAAACGTATTTTTTCACCGTTTTTGGCAAAAAAAGTAAATATCAACATTTTAAAAAAATTCTTGATATGCGCTACGGCTATAGTTGTAAAGAATATGTGGTTAACATTTCATAAGGATCGGTTCAGTAGTTTCGAAGATTTTATCAACAAGCCGTCGAAAAACGTTGTTACGAGAAAAACGCGTTTAAAGTTTGTTTGGGTTACATAAATACATTTTTTTAAATGTATGCATTTCGAAATTGTACTTATTAAGTGTAACGATCTTTATATCAATATCTATAATATAAACCTATCGAAAAAGTTCATGAAAATAGCATTTTTTAGCATCTAAAGTGAGAAGGCCCCATAATGAAATTATTCCGCAATTATGCCAAAATGTTATTGAAAATTTCGTCAAAAAAGTAAACGTTTGCAAACAGGTTCGAGGCGGCCATTTATCGGACATTGTGTTCCACACATATCCACCATATTTGTACCTTATATTTAAAATAATATATTCCATTTTGGAAAAATGGAAAAAAAAATCCATTTTGAGACTTGAGTTTTCCCATCTCGTCACAACAATGAGAATGTTCCCATTTTCTTCAACATTTTTTATTTTCTTTCCGACTTCCCAATGATATTTTCTATTTCATTTTACTTTAGCCATACGGCACCGAACCCTTTTTTATCGTTTGTCAAGTTTTCACATTTATTCATCTAACCTCTTCATTTGTACATATGTGGTAGAAACAAAAGATACTTCGGTGCCGTCCAGTGGAAGCCACGATAAGAGGAACTTGTTCATGCACTTGACTTTCATCCCTCGGTTATCGACGGAAGAGTGGGGAATTCTGTACCAAAGAACCCAATTACTTGCAACTTTTTATACGACTCTGTTTGGTACACTGATAAATGTACTCGGATTGTCTTTGCAACAAACGGAGTTAGTTTGGTTCGCGCCGTTGGGGTCGAATCAAGAGAATTCCGAGGCTCGCGATGTATAGTTCACTGATCGGCAATTTCATTCGCCAGTTCCTAGTGATGTGCTAATGTGCGCAAGTGTACAGTATTTCAGTCCAGTGACCAATTCCTATTAGTTTCTACCTGACGTTCGGATTTTAAATTACAACGGAATTCGATTGTTCGGGAGCTCTGCGGTATACCCACTCGCAATTGGTAAGCATCGATTGACAGACGATATACACCTGTATCGCCCCCTTCCCCCTCATTGCCAGTAATTCTATAAGACGACCTCGAGGATAATTTTCGCAACAAAGGATGGTGAAAAAAGCACTGAAGTTTTGTGGCTCCAGAAAAATCTTTGAGGCATGTTTCCGCACTGGCAAAAAATAGAAGTGAAAATAGATCATGGAAAACTAACAGATCCTCGAAGTTACTGGCTCTTCTGTTACGTTTATGGGTTTTTTTGCAAAAATATTTTCTGGTTTTCGAAAATGCAGAAATTTGTACGTCCACAATTATAATTCTATTTCGTATTTAGTGCATCGACATATTACAAAAATACGAGTTCACTGGGAACAATAAATTGGACGTTATCATTTGAAGTTTAATGTGTCGACTCCTTACCCGGCTATCGTTGGATTAAAAATGTACATGAAGGGTGCTCAATTCAAGACTTTAATCGAGAATACACCCATTCACCAAAATTCACACTTTCATTGCGACCCTTCTTTCAATTCCAACATAGACCCGAGACTTTATCAGACGATCTATCTTTCGAATCAGACATTTGATTCAAAGAATACATATCGTACATATAAATATCGACAATTAAGTCTTAATAAATACAATAGCGATTAACTCATGTCCTAAAAAGTTCGAGAACACTCTAGCATTGGTTTTATTAAGAAAAAAGTCAGCTCCGTACTGATAAATTGACAACATATACCAAGTACTCGACAGTATCTCAATTCGGAATTTCTTTTCAAGCCGTTACTATCGGAAACCACTTTATGGCCTCGCAGAGTCAATTTCATTTTAACTACTCCGCGTTCCACAATTATCTATACGAGCGTGTATACTAATCATGTATTAGAGATATCGAGGAATGTCTCGTTGCGCGTTTTCCTCTATTGCTTCGGGGATATCGTATATTCGGTTTATTTCGTCACAGCGACGAATATACTTCTCGGAACGGCACGCGTGCCTGTACCAGTTACGACTACTATTTCTGCACTACAATATCTACAGGTATATTGAAATTCGTATACAGCGGAGAACAGATCTCATACATACATATATAGACACCGTTTTGCCCCAAATAAACCAGGCGCCAACCCTCGCCGTTTATTATCCAAATTACATTATTTTTACATTGATCGCCCAACTCGTGAGTACAGTGTTATTACTTTCCCGTTTGCTGCTTTAAATTTTCCGAAATTCTATTAAGTTGGTAAGTTCTCGTGACACAAACGACACCTTTTCTAAATAAACATAACATTCTATTAAGATAAAATTAATTTCTAATAGTCTCCCTTCTCATCCACATCTCGTGTCCAACGCTCAGGTAAATTTTGAATGTCAGCTGTCCAGAAATCCTCGGGTCTTGAATTGAAAAACTCTTCAATGGTATTTCAAAAATCCGGTTGATTATCAAATTGTTTATCACGTAAACAGTTTTTCAAAGCCCGAAATAAACGATAATCTGGCGGGGCTAAGTCCGGTGAGTATGGTGGATGTGGCAGTACTTCCCATTTTAATTGTGAAATAGTGTTTTGTGTCATTTTAGCTATATGGGGCCGAGCGTTGTCGTGAAGAAGACGAACTTGGCGGCGTTTACGATCTTTTTTGTTTAATAATTTCAGACAGCTTCTGTAATCGTCTAGAGTAGATCTTGACATTTATTGTGGTGTTAGGCGGAAGTAGCTGACAATACACCAGGCCCTCGAAATCCCACCAACAACAAAGTAAAACGTTTCTCTCTTCACGGGATGGTTTAGGAGTTGGTTCTAGTTTTTCCCATTGAGATAGCCATTGGCGCTTACGCGTTCGGTTAACGTATAACATCCATCTTTCATCTCCAGTCAGTCCTCGATTGCCAATAGGGCGTTTGGGCAGCTGCCTAAGGGCGGCAGACTTTAGGGGGCGGCGGATTTTAGAGGCACCTAAAAAGGCCTAGGACCCCTCAATACAAGTGATTGAGGGGTGAAAAGCAGTCAGAATTTTCAAAAAATCGTTTTTTTAAACATTTTCTTAAAGTATGATGTTTCGAAAATATTCCCTGAAAATTTCGAATCAATCCGATGAATAGTTTCCGGGATATCCCATAATTAGTGAAGGGGCATCGGGTCCCCATGGCAAGTAGTGGCTGACAAACGCGCAAACGATAATACCCAGGAAGGCAGAATGCTTCGAAGACAACAACAAATTGATATTTTGGAAGCTTCAACATCGGCAGAAGCCCTATTGTATGGGCCAGGTATTGATGATTCGATGTAAGTAATTTTTTAATTAGTATTTCTATATATAAATCAAGTGTAAAATTGGAAAACTCTTTCAGAAATTTTCAAAAATGTATTACTCAAAAACTATGAACTTTAGCAAAATTTCATAAAAAATACTTTCGTTTTAAAATTGCCCAAAATGTTTTTAAAAAATAATTCATCCCGTAAAACTTTAATTTTTTGAAAAATTGTTTTAACAATTGGCTATAAACAATTGAATGCTCGACTTTTCGGCACAACATTGTGATATTCGGATTCAGCGGATCAAAATACATAAAAAAAGTTTAGCTTCCTACATAGAGCTCAAAATTTTACGAACATATAATACCGTATCCACATCGAAAAACTTGAAACGCGTTTTTCTCGAAACTATGTTTTTCAAGTCGGTGACCACTATAATTCAAAAACCACTCGATGGATTTTGATGAAATTTGTTATTGATAGCATTAAAAACTAGTCCTTAATCGAAGGATTTTCGCTTTTGTTGAAACTTTCTATTTTTCTTAACAATAAACGAGCAATTTTTTGGTCGAAAATCGAAAGTAATCTGTCGGAAGCCGCCATTTTGTTAATTTTTGAAAAGAAAAGCTTCGATTAAGGACTAGCTTTAAGATTAAACATGATTTTTTTTGTTTTTTTTTTTATTTCAGATGATCCAGTAAAATTTTATGATGGTCACCGCAAAGCACTACATGCCGAAAGGTGTCCGACAAAGATAGCGATATTTTCCTAAACAATTAATATTTTTCTTTGAAAATTTGTACAAGTCAAATTGAAATATAACATAAAAGGTCTGTCTAACCACTTTTGTAAAACAAACTTAATTATTATAAAAAAAAATATTGAAAATGCTCGTTTTTTCACGCCTCTGACTGCATCTCACCCCTTAAGATAGAAGGGGCGACACAAAGTGAAGTGGCCTAGAGTTAAGAAGAGTATAAATCCGGCACTGTCTCCAGTGACTATTTCCTTAAGCAAATCCTTTCTGTGCGAATGAAGCAACAATGAAAGGCAAA